>JANRMT010062834.1:50438575-50451024 GCA_026402145.1 Polypterus bichir lapradei
ATATTATGTATACAGACAGGGATTCATTTCAGGGAAGTTGGAAGAGAGTGTACATGACTAACAATTCTGTCTAGGATCAGTCAATTGGAACTGTCATACAATATGTTTCAAGGGGGGTTCAAATTTAAAATCTAAGTACCCCACTCTCCAGCTTTGAACAGCGCTGGCCCCATTAGGCAACACAATATTAGCTGTCAAAAAAAGGGTGGGCAAGAATGGCTGTGCTAGATGTTTGGCATGCAGTTGGTTTCATGTGACATGGCCAGCAATTTTTAGCAGTGTAAATTGGCATGGTCCGGCGATGAGATCAGCAACAGTGGTCTGCAAGTCTGACATGCCCCATGACTAAAAGTCACCTAATGTGATATTGGCTTAACTTCCATCCATCCATCCATTTTCTAAACCGCTGAATCTGAACACAGGGTTATGGGGGCCTGCTGGAGCCAATCCCAGCCAACACAGGGTGCAAGGCAGGAACCAGTCCCGGGCAGGGCGCCAACCCACCGCAGGGCACACACACACCAAGCACACACTAGGGACAATTTAGGATCGCAAATAAACCTAACCTGCATGTCTTTGGACTGTGGGAGGAAACCGGAGCACCCGGAGGAAACCCACGCAGACACGGGGAGAACATGCAAACTCCACGCCGGGAGGACCCAGGAAGCGAATTGGCTTAACTTGTGTCCACTAATGCTGCAATAGGCTCTGATTCCCTCAAAACCTCAAAATAGTTTAAATGGTTTTGAGAATGTTATCTGAATACTTTTCAAGCAACATTTTCTGCAGTCCTGTTGTTCTCTATAGTCTGTATAATAACAGAAAACAGAATTTAAAACTGTTATTATAAACAGAAATGATGACAGTTAATGTTTTCAATGAATCCCTGCATTAAGTGTGCTTTCCGTATTCCAAAATATCAAGATTAAACAAATAGCAATATAATAAACAGCATAGCATAGCATGATTTTTTGAAATTCATTTTATGTTAAGTTCAGAACTCTTGATTCCACTTTGAGTAGTATTTGGGGGAACTGATCATTAATTCATATTCATAACACAGTCACTCAGCGGTGCACTAGAAGTTTGTGAAATACACTGTAAGGTTTCATGCAGAAGTCAGCAATGCACATTGGGATGTACTTCACACGTACAGTATGCACATAGTTCAGGAACAGCAATCTAACACACATAAATCACTGAAACTATCAGCCTCCTGAGAATATAGATTATTAAAAATGAAGGCTAGAAACATTTTTCATTTCCTTTCTTGTTGTTTTTACAGTATCACTTCACATTATTAAGTGCAGTTTCAGCAATAAAAGTATCATACAAAATACCATAAGAAACTAAATTCTGCCACCCACACAATCCCAAATAAAGATTAAATAAAATGAAACAGGGGCAGAGTCTTACCTTTACTTTCCCCTATAGAGGACAATAATGTGTCTATTTCATTGTATAGTCCAAGGGAACATTAAACCACTGGAATACCAGCTCAAGAAGGCGGCACCACTCAGCTGAACAGCGAGACAGAGATGGTGTGTGAAGGAGAGAGAGAGAAACAGAGAGAGGGAAACAGCGAGCGAGCTGGAGAGAGAGAGAGAGAAAGAGAGAGAGACAGAGGGTGGGTGAGAGAGAGAGACAGAGGGAGGGAGAGAGAGAGAGAGAGAGAGAGAGAGAGAGAGAGAGAGATTTTATGCTTAGTTGTCATAGGTTGCATTCTTCACTGAATCTAATAGATTTGTGATTTGAGAATTAAAGCTTCTTCTGACTATACAATACAATTTATTTTTGTATGGCCCAAAATCACACAAGAAGTGCCACAATGGGCTTTAACAGGCCCTGCCTCTTGACAGCCCCCCAGCCTTGACTGTCTAAGAAAACAAGGAAAAACTTCCAAAAAAACCCTTGTAGGGGAGAAAAATGGAAGAAACCTCAAGAAGGGCAGTTCAAAGAGAGACCCCTTTCCAGGTAGGTTGGGCATGCAGTGGGTGTCAAAAAGAAGGGGGTCCATACAATACAATACACAGAACAGAACAAATCCTCAATACAGTATAAAAATAAAAAAATTACAAGTATGGAGCAGAATTTAACAGTAGTTGATATCACATAGCATGATTTACATTTGTTCAGAGTCCTCTAGACATTGGCCATTAAGCTGCATCCCCTTATTGGCCATTCCATAGCTGAGACAGCACTGGGCCAGCCAATCCGATGAAAGGACCCCTCTACTCCATGATTCCTTTTGATCCGCCATCAGGGATGACTTTACCTTAGGCAGGCAAAACAACTTGGCATGTGGGTCATGGCACCAGGTGCCACATTTGAGTACCGAGAAGAGAAACAGAATAGGTGAGGGTTAGTAACAAATTATAAATATCATATTACTTATGCTTTAGTGCCAATGACTAACAACAGAGATGCAGTCTGTGCAGTTAATCAGCAGCTCTAGTCAGGGTGTGCTAAACTGAAGTAGTGAGTCTTCAGCCGGGATTTAAAAGCTGAGACTGGTCCTCCTGAAAGTATTCAATGACATCTCTATTATTACTGACTCAGGTGGCGCTGCAGTCCTTGTCCTCCTTGACCTGTCCGCTGTCTTTGACACTATTGACCATGAGACATTGCTGATGCAGCTTGAACATCTTGTTGGGCTTAAAGGGGCTGCTCTTAACTGGTTCAGGTCATATTTAACTGGTAGACACTTCTCAGTGACTTTAAATTCCTCTTTTTCGTCTACTGCTCCTCTTAAATGTGCTGTTCCTCAGGGATCCATTTTGGGTCCTATTTTATTCTCTATATACCTTCACCCTATTGGAGCTATTTTTAGGAAATCTAACATTTCTTTTCACTGCTATGCTAATGGTACTCAGGTTTATATTCCTGTCTGCAACTCTGCAATAAATCAACTCCACAACTGTCTTTCTGAACTAAGATCCTGGATGGCTAATAATTTCCTTGATCTGAATCAAAATAAAACAGAGGTGCTTAAAGTGGGTCCATCAGCTAAAGCCCAAATTGGTCTTGGACTTCTCGGCTCTTTCTCTGTCTTTTGCAAACCTCAAGTCCACAATCTTGATGCTATCTTTGACAGTAACCTCTCTTTTGAGAAACAAGTAAATTCTGTAGTCAAGAGTTGCTCTTTCCAGCTTCATCTGTTAGGCAAGATCAAGCCTTTTTTATCTTCTAGGGATCTTGAGAAAGCTACTCATGCTTTTATCTTCTCTCGCCTTGATTACTGCAACTCGCTGTATTCTGGGATTAGCAAATCCCTGATACACAGGTTACAGTTGGTCCAAAATGCTGCCACTCGCTTTCTGGTTGGGGCAAGAAAGTCTGATTCTGTTTCTCCAATATTAGCTTCTTTACACTGGATGCCTGTCAGTTTTCAAAATGATTTTAAAATCGTGTTGCTAGTTTTTAAATTTTTACATGGGCTTGCTCCTGCCTATTTATCTGAATTGTGTGTTTTACACCAGCCATCTAGAGTGCTTAGATCTTCTGGTCAGTTGTCTCTTGTTGTCCCTCGTACCAAATGTAAAACCAAGGGGGACAGACAGGGCTTGTGCAGCTGCTGCTCCTCGCCTGTGGAACTCTTTACCTCGTCACATAAAGGAGTCGTCTACAATTCAAAATGAGATTAAAGACTCATTTCTATTCACTTGCATTCCGTGACCTTCAGTAATACTGATGGTTTCCTCTTTGTGGTTAAATAATATTACCTCTATTTATTATGTATTTTATTTTATGTTCATATATTTTATTTCTATTTATGTTATTTGTATGTTTTCTTTTATTCTATTATTGTAAAGCACTTTGGCCACAGCATTCCTATGTTGTTTTAAATGTGCTATATAAATAAATTGACATTGGCATCTCTTATATTCTCATTCCACAGTTTAGGGGCCCTGTAACTAAAAGCTCGGCCTCCCACTGTTATTTTATTAATTCTTGGAATCATAAGCAGACCAGCATCTTAAGATCTTAATGTGCGCTCTGGTTTGTAAGTCATGATAAGTTCAGACAAGTAAACCGGACCTCGGCCATTTAATGCTTTATATGTTAAAAGGAGGATTTTGAAATCTGCCCTAAACTTAACCGGGAGCCAATGTAAGGATTTAAGAACTGGAGATATGTGTTCATACTTTCTTGTTCTTGTAATAATTCTTGCAGCAGCATTTTGGATTAACTGGAGGCTGTATAAAGAACAGTTTGAACATCCAGTGAACACCGCATTGCAGTAGTCAGTCCTACTAGAAAATCACTATCAGTGATTAAAACATTCATTAACTACTGAAGCCGTCCTTCTTTAAAATAAAAGTGTATGTTCATTTATTTCATTATTTGAACTCAATTACCACACTCTTAGGCAGGGCTGGACTGGGACTAAAATTCAGACCGAGAATCTCATACCCATCTAGACCACACCATAGATGTATTAGAATTAAAAAAAAAAGAGTTGTGTCATATAAAAATATGTTTTTGCTTTTTTTTTATCCTTGCCCAGAAAATCAGGTGACACAAGAGTTCACTGCTCTGTGCAACCTCGCCAATTATACTGTCCATGTCAATTCAACAAGAATCCCCCTCTTTACTAACAATAATTAATGGAGAAGGTAATTGTTTCACACTGAAGATCTATTTCAACTAAACAATGGGGATAATACGAGAGACATCCAAAAAGTTTCCGCACTTTCTTTAACTCACTTTTCTACATAGTCACCTTCCTTTGCAATGTAATTTTCCCAGTCACATGACACTCTCAGACACGAACTATTACTACTCCTCCCACCTTCACCGTTTCCAACGAAAATATAAAAGTGCGGAAACTTTTTGAATGTCCCTCATATTTATTAGCTCATATACAAGCCAACTGCCATACCACATGCACCTCAGAAGAGGTCATCCACCTGAAGCTAAGTACAAGGTGTGATCAAAAAATACGGTGAATTTTTAAAAAAAGAGGAAAACTACTAGTCACTCTCAAAATACTCTCCTCCACTTCAAATGCGCTTATTCCCGTGTTCCTGCCACTTTGCAAAGCTGTTCTGGAAGTTTTTTTTTGAGAGTGTCTTTAGTTGGGTTATTGTGGCTGCCTGGATGTCCTGGATTGAAATTGTTTGCCTTTCATGGTCATTTTCAATTTAGGGAACAGCCAGAAGTCGCACGGTGCCAGATCCGGCGAACAAGGTGGAATGCGGACATAGCGTAATGTTTTTAATTGACGGAAATTGTTGTACTAGAAGGGATGTGTTGTCATGATGAAGAATGAAACTGTTTCAACATTTTCCTCGGTTATTGATGTTCAAGGACGTCCTGATCTTTTCTCATCTTCAACCGAGTCAGATCCTTTACGAAATCGATCAAACCACTTGTAAGCAGTTTTAATTGTTGGTGAAGTGTCACCATAAACTGATTTTAACGTCTGATGGGTCACCTCAACGTCACCTCATCACATGTCCATACCACCATACCACCATCGCTTTTTGCAATTTGAAATAAAATATCATGTTAACATAATGCATTACTCGATATACATTATTAAACAACAAACTTGAAAAACACACTTGAACTCAACAGCGGCTCACAAACAACTGACGGTATCAAACGAGTTGAAACTTGTCACAAACTAGGCTCTAGGATGGACCTGTCAGAACCGGTATTAAATTGTTTTGCGTTGCTCTTGGAATTGTGCTCTGCATCAACATTCACCGTACTGTTTGATCACATCTCGTATGTCCAGCCCCAGCCGGCACTTGGCTGGGAGACCATCTAGATAAGGTTGGGTTGCTGCTGGAAGATTTGTTGGTGAGGTCATCATGAGGTGCTCACCCTGTGGTCTGAATGTGGATCACAATGCCACCAATGCACTGATGGGGACACTGTGCTTCGGGTGAGACATAAAACCGAGGTGCTCTCTCTCTGTGGTCATAAAAGATCCCTTTGTAAGAGTAGGGTGTCCTGATGTCTTGACTAAATTGCCCACCACGACAGAGACATTCTGGCCTCTTAATCATCCCCTGTCTGTGACTGGCTAACTGTCTCTCAACCCTTCACCACCTACTAATAGCCCATGTGTGGTGAATGTACTGGTGCAAAAATGGCTGCCATCACCCCATCCAGGTGGATACTACACATTAGTGGTGGTTGAAGTGGCTTATCTCTTACTATATATAGTGTTTTGAGTAGTGAGAAAAGCACATATAAATGTAAAGAATTATTAATATTATTATCATTGAGGGCGGCATGGTGACACAGTGGGTAGTGCTGCTGCCTTGCAGTTAGGAGATCCGGGTTCACTTCCTGGGTCCTCCCTGCGTGGAGTTTGCATGTTCTCCCCGTGTCTGCGTGGGTTTCCTCCGGGTGCTCTGGTTCCCTCCCACTGTCCAAAGACATGCACGTTAGGTGCATTGGTGATCCTAAATTGTGCTTGGTGTGTGGGTGTGTGCGCCCTGCCCAGGGATTGTTTCCTGCCTTGCGCCCTGTGTTGGCTGGGATTGGCTCCAGCAGACCCCCGTGACCCTGTAGTTAGGATATAGAGGGTTGGATAATGGATGGATGGATTATTATTGAGAATATACAAGCATGTAAAGAAATAATAATTATTTTACTAAAAATAAATTCTCAGGGCTAATGGCCCTATAAGTCAATGTCCGCTTAATGTGAAGATATAATCAGAACCTCAGGAACAAAATGAAATTCTCAGACAGTAGAAAGACGTCCATTTGGTTAAGTATATTGAACAGTCTGGCTGAAGCGTTTCAGGCAATCATCCTTTCTTCAGAACCAAGTCCAGCAGCTGGAGATGAAATGACAACTACCAGCCGATATTTAGTGAAAAATGTATAAAAGAAGATAATGCATCTTCTTCCTCTTCATCATTTCCCATGTCTATGTGGGGTCAATGTGCTTCATGAACCTTCTCCAAACAGCTCGGTCCTGCACCTACTTGCCAGTTTTTCTTCAGATCTTCATTTTCTTTATCCATCCAGCTCCACTTTGGCCTCCCTCATTTTCTCTTCTCCTGTACTTCGATTCCCATCACTCTTTTGCCCACATACTCCTTGTCTCACCTCATCACATGTCCATACCACCAATTATCAAGGCCTTCGGTATAACATAAACATACAGTATATAAACAAAAGAATAGTGAAAAGAAATTATTAATATAAATAGTAATTGCCTTGCGCACAGACATACATCACAGAATATCAAGTAATTAGTAGCTGACAACATTTCATCCGCAACTGGTCCCCCTGACTTATAGTTTTTGCCAGTCACTTGGAATTACTCTGCGTCCTCGCTATATTCACTAGTCTAAAAGAGGCCCCTCACGGATCTATAGCTCGGACACGTCGATTCCAAGTATATTGACATCTCACCGTGTTCACTGGCGTAACGCTAAGGCTGTCCAAGGAATAAATATCAGCCATCTTTGTCCTCTTCAGGAAGTGTTTGCGCCGTACTCTCCCATATGTTCCAACTTTAGGCTCACTCTTTTGAACATTCGCTCCATCACTAACAAGACCTCGCTGATTAATGACCTCATCTCCCAGAAGCAAGTGGACATATTTCTTCTTACAGAAACTTGGCAACAACCGGGCGACTATTTACCTGGCATCTCCACCAGGCCATAGCCACATGTCTACACCAAGGTTAACAGGAAAAGGGGGTGGTCTGGCTGTGATTTATAGATCTACCTTGATAATGAAGGAACTCTCCTTTTTTGAAGTCACATCTTTTGAATACATTGCTGTTAAAATAGTTTCCTCCCCTCCTGTACTGCTGTTGTTAGTTTATCTCCCTTCCAAATCTATGATGAACTTTCTGTCTGAATTTAATGAACTTCTCACTGTAATTTCATCTCTTTGCCCTGCTGTAATTTTACTGAGCCCTTTCTTATTTGCAATGGTGATGGACAGGTTGACAGACGAGATTAGACAGGTGTCCCCGTGGACTATGATGTTTGCTGATAACATTGTGATCTGTAGCATTAGTAGGGAGCAGGTTGAGGAGACCTTGTCAAGGTGGAGATATGCTCTACAGAGGAGAGGAATAAAGGTCAGTAGGACCACCAAGACAGAATACATGTGTGTAAATGAGAGGGAGGTCAGTGGAATGGGGAGGATGCAGGGAGGAGAGTTGGCGAAGATGGATGAGTTTAAATACTTGGGATCAACAGTACAGAGTAACAGGGTGTGTGGAAGAGAGGTGAAAAAGAGAGTGCAGGCAGGGTGGAGAGGGTGGAGAAGAGTGTCAGGAGTGATTTGTGACAGACAGATATCAGCAAGAGTGAAAGGGAAGGTCTACAGGACGGTAGTGAGACCAGCTATGTTATATGGGTTGGAGACGGTGGCATTGACCAGAAAGCAGGAGACAAAGCTGGAGGTGGCAGAGTTAAAGATGCTAAGATTTGCATTGGGTGTGACGAGGATGAACAGGATTAGAAATGAGGACATTAGAGGGTCAGCTCAAGTTGGACGGTTGGGAGACAAAGTCAGAGAGGCGAGATTGCATTGGTTTGGAGATGTGCAGAGGAGACGCTGGGTATATTGGGAGAAGGGTGCTAAGGATAGAGCTGCCAGGGAAGAGGAAAAGAGGAAGGCCTAAGTGAAGATTTATGGATGTGGTGAGAGAGGTCATGAAAGGTAATGGGTGTAACAGAACAAGATGCAGAGGACAGAAAGATATGGAAGAAGATGATCCGCTGTGGTGAACCCTAATGGGAGCAACCGAAAGAAGACAAAGATATCAACTGCTCTCTTACAGCTAGCTGAATTTATCTCAAATTTGGATTGTTTTGACTTGACACAGCATGTGGATTTTCCCACTCATACTAAGGGTCGTATTCTTGATTTGCTTTGTTCAAATGGCTTGAATAATGTCTCTTTCTCAGGTTCACTCTCTGGTATTTCTGATCATAAAGCTTATTGAATGTAACTTTAGCATTATTACCACTACATCTGTCCAGAGAAAGTCTGTCTTCTATCACAACATTAGGTCTGTTAATTCTGATGTGTTTGCTGCTTCCCTTCTGTCTTCGTCTCTTTCTGAATTGCATAGTCTTCCCTCTCCATCTTCCCTTTATAACAGCTGTGTTTCCCAACCGTTAGATAACTTTGCTACCTTAAGGACTAGGCATGTTCCAGCCTCCCGCTCCTGTCCCTGGTACTCCGATGAGCTCAGAGCTATGAAAGCCACTAGCCGGTGTCTTGAACGGCTTTATAAGAAAACGGGCCTCATAGGTCATTCACAACTTTACACTGAGCACATACTTAAATATAGGGATGCCCTTAACACTGCTCGCTCCAACTATTATTCCTCTCTCATAAATGGTGCTAACACTGGGCCTAGAACTCTTTTTAGAACTGTTAATAAACTCCTCAAACCCTCTCCTCTAGGATGCTCCAGTAGTACTGAAGAGTGGCAGGCTTTCTTACGTTCCTTTAATATCAAAATCACAGTTTCCCCTTCACACCTCAATCACTCACTCATTCTGATCTGCCATCTCCATCATCAAGATTTATTTGTTTCTCGCCTGTTGATTCTCTTGCCATCTCTGAACTTATTAATAAGTCTAATTCCTCCTTCTGTCTGCTTGATCTTGCCACCACTTCTCTGCTTAAGACATGATCATCCATAGTTAGTATTCTTGTTCCCTCATTGGTAAATAAATGTTTCATTTCAGGTTCTGTCCCTACTGCCCTCAAAACCGCTGCAGTTACCCCAATCCTTACAAAACCTGACCTGGATCTTTTCTTTCTCTCCAGTTACAGGCCTTTCTCTAATCTCCTTATTTTGGCTAAGGTGATGGAACGTGTGGTTGCTACAGAACTCCATGCTTTTCTTCTAGATAATACACTCTATGAGCCTTTTCAGTCTGGCTTTCGTACACAGCACAGAACTGAGACAGCTCTTCACAGAGTAGTCAATGGTCTTCTCCGGTCTGTAGATTGCGGTTTCCTTAATACTCTCCACTATCTTGACTTAAGTGCAGCATTTGACACTGTTAATCATGAAATCCTCCTGTCACGTCTCTCTGCTGTGGGCATCTCTAGCTTAGCCCTTCAATGGCTCACATCATATCTTTCTAATAGGCAACAGTTTGTCACACTCGGCCGATATAAATCCTCCACCTCACCTGTGTCTCATGGTGTCCCTCAGGGTTCAGTCCTTGGGCCATTACTTTTTCTACTTTATATCCTTCCTTCGGGTCAGATTATTTGCAGACATGGCCTTAACTTCCACTGTTATGCAGATGATATACAGTAATATCTTAGTACAGGCTCCCGTACAGATTTACCTCCCACCACACTCACTGACTGCATCGCTGATCTTAAGCTATGGATGGAAAACAACTTTCTCAAACTTAATGCCAATAAAACTGAAGTGTTACTGGTAGGTCCAAAATCACAACTTTCTTAGGCATCCAGTTTCTCTATTTCTGTTGATGGTACACTTGTCAAACCTGCTCCTGTTGTCACAAATCTTAATTCACTTAACTTTGAGCTACACATTAGGTCTCTTTCCAAAATTTCATTCTATCCTCTCCATAACATTGCCCACCTCCATTTCTGTCCTTTAATGATGCTCAGACTCTGCTTCATTGTTTGTCATGATGTCTCGTATTGATTACTGTAATTCCCTGTTCATTGGCCTCCCTTCAAAATCTACACAGAGGCTACAGTACATTCAGAACTTCGCAGCCAGAGCCCTCAACCACACAAAGCGTTTCCTCACATCTCCCCTGTTCTCTCCAAGCTTTACTGGTTACCAGTTCCATCAAGGATTAAATTCAAGATTCTGCTTCTCACCTTCAAAGCCCTACATAACCTTGTCCCCTCTACCTCACTCAGCTCCTTACACTCCTTATCACTCAATAATCTCCTTATTGTCCCACGCACCAGACTCTCCAACCTGGGAGGCAGGCAGGTCCTTCAGTGTTATGGCCCCTCAACTCTGGAACTCTATTCCTCAGTCTCTCCAAGATTGCTCCTCTTTCTGCACTTTTAAATCTCAACTGAAAACTTTCATCTTCTACGAACTTTTGTCATCTGTGTAATTTTTTTTTTTTTTTACTATGTATGTAAAGCGACCTTGGGTTTGTGAAAGGTACTCAATTCTTCTTCTTCTTGTTTCGGCTGCTCTTGTTAGGGGTTGCCACAGTGGATCATCTAAAATAAATGTAACATTATTATTATTATTATTATTATTATTATTATTATTATTATTATTATTATTATTATCTATATATATAATTCACTAAGGCAAGACACCCATGGAAAGCATGCCGGAAGGGGCATGGATTCACTAAGCCGCCGACAAGTAAGACGCCCTTGGCGCATGCAGGAAGGAGTCACGTCCACCAACTCTAAGACCATTGGATACGACGACAACTCGCAGAACCACGCCCGCCAACTCGGACGTGATGACAAAGGAAAACCGGCGTCATTTATGTTCGTCTGTCGTAGAGTCCACATGCAACTCTGAGCCACGTTGACTGTTCATAGAGGCATGTTTCTCGCGGAAGTGAATCGCTATATGCAGCGTGTAAAACAGTTTGCGAGGGGTATCCCATGGGATCCTTAAAACAATCTTTTAAAACTGAGGTTAAAACACAATGAAGGAAGCAGTCTTTAAAAACCAATAAGCCCTGTGCCTCTGTTTCATTACCGTCTCACCTGCTTCACCAATGCAGGTGCTGCAACAGTTGAGACGCTGTCTCAGCAGCTGACCTTCTCTGTGTCTCAGCGCCAGAGACAGACAGAGGCACACACACAGGCAACTGGTGGGCGGCTCTCCGTGAGTTTCGCTTGCGAGCGGGCACATGACCAGGTGGTGTGTATGCTTCGAGTGCGAGGGTGGACGCGACAGGGACCATCTAGGAAAAATCATGTCGCGGATGTGAATCGCTGTATGCAGTGTGTAAAACAGTTTGTTTGTCGCAGATGTGAATCGCTGTATGCGGCGTGTAGAACAGTTTGTTTGTCGCAGATGTGAATCGCTGTATGTGGCGTGTAGAACAGTTTGCGAGGGTTGTCCCATGGTCTTACAGTTGGTGGGAGGGTCTCTGTTGGTTGCTCTTGCGAGCGGGCACATTACCAGGCAGTGTGTATGCTTCGAGAGCGTGGGTGGACGCGACAGCACCATCTAAGAAGAATCATATTTGTCGCGAATGTGAATCGCTATATGCGGCGTGTAAAACAGTTTGTCACGAATGTGAATCGCTGTATGCGGCGTGTAAAACGCTGTATTGTATGTTGCCCTCTCCAGAGTTACATCTTTTCATTCACCTACAGTCGTATCCTCAAAACCAACCCCATTTGGACAACTGTGTCTTTCAGGAGGTGTTCACCCATCGATACATAATTATGCGGTGTATGCTATGCTGCAGGTTAGCTAATTATTATTATTATTATTATTATTATTATTATTATTATTATTATTAT
>JANRMT010062834.1:50451034-50479360 GCA_026402145.1 Polypterus bichir lapradei
ATTATTATTATTATTATTATTATTATTATTATTATTATTATTATTATCATCATCTTAAAGTGAGGCTAAAGCCAAAATGTAAACCAGAGTTAATAAGGATACCAACTAACATCCATCATAAGTAAACCATGATTGTACTGAAAACAACATAAAACAAAGGCCCATCTTGTTGAGGCACTTGGCACAAAAAGAAATATACAAGAATTGTAGAACAGTGAATTAAGGCCACTGTAAAAAAAAAGTGGGGAAACCGTTTATTATACCAGGGAAATATGTAAGAGAAATGGGCCGTCTTTACTGACACAATCATAAAGGCCTAGAGGTGCCTCTGTGTAAAAGAGTTCCCCAGCCCGTTCTTCATAAGACCACTTGTGTCACAGACATCAGCAAGAACTCATAGCTAAAGCCAATGACATGGTAGGCTTTGGACAACAAGTTGTAGCAATACAGGAGGACATGGCAGTGTATGGCACAGTTTTTGCAAGCTAATCCATTTCAGCTTATCAGCTTCAGGGTCTCATTGGAATCCCAGGGATCATCACCTGATCATGAGAGCTCCTTCACTGTCCTCACACAATAAAAGTTTTTTAATCTCACAAATGGAAAGAAATGCTAAAACCTGTATTGTCAGATGGATAGCCGTGCTTGAGCAATAATAATAATAATAAAAATTATCCATTCATCCATTAACCAACCCATCCATCCATTATCCAACCTGCTGTATCCTAACTACAGGGTTACGGGGGTCTGCTGGAGCCAATCCAGGGCGCAAGGCAGGAACCAAACCCTGGGCAGGGCGCACACACATACACCAAGCACACACTAGGGACAATTTAGGATCGCCAATGCACTTAAGCTGCATGTCTTTGGACTGTGGGAGGAAACCGGAACAAACCCACACAGACACGGGGAGAACATGCAAACTCCATGCAGGGAGGACCTAGGAAACGAACCCGGGTCTTCTAACTGCGAGGCAGCAGCACTACCGTGCCACCCAATAAAAATAATAATACAAATAATAATAATAGAAGGCCTCTGACTTATAAAGAAAGAAATGGGGAAATATACAGAATAGATCTCAGGTAATATCAAAATGCAAGAATTACAGAGTTTCACACTATTTGCAGCATGTCACATCCTACGAAAGGTGCTCTCCATTAAATAGACTTCTACCTCATTCACACCCTAGGCCCAAGGAATGGACCAGTTATTAAGGTGTATTATTGCATGAACTCAAATGGGCTAATAATCTACTCTCTATATATAAAATCCTAAGCCTAAAAGTGCAATGATTTTGTGCCACGCTTTTATGTGACTTTTTTGCCGCACTTTAAATCAGGCTTATTTTAAAACCTACATATATATGTTTGATATCATTCTTTTTAGAATTTATCGAACTTTAATGTAATGTTGTTAGATTTTCAGATTCATATTCTGTTTTTAAATTATAAACTAAAAAATATCAAGAACTCACTTCCCGTGAGACGAGACTTTGTGCTAAGAGATTTAACCACACCTGGAGCCGGAAATAAAAGACAAAGAGTAGGACAGCTGCTGTACAGGCTTTTAAATGTTTAAAGCACTGCACGAGATGCAGATAACATGGCATGGCAGTAGCAGCAAGCCAGCAGCTGATCAAGCAAAGAGGAGGTAAAAAAAAAACTATTTGTTTCCCATTGTATCACCGTTTAAAAGGGGGTTTTGGAGGAGCGACCGCATCTCCTTGGGGTGCGTTCAGCCCAAGTCTTCACAATGAGAGCAGCAGAGACGCAAAGTGGTGAGCGAAGCGACCTAGTAATAATAATAACAATAATAATATAATAATAATCATTTTATATAGTTCTTGTCAAGCACAATACAGTTAAGGAGAAACCTGGCAAATAAGGCAATAGATGATCCAAAGAGATTATTTCGGTATTTTAGTAGTAAAAGAAGTCATGGGGGAGGTAAAGTGCATCAGAAATATTAAAGAAGAATTAAAAGATACAGTGAAATAGCGAATGCTCTAAACTAAAATTTCCTGAGGTCTTCAAATGTGATGAAGTGGATAACCACCTGGCAGTAACAGGGACAACTAAGGAGATACTGAGTGATTTGGAGATTTTAGAGGGAGAAGTGCTGCTCAGATTAAATAGGCTGAAATCAAACAAATCACCATCCACCATGTTCTTAAGTAGGTTGGTGAGTACATATATGAACCCTTGATACATATTTTGAGAAAGTCACTGCATACTGGGAAGATTTCAAAAGAATGTAAAATGGAAAATATTATCCCTTTATAAAAAAAGTGCAGATCCTAGTAACTGTAGACCAATAAGCTTCACGTGCATTACAGGTAAATTAATGGAAGGGATTATTAAGGAAAAGATTGAGCAACACGTGGCAAGAACAGGAGTTTTACTGAACAGTCAGCCTGGGTTCAGAAGAGGGAGGTTATGTTTAAAAACATGCTGGAATTCTATGAGGAAGCAACAAAAGGATATGATAAAAGTGGACCATGTGTTTATTATTTATTTTGACATTTAAAAAGCATTTGATAAGGTGCCACATGAGAGGATGGGCATCAGACTAAAAGAAGTGGCAGTTCAGAGTGTTGTAAGTAAATGTAAAGCATTACACGTAGGCAGTAAAAATATAGGTTTGAATAGCCAATGAGAGGTCTCAAATCTATCTATCTATCTATCTATCATATAGTGCCTTTCATATCTATCTATCTATCTATCTATCTATCTATCTATCTATCTATCTATCTATCTATCTATCTATCTATCTATAATAATATTCTTGTACATTATATGAAAGTGTTGGTAACATTACACTTTTTGGTCTCTGAGAAAAACGTAGCTTTGCAATAGCAATATTTTTTTCATGCCAGAACCAACGATTTCTCAAAATTTGCACCAAACTTTGAATTCCTTTATAATATGTGAAGTAATATACAAATTATACATTTCCCCGATTCTACACAAGGGAATGTAAAAGCAAGATGCATTCATGCAAATCAGCACGCACATAAAGATCATTGCCTCAGATGTGTATAAGCATGCATGTGTCAATCGCAAGTGATATCCCAGTATCAACACACAAAGGGTCAAGAGTTTGTAGTAGTCAGCATATTACCCTGAAGATAAGTGGGGCTGGATGGGTAATTGGCAGAGAAATGTCACATACCTGTAGGTATGCTGAGTTCACATTCCACAACACCCTAGAGTATTTCCCTTACATTTTTACCCTTTGTGGTGAAAACTCAGGGTTACTATCAGAAAACTACAAAGCATCATCATGAGTGTTAGTTTGTTGGAAGTTGTGGGGTAAAATCAAGACGTCATTGATTCTCAGATGTGGCCTCCTAAACCTCATTGGCAGCAGGCATAGGACGCTTTGTAACTTCTTCTCATGTCCTACTCTGAGGTAGGACAAATTCTTATCCTTTTTAGTGCAATTCCTAGGAGTAATTTCAGGTATCCCTGTATACTGTTAGGACAAAGGTGAAAACCCTATTTCGGTAGGTCTATTTGCCTATTTTGTACTCTTTCCACCTTTACGTTATCCCTCCCATGTGCTCTATTTTTATAAAAAAAAGGACTGTTTTTCGCATTACTTTGTCTTCCCTTGTGTTATTTGGGTTTGAGGATGGCTTGAGAGTGCCCCCTACTGCTCATGGTGTATATTTGGTTGGAGAATTTTTTTAATGTATCTATATAAGTAGAACATTGAGGCGGTCACCTTCATAAACATACTCATATAAAGGTTTCATTGTCCACATTTGCGTTTTTATTAATGATGGCCTAATTTTTGCAATGTACCTTTCTTATAATTGTTCTCCTTGGATTCATTTTGAAATTTTTGTGTATTTGATTAATATAGAAAATTTTGTCCTTTATTCTAAATTATGTTTAATGTGGTGCTGCTCTCGGTGCTGGGTGAGGTCCTTGTTAGGGCCGTCCTCAATAGGATCCATGATCACTTTCTCACCTAACAGCGATCACAGCAGTCTGGATTTACGCCTAAGAAGTCTACCATTGTTTCAGGCACTGAGGGTTCTCATGCAGCGCAAAAGCGAATATCAGCAGAGTTTCTTTGCAGCCTTTGTCGATTTTCATAAAACGTTCGACTCAGTTGATCGAACTGCCCTGTGGGACATCCTGAGACTTCATGGGATCCCCTTAAGGTTGCTGGATATCATGGCTGACATTATACACTGCTACTGTGAGTGCTGTGCAGAATAGAGACAGAACCTCTGTATTTTTCCCAGTTGATTCTGGGGTTCATTGGGGTGTGTTTCTGCTCCTACTGTGTTCAATGCTTGTATGGACTGGGTGTTGGGCAAGGTTGTGGGGTCCAGCGGCTGTGGGGCATCTGTTGGTGAAGAAAGATTCACGGATCTTGACTTTGCTGACGATGCTGTGATCTTCACAGAGTCAATAGAGGCTCTGATCAGGGCGCTCGAGAGACTGAGTGAGGAGTCTGAGTGTCTGGGCTTGCGAGTGTCCTGATATAAATCAACATCAGGCCTTTAATGACCTCTTAGGCACAGCAGTGTGTCTGTCTGCGGAGAGAGTGACTGGTAACTCTTCCTATGAAGTCACTAGACGGACTGAGACAGCATGGGGGATCATGAGGTCACTGGAAAGGGGAGTATGGTGCTCCCGATATCTCTGCAAAAGGATGAGTGTCCGAGGCTTTAGAGTCCTGGTGCTTCCTGTTTTGCTATATGGTTGTGAGACATGGATGCTATCCAGTGACCTGAGACGAAGACTGGACTCCTTCAGTACTGTGTCTCTTCAGAGAATCCTTGGGTACTGCTGGTTTGACTTTGTATTGCTCATGGAGTCCCAAATGAAGCACATGACCAGCACTGTGAGGGAGCGTCAGTTAAGGCATTACAATTTCCCGAAAGTGATCAGGCACTCATGATCCTCATTGCTGACGACTTGAGCAGCTGGACCAGGCCAAGGGGACGCCCACGTAACACCTGGCTGCGACAGATAGATGGCCATTTCGGGAGGGTGGGACTGGACCACGTGTCTGCCTGGGAGGGTTGCCAACCAGGATCCCAAGCTTTTTCGTCATGTGGTGGGTCTGGCGACACGCTATACCAGTGCATGCTCCCCAACCTGACTCTGACCTGACCTTGCAAAAAGTGACACATTAAAATGTTATTTGCTTCAGATTCTGTGCCTTGTGATGTCTAGATTATTTGCTACCAGCAAGAGTTAATACCATTTTATTAAACTTTATAAAAGGCATTGAACATTAGGTGGTGCTATACATTATACACACAATATAGTTAACCTTTTATGTACAGTGCATCCGGAAAGTATTCACAGAGCATCACTTTTTCCACATTTTTTTATGTTACAGCCTTATTCCAAAATGGATTAAATTCATTTTTTTCCTCAGAATTCTACACACAACACCCCATAATGACAATGTGAAAAATGTTTACTTGAGGTTTTTGCAAATTTATTAAAAATAAAAAAACTGAGAAAGCACATTTAGATAAGTATTCACAGCCTTTGCCATGAAGCTCAAAATTGAGCTCAGGTGCATCCTGTTTCCCCTGATCATCCTTGAGATGTTTCTGCAGCTTAATTGGAGTCCACCTGTGGTAAATTCAGTTGATTGGACATGATTTGGAAAGGCACACACCTGTCTATAGAAGGTCCCACAGTTGACAGTTCATGTCAGAGCACAAACCAAGCATGAAGTGAAAGGAATTGTCTGTAGACCTCCGAGACAGGATTGTCTCGAGGCACAAATCTGGGGAAGGTTACAGAAAAATCTCTGCTGCTTTGAAGGCCCCAATGAGCACAGTGGCCTCCATCATCCATAAGTGGAAGAAGTTCGAAACCACCAGGACTCTTCCTAGAGCTGGACGGCCATCTAAACTGAGCGATCGGGGGAGAAGGGCCTTAGTCAAGGAGGTGACCAAGAACCCAATGGTCACTCTATCAGAGCTCCAGAGGTCCTCTGTGGAGAGAGGAGAACCTTCCAGAAGGACAACCATCTCTGCAGCAATCCACCAATCAGGCCTGTATGGTAGAGTGGCCAGACGGAAGCCACTCGTTAGTAAAAGGCACATGGCAGCCTGACTGGAGTTTGCTAAAAGGCACCTGAAGGACTCTCAGATTATGAGAAACAAAATTCTCTGGTCTGATGAGACAAAGATTGAACTCTTTGGTGTGAATGCCAGGCATCACGTTTGGAGGAAACCAGGCACCGCTCATCACCAGGCCAATACCATCCCTACAGTGAAGCATGGTGGTGGCAGCATCATGCTGTGGGGATGTTTTTCAGCTACAGGAACTGGGAGACTAGTCAGGATAAAAGGAAAGATGACTGCAGCAATGTACAGAGACATCCTGGATGAAAACCTGCTCCAGAGCGCTCTTGACCTCAGACTGGGGCGACGGTTCATCTTTCAGCAGGACAACGACCCTAAGCACACAGCCAAGATATCAAAGGAGTGGCTTCAGGACAACTCCGTGAATGTCCTTGAGTGGCCCAGCCAGAGCCCAGACTTGAATCCGATTGAACATCTCTGGAGAGATCTTAAAATGGCTGTGCACCGACGCTTCCCATCCAACCTGATGGAGCTTGAGAGGTGCTGCAAAGAGGAATGGGCAAGACTGGCCAAGGATAGGTGTGCCAAGCTTGTGGCATCATATTCAAAAAGACTTGAGGCTGTAATTGCTGCCAAAGGTGTATCGACAAAGTATTGAGCAAAGGCTGTGAATACTTACTGTATGTACATGTGATTTCTCAGTTTTTTATTTTTAATAAATTTGCAAAAACCTCAAGTAAACTTTTTCCATGTTGTCATTATGGGGTGTTGTGTGTAGAATTCTGAGGAAAAAAATTAATTTAATTCATTTTGGAATAAGGCTGTAACATAAAATGTGGAAAAAGTGATGCGCTGTGAATACTTTCTGGATGCACTGTATATGGTTTTGTGTCTTCTTTTTATTTGTGCAATTGTTTTTAAAATTGTAAGTTTTTCTTAAACATGATTAAGTGGCAAAATTACCACTTATTTGAAATTATATTTATATTGACTCCTGTGTGTGTTGCTTTTCTGTATGTGTACTAGTGCCAAATGTTGGATCGACACAATCTGCCTTCGGCTGATTACTGCATGAACCTGCAGCATTGCATTCGTCATGATGGAGTTCTGTTTGCTTTCATTTCTGTTGCTTCTGCCCTGTCAATCATATTTTATGAAAGATTATTTGTGCCAAAATTAAATGCTGACCAATGTAAACGAGAGGCATTTCATTTTGGCCTAATTTCTTCTTGTACAGTAATAATAGTATTAGGATGTTGTTCCGTGTTAGCCATTGTGAATGTAGTTAGCCAATAAAAGGCATCATTTTGCTTGACTTCTCATTACATTCGTGTCATAATGAAAAAGTTATCATTCAAATGATCAATTGCTTTTCAGTACGGCATGCAATCCTCATGTCAATTTATTCAATTTTATTTTGCCTTAAGTAGACTCTTCTAGACTAGTGAGGTAAGACGTGAGGGGGAGATTGACAGGAGAATCAGAGCAGCGTCCACAGTCATGCAGATATTGTACCAGTCAGTTGTGGTTAAGGGAGAGCTGAGTCGAAAGGCAAAGGTCTTGGTTTACCGGTCAGTCTACGTTCCCACTCTCACTTGTGGTCACGAGCTTTGGGTAGTGCCTGAAAGAATTAGATCATAGATACAAGTGGCAGAAATGAGCTTCCATTAAAGGGTGCCTGGGCTCAGCCTTAGAGATTGGGTGAGGAGCACAGACATTCAGGAGGAGGATAAAGTAGAGCAACTGCTTCTCTGCACTGAAAGGAGCCAACTGAAGTGATTCGGGCATGGATGCTGCCCTGGGGATGTGTTTCTGGCATGTCCAACCAGGAGGTGACCTCGAGGCAGATCCAGGACACACTGGAGAGATTATATGTCCCAGCAAGCATGGGAACACCTCAGTATCCAGGAGTTGGAGAAGATTTACATTTACTTATTTGGTGGACACCTTTATCCAAGGCGACTTGCAACATTTATGATACAATTGGTTACATTTCTTTCAGTTTTCCAAATGGAGCACAGGCAGGTCAAGTGAGTTGCTCATCATCACACAGGTGTCAATAGGGGGATTTGAAACCATCACCTCAGGTTTGAAGTCCAAAGCTTTAACCACTACACCACACTGTCTGAGATGGCATGGCATGGAAAGATGGAATGAAAAATAAACATCTGAGCATCTTTGATTAAATTTACTTCTCAGAACATGTAGGGTTACATGTATGCCTATAACGTCTGTTCAGTTCTTGTCACTTGATTGCACGCTACACATGTGCTTAATCTTTCATACACTAGCTTGTCACTGGACAACCAGAGAACACGCGTACACAGTGATATCGATGGCAGCAGACAATGAAATTACATCCTTATGATAAAGAGTAAACAATAAATGTCTTCTACAAAAATAATTAGAAGGACTTAATGTGCATTACACATCAACCGACCCCAGGGGTCGGGGTACACCCCCTAATGGGATATAAGGAAAATATACTTTTCTGGCAGTTTGTCCAGGACTGATTCCTACCTTTTGCCAGCTCTCATTTTAAAAAAGGTAAGCATGACCTCCTGTTCATTCTAACAAAGGCTTAGAGATTTTAGTAACATGTGGGGTTGTCTGTCTCCCCTCTAACCTCTTTGGCTTCCCGCAATACTGATCTGGATTAACCAGTTTTCATGTATTGGATGGAGGGATATTCTGTTTGTGAAGAAAGACAGATGGGGGAGTCCACCTACTATCACACTAGCCAATCCAAGCTTAACATTAATTATGTACATTTTGTCCAGCTGCTCCATAAACCTGCTAAAACTTTCCTCAAATAATCTCAGTGCAAGGCAAAATCAATTCTTTCATTTTGCTTTAAGTAATATCCTAACTGGGAAATCTTTCATTACCTTTTGATCTCTTGTCACCATTTTTCAAACTAATTAAAAAGAACAAAAATGTTTTACAATCCACGTCATATTAATTATGCTGATGGATATATCATACTTTCAGGATGAGTTGCGTCATTTAAAAAAAACATAGCCATGAACGCTTTTGCAATTCTAATCAGAGCGGTATATCAAGATGACATTTATATATTCTAACATTAATATTTGATACTCAAAAAAGCCTTGTAGCTGATTTGATGAGGTACTTTTAGATTCAATGTCTTGATTCTAACAGATATATTCTCATTATGTCTAATCGAGTGATGGTAACTTGTAAATTTGTATTTCTGCGTACACATCATCGTGTACATTTTAGGCAGTAGCTCACAAGCTTTCATTTAAAGGAATACACCACCAAAAAAATGATATTTTAATGACACTTAACCCATAGATTTCATAGTGATGGCCTAAAAAAATCTAATCTCATGTTATCATGGAGAATGGAGAGAAATTAAAGTTTATGATGTATTAGAAGCAATAGTGACCAGCGTTGGTTAACAGTGGAAAATATTAAAAGCATTTATTTTGCATAATTGACATGATTATTACAAGAACAAGAAAATATGAACACATAACTCCAGTTCTTAAATCCTTACACTGGCTCCCGGTTAAGTTTAGGGCAGATTTCAAAATCCTCCTTTTAACATATAAAGCATTAAATGGCCAAAGTCCGGCTTACTTGATTGAACTTATCATGACTTACAAACCTGAGCGCACATTAAGATCTTAAGATGCCAGTCTGCTTATGATTCCAAGAATTAATAAAATAACAGTGGGAGGTCGAGCTTTTAGTTACAGGGCCCCTAAACTGTGAAATTGTCTGCCTGCTACTATAAGAGATGCCCCTTCGGTCTCAGCTTTTAAATCTCGGCTGAAGACTCACTACTTCAGTTTAGCATACCCTGCCTAGAGCTGCTGAAGACTCACTACTTCAGTTTAGCATACCCTGCCTAGAGCTGCTGATTAACTGTACAAACTGCATCTCTGTTGTTAGTCCATCCATCCATCCATTATCCAACCCGCTATATCCTAACTACAGGGTCACGGGGGTCTGCAGGAGCCAATCCCAGCCAACACAGGGTGCAAGGCAGGAAACAAACCCCAGGCAGGGCACCAGCCCACTGCAGGGCACGCACACACACACATACACACACCCACACACCAAGCACACACAGTAGGGACAATTTAGAACTGGCAATGCACCTAACCTGCATGTCTTTGGACTGTGCGAGGAAACCGGAGTACCCGGAGGAAACCCACGCAGACACGGGGAGAACATGCAAACTCCACGAAGGGAGGCCCTTGGAAGCGAAACCAGGTCTCCTTACTGCGAGGCAGCAGCACTACCCACTATGCCATCATGCCGCCCCATAAGTAATATGATAGTTGTAATTTGTTATCTAACCCTCACCTATTCTGTTTCTCTTCTCGGTATTCAAATGTGGCACTTGGTGCCACGGCCCACCTGCCAAGTGGTTTTGCCTACCTAAAGTAAAGTCACCTCTGATGGAGGATCAAAGGAGTCATTGGGTAGAGGGATCCTTTCATCAGATTGGCTGGCCCAGCGCTATCCCAACTGTGGAATGGCCAATTGGGGGAGGCAGCTTGATGGCTGAGGTCTCCAGGACTCCAAATAAATCCAAACCATATTATGTGATATTATTTACTGTTAAATTCTGCTCTGTACTTATAATATTTTTATTTTACTGTTATACTGTACTCGCCATCCCCTGTGGCTTTGCATGCGTATTAGTGAAACAGGACAGTGAGGAGGGCTTCACCCAGCTCTCTACTCCTGACGTAACTCTTCCCCCTTCCCTCGGCCCGCAGCCTCTGTCTCAGGTTAGCACGAATATATCACTCCTGCAAGTGAACTGTGATTCTTAGCACAATGAATAAAGTTGCAAAATCAACCGGAATGTTCAAGCAAATTATAGAAAAAAAAAGATCTAGATACGTTAAGTAGTTCTCTCATTCATTAACTAAGCAGAGTTAAGGTTATGCCCTGAGGCAGCCCGATGAGTCTCTCTCGGATTTGCGCTAATAAATCGGTACTGCAAGCGAACTATGATACTTAGTGTGATGAGAAATTCGCAAAATCAACAGAATGTTCAAGCAAATTATAGAAAAAAACCCAATCTAAATATGTTAAATAGTTCTCTCATAAAAAGTGGACAGACATAAAAACGGGTCTAAAAACCTATAAGAAATTTTGTGCTTGAACCACAAAATTTTAAAACCGTTTCTTAGCGAGCACCTATGGGCCAAGGGTAACCTACATTCCAAATTTGAAGTCACAAGTCCTCATGGTTCGGGAGATTTCGTGATGAGTGAGTCGCCGGTATTTGGCTTTTATATTTTACTGTATTGAGGATTATTTGTGTTCTGTTCTGCGTATTGTATTGTATTGACCCCTATCTCTTTGATAACACCCAACCTACCTGGAAAGGGGTCTCTCTTTGAACTGCCTTTCCCAAGGTTTCTTCCATTTTCCCTACAAGATTTTTTTTGGAGTTTTTCCTTGTCTTCTTAGAGAGTCAAGGCTGTTAAGAGGAAGGGACTGTTAAAGCCCATTGTGGCACTTCTTGTGTGATTTTGGGCTCTACAAAAATAAATCGTATTGTATTGTATTGTATTGTATTGTAAGTCGTTCAGTTGTATGCCTACAGTGTTCCAAAGACACGTATTCTTACTAAAATACTATTGAATAATCCACCTCTGGAAAATAAAAGTAATCGACAAACAGGAATCCATATCACACAGGATCATGTTTTAGAATTAAAGGAACAAACAAAGTAGGTTATGATGTGAAAGACAGTATAGATAATAGATTCAAAATTCTTTGTTTGTCACATGCATAGTTATACAGGACAACACGCAGTGAAATGCATCCTAATAAAAGACATACAAAGTACCTTGTGATGTGAAAGACAGTATAGATACAGAAAGCCACACAAATTAGCTTATGATAAGAAACGATAAGAATGATAAGGAAGACACTATAGATTTAAACAGGCACACAAATTACCTTGTGATATGAAGGATACTATAGATATAAAGACACACACAGTATCTTGTGACATAAAAGACACCCTATATATAAAAAGATACACAATGTAGCTTATTTAAGACAGACACTATAGATATTAAAAGACACACAAAGTGCCTTCTGATGTAAAAGACACTATAGATCTGCATGACTGACTGATTGCTTTATGTCACTGGCTGGTGAATATAATAGTAACCGTCAGACGTCAGACATCTTGCGTGAATGCTGCATTTCTTTTTCATGTGATACACTGTATAGCCAACAGTTTGTGGATTCCTGACTATCACTTCTATATGAGCCTGGTGGCCATCTCATTGTGAAACCGTGATTATTAATACAGAGTTTTCCCCCTGTTTGCAGCTATAATATCCTCCACTCTTCTGGGAAGGCTGTGTGTCAGAGTGTGTCTGTGGGAATTTGTGTTCGTTCTGCCAAAAGAGGATTTGTGAGGTCAGGCACTGATGTTTGACAAGAAGACCTGGCTTGCAATTACCGTATGTACTCGCGTATAAGTCGGGTCTTGAAACTCGAAAAACTGATCATAAAATCAGACCCTGACTTATATGCCTGCTCAAAAATACAATACTTACATTTTTTATTTTTTTTTACATCTTCTTGCCTCCTCCAATCTCGCACCAGTCACTCAGACACATCGAATTTTGTTGCAGCAGCGCAGTTACCAATTTCTTTCGCCACTTCAACAACTTTTAATTTAAAACCAGCTTCATATTTTCTTCTGGTCGAATGCTCCGTCGTAGATAAGGGATGCTCTTACGATAAAGGTGTATGAGGGAGTGAGATACAAAAAACACGAAACAGTGCAAACGTTGCTTCGGAATAGTTTGGGTTTTACCGTGTGGTCACGTAGACACAATACATAGAAACAAAAAGGCAGTGTGCTCCGTGGTTACTCTCTCAGGTGGCCGTTAGCATATCATAATCTCTTGGACCAATAGCGTGAGTTTTCCGCATTCGACTTATGCAGTCGAAATTATATAATACGAGAACTTATACGGTAAAATCAAGCCCAGACTTATCGGCGGGAGAACTTAAACACAAGTAAATACAGTAGTGTTCCCAACACACCCCAAAAGTGTTATCCAAACTATTACCACAAAGTTGGGAAGCACACAATTGTCTAAAATGTGTTTATGTGCTGTAGCATTAATGAGACCCTGAGGAACAGCACCAGACTATTAGCTCTTCTCCACCAAACTTTACAGTAGACACTATGCAGTCCAGAAGGTAGTGTTCTCCTGGCATCCATCAAACCTAGATTCGTTCATCAGACTGCCAGATAGTGAAGTGTGATTCATCACTCCAGAGAACACAGTCCAATGGAGGTGTGCTTTACACCACCCTAGTTGACACTTGGCATTGTGCATAGTGATCTTAGGCTTGGGTAGAGCTTGGAAACTCATTTTGATGAAGCTCTCAATGCACAGTTCTTGTGCTGAGGTTGCTCCCAGAGACAGTTTGGAACTCTATTGGGAGTGATGTCCAAGAAGAAAGGTCATTTTTACTTGTCTCAGCAGCCCTGCTCTGTAAGTTTGAGGGGTCCTACACTTGATGGTGTGGTCCATGGCCGGCTTTTCATCCCAGATGGAGCTCTCCCTGTAGCATGGAGGTGCCCCAGATACCAGCAGGGAATCATGGACAATGGTGTTTTCCTTTACAGCCCTGCTGGATAACACAGGGGCCAACAGAGGACGCTGCAGGGAGGCTTAGAGAGTCATATGTGCCCTATAACCCGGAAGTGCGTCATAGGCAAAGCGACAGCAGAAGTGATGTACTTCCGGGATGAAGAAAAGGACTTTTTATCTGACCCGGAAGTGATAAGGATCACATGAACTGGGGATTGGAACACTTCCGGGTCAGGGACTATAAAAGGACTGTAACAGCTCCCAGACGGCAAGCTGAGCTGGGTGGAAGGGTGGCAACGCGTCTGGGAGTGTGGAGGATTGGTTTATTGTGTATTTGTGTGAATTTAATGAGTATTGTGGAGAGGAGGGTGCTTGTGCACTGTATTTGTCCAAATAAAGAACATTATTGGACTTTTACCTGGTATAGCGCCTCTATCTGTCACAATGGCTATTCTGTCATTGCTTCTCAATGCTTCTACTTCACAATAACTGCACTTATAGTTAAGCAAGGCAGATCTAGCAGAGCAGAAATTTTTCATGCAGGCATTCTGTGACAGTGCCATGTTTGAAGTCCCTGAGCTCCTCACTGCAACCTGCCAGTGCTTCTCAATGGAGATTGTATGGCTTTGTGTTTGATTTGATGCAACTGTTAACAATGAAATACACAACCGCAATCATTTGGTGGAGTGTCGATACTGTTGGCCATCTGTCTTTAATAGCCAGTCAGTCATTTTCCAACCCACTATATCCTAACACAGGGTCAGGGGTCTGCTGGAATCAATCCCAGGCAGCACAGGGTGCAAGGCAGGAACAAATCCCAGGCAGGTCGCCAGCCCACCGCAGTCTTTAATAGCCCTTAGTGGCAAATTCATTTTCTGCACTGAGACCATAAAACTTGAAATTAACTGAATTCTGTAAAACTTTACTCATTGAACATTTTTAATAATAATAATACATTTTATTTATACAAGGCGCCTTCCTGAGAACTCAAGGACACCGAACAAACAAACAATAAATAAATAAATAAATAAGACACATTATAAACAACTTAAAACATCGGAAAAAAAATAGAAGATATAAAAATTAAAACCAAACAAAGCCACTGTAATCATAAAGAAAAAGCCATTTTAAACAGATGCGTTTTAAGTTTACATTTAAAGGTTGAAAATGATTTGATATTTCTGAGCTCAGTAGGTAATGTATTCCAGAGCTTGGGAGCAGAACAGCTGAATGCTCTGCTCCCCATGGAGGTTAGACCGGCGAGAGGGACGGTCAGGTGGATGGAGGAAGAGGATCTAAGGTTATGGGAGGGAATGGCAACATGAAGAAGGTCAGACAGATATGGAGGGGCGAGGTTATGAATGGCCTTACATGTTAATAGCAGAATTTTAAAATCAATTTGAAACTTAATCGGGAGCCAATGAAGCTGCTGCAAGACCGGAGTAATATGGTGAATAGATGAGGTTCAAGTAATGATGTGAGGTGCAGAATTCTGGATTAGCTGAACCTTATGAAGAGATTTATTAGAAAGACCATAGAGGAGGGAATTGCAATAGTCCAGACGAGAAGTAACAAGACGGTGAACAAGAATGGCAGTGGTATGGGGAGTGAGGGAGGGGCGGATACGATTAATATTACGTAGGTGGAAATAAGCAGACCGGGTGATGTTATTAATGTGAGATTGGAAAGATAGAGTACTGTCAAGGATGACACCCAGACTCTTGACCTGAGCTGAAGTGGAAACAATGGAGTTATCAACCACAAGAGAAAGACTGTTGGCTTTGAATAATGATGATTTTGAGCCAATGAGGAGAACCTCAGTTTTGTCACTGTTTAATTTAAGAATATTCGAAGAAAACCAGGATTTAATTTCAGCAATACAGACAATAAGATGGTGGAAAGGAAGAGGTGGGTTACTAGCAAGGTAGAGCTGGGGGTCATCAGCATAACAGTGAAAATTAATGTTATGTTTATGAAAGATATTGCCGAGGGGAAGAAAGTAAATAATAAAAAGAAGAGGCCCCAGGACAGAACCCTTGGGCACACCTGAAGTAGCACTGGTGGGTTGGGATGTGAAAGTTTTAAGCTGAATGAACTGAGTGCGGCCTGAGAGGTAGGATCTGAACCAATCAAGTGGAGTGTGGGTAATGCCAATCAAAGATAATCTATTAAGGAGAGTGGTATGACAAATAGCATCAAAGGCCGCACTCAGATCAAGAAGGATGAGAATAGTAATTAAACCGGAGTCAGCAGCCATAAAGAGGTCCTTGGTAATTTTAACAAGTGCCATTTCTGTACTGTGAAGGGGGCGAAAACCAGACTGGAACTTTTCATATAGATTATTATGAGATACGTTTTTGTTGTAGTTGTGTGATGTACCTACCATGTTAGCCATTTACAGATGCAAAGAGAAGTGAAGCAAAAAAAAACAAATTGCCCGAAGAATGATCCTGAGCTCCCTCAGAAGCTCACATGTTGTAGTCTACTCAGTCAGTTAACAATTCCCCCTAGTACAGTATAGCATATCAAATCAAAATAATAAAAAAATCAAGTGTTATTTTACTTCGCTTCTCACTGCATTGCACATATTTGAAAGTTTTCAATCTGACTTTAAATACGTAGAAATGGCCACTAGATGGCAACAAAGCCCAAGCTACTGGTAGATGTTTCAGAAGAAAGAATATGTGAAATTAAAATGTAAATTTTTACACAGGTGAAAACAGTTTACTCTTCATTTGCAGTTTGTAAGTTTACCTTAAACATCCATATCTTTTCTACTGGTCTTTTCTTATCTATTTCAACATATACTTTAAAAATCAGGAAGTTTGCAGTGGCTGGCCTTCAGATGAGTGCCAGTAAGTGAGAGGCTTATTTTTAGCTCAGTTAAAAGCGTGTTCATGCTGTGACATTCACATTCAGATGCGGTGTGTGTGATTAGAGGTGTCTGAAGTGCAGACTGAATGGACATTTTCTTAGTGTCCATTCTAGCCTTTCTATATGGCTGATGACTCAATCAGTGGCAGCACTATATGTGAAGACAATGCAAGTACAAATGGATCATAATAATAATAATTATAATAATAATGCCTTACATTTATATAGTGCTTTCCTTACTACTCAATGCACTTTACATAGAGAGTGGGGAGCCACTTGAACCACCACTAACGTGTATCACCCACCTGGATGATGCGACGGCAGCCATTTTGTGCCAGTTCGTTCACCACACATTAGCTATTAAGTGGTGAAGTGAAGAGAGAGATAGCCAGTTAGAGATTGGGGATGATAAGGGAGCTAGAGTGACTAGGCTGTGGTGGGCATTTTTGCCAGGAAATCAGGATACACCCTACTATTTACGAAAGATGCCCAGGGATCTTTTAGGACGACAGAGAGTCAGGACCTCGGTTTTACATCTCATCTGAAGGATGGAGACATTTTTGCAGCATGGTGTCCACGTCACTGCACTGGGGCACTGGGATCCACACACAAACCACAGGGCAAGCGCCTCATGTTGGTCTCACCAGCACCTCTTCCAGCAGCAACCCAAGCTTCATGCTTAGCTTCAAGTGGATGAAACTCTGAAATACATGTGTTATGGCTGTTGGATTGAGTAACTTGGCAACTTCATGTATAGTTGTTTGTTTTTTACTTTCTCGTATACAAAGTATAGGGAAAGTATTGTAATCATCCAAAGATTCAATGTCGAGATTTTGATGAATCTCTGCATTTTAGACCTCCCTGACTTTCTCATATACAAATATAGGGAAAGTATTGGAATCCCCCAAAAATTCCATTTCGAGATTTTGATGAATCTCAACGTTTTACACCTCCATGAGTTTGAATTATGCCTGTGTGTGTGTGGCTGTGTGTATGTAAACACGATATCTTGAGTACGCTTTCACTTAGGTCAACCAAATTTTGCATACAAGTATTAGGTACAAAATGTAGATTTCTATCAACTATTTCATTTAATCGGAAGTGGTACTTGACCTCTAATTCACGCAGCTACAGAGTCCGATTTATTCAACTTCACTTTTATAAAAATTGTTCAATATATTATTAATTGATTTGATTTTGTTGTTGATGGTTCTTTAATGTACATAATATAAAAACATAATCATTATCTTGTGGTTTATTGCTCAAACATAACATCCATCCCTGTATCTGAGTATACGAGAAAGTCTAGGGGAGACTACTCCGAATTTTTATTATATTAATTTTTGTGAGTTGGGGGGTGCAGTGGCTACTGCTGCTGCCTCAAACGCCCAATGCTCCAATCATGTGTCAGGTCATTGTGTCTGTGGGGTGTTACAGTTAATCCGATTCTTCATCCGAGAAACCCATGGAACTCCAGCTATGGCCAGGTTCCCTTTGAGAATATGCAGGAAACAAAATTTGGCCAGCAAGGTCCTGATTAGCTCTGTCTCTCCGTGTCACATCACTGAGGACCTGGATAAAAGGAGAAGCCAACAGTTCACTTTGACAAAGGAGTCCATAGGTGCTTTCGCCATGCAGGAACAGTGTTTTTAGGAACCAATTAGTTCTTGTATGATGTAGGCCCTGGACCACCTGTGGCCCCTGGCCACTATCATGTGTTTGCATTCCCACCGCACAACAGGAGCTATAACCTTTATGCACAAATATGTGACGTGCACAGAAAAGAAGCACATTTGGGAGTTAACAGGGGACACGCCATGAACATTGTTCTGATGCGGTACATGGCGTGGCGCACCAAGGGAGGTGGCTATGAAGAGTGACGCGAAGTGAAATTTGATGCTCCATCTTCACGGATAACTCCCCAAATTTCAAACTACTAACAGATTTGTTAGATGACAGCATTTCTTGTCTTCAGCCAATCAACACAATTTATCACTCGAGCCCCACCATCAATAGTTTCTGTTTGAACAAAATCTACCAAGAACTACAAATGGCTTGAGTTCCAGCAGAAGGAATGGGTATCATGTCCCATAATATCTAGGAAATTCTAAGGGCAGACACATATTGTAACCACTAGGAGGGGCTTGGTACACCAAAACAGAGAATTCAATAGTTCTCAATAGGCAAACGTGTGGCATGTTGATTAGCACAGGCAAGTAAGAATATCACGAGACTCCACACACAGGACATTAAGGACTCTTTAAACTTATGAATGGCACCAGAGGCAATATGTTCTAAAAATATAGAGGAATATTTTGGACAACAAGTAAGTAATCTTATATATAAGCATCTACACGTGGAAGTGTGTGTGTGTGTGTCTGTCTGTCCGGCCCAGAAGTGACAGGTGGAGTTAGGGTAAGGGCTCCACCTCTGAGGAAACAGAAACTTGCCTAAGGAAACACACAAGCAAGGCCAGCACATCAATAAAACAAAACCTTGGAAGAAACAGATACTCGCTTTGCTGCTTAATACACAAATGAGGCGAGCACATCGGCAAAACGAAACATCCAAAGAAAGACACGCTCACTTAGCTGCTTAATACACAAGCGATGCGAACACGTCGGCAAAACGAAACCTCCTAGGAGAGAGATGCCCAGAGTAGTTCCTTTCAATTGTCTAAATTTCATTTTTTTTCTGACGATTTCATTAGTTTCTAGGACCCTGGGCTTTTTAGAGCACAGGTTTGCACAACTAGTATAATATGTTTTGTCTTGGTATATGACTCTACTTTCCCCTTTTGTATTATTAATATGTAGCCTTTGTCAGAATGCCTCAAATCTCCCAGACTTACCACTGTTTATAAGGTATTGTGCCATATAACCTCCCCCCACCTTCCCTCCTACTTCTATAACTTCAGCCAACTAGGTGTAGTAAAAGACAAGCAGGAGTTAAGGTACAATTTAAATAATGTATCATTGATAATATTCATAAATAATAACAATATGCAAAGTGCATTTGAACATTGGCAACCATACAACCTGATAAATGCTGATGTGTAGTTTCAGGCAGCACGCAGACTTGTTAGTTACGTAAAATGTCTCTAGTTAAGTACTCATTTTTGGTCAGCTTTCTTCAGAACAGGCCGCGTGCCTGTCTCAATATGGCTGCCGAGCTGTGCTCTTCATTGTGTTGTCCTTTTCAGTTCATGGTGTGTGAGATGGTCTTTCATCTTTTTTGTAAGAAAGAGAGAGCGAGGTAAAGCAAGCAAACGTATAGACTTTCTGTCCAACCCCTAGCGCCAATAGGCCGTCATGGTACTTAAAAGCTTTTGATACAAGCAAGTTCCAAACAACCATACTTCAGACCAATGGGGGCAGGGAACATCTTCACACCTGTCACCCCCCAAAACTAAGTGTTAAGGTAAAGCTTGGCAGGTAGGCAGCCTGGCTTTCCTGTGGAGGTTGACTGGGAGTCCTTAGCAGAGAAATATTAGCCAAACTTGTTTGAGGCACTCACACCAACCCTGTTGTAAAATGACAAAAAGACTCACTCCAAAAATGGAGGAAGGGGTTCTTAAGCCATCAAACCATTGCTGTTATTATCTATAATGTAATATTAATATTACATTTGCTTTGTCTAAGTTACAAATAAAGACATACAAAATATTTATCAACTTGTATGTAAAATTTCACATCACAACAATATATAAATGTATGTTGAAATGTGGCAATAAATAATTTATAACAAAATGATATGTGTAAATAAATAATTGTGTCATAAAATATGTTTTTTGTTCTTTATATCTTTATGTTTTTAATACTTTCTTCATTGATTCATGTCAGTGACACCTCATTAACATGAAATCCATCCATCCATCCATTTTCCAACCCGCTGAATCCGAACACAGGGTCACGGGGGTCTGCTGGAGCCAATCCCAGCCAACACAGGGCACAAGGCAGGAACCAATCCCAGGCAGGGTGCCAACCCACCGCAGATTAACATGAAATGCACCTTCAAATTAATACTGTCATTTTCAACCATCAAAGTCGAATGGATGGGCTCTCAGTAGAGAGGATGTAAGTCTTTTGCCATCAAATGCCACTTTGTCATTAAGAAATGTAAGTCACTCATTGACCTAACCTGTGAACCTCTGTGGAAGTAGGAAAGAAATCTATACAGACATAAAGAGAACGTGATACATAATGTGTTGAACCATCCATTCTATCCATCCAGCTATATCCTAACTACAGGGTCACGGGGGTCTGCTGGAGCCAATCCCAGCCAATAAAGGGTGCAAGGCAGGAAACAAACCCCGGGCAGGGCGCCAGCCTGCCTCAGGGCACACACACACCAAGCACACACTAGGGACAATTTAGAATCGCCAATGAACCTAACCTGCATGTCTTTGGACTGTGGGAGGAAACTGGAGTACCCAGAGGAAACCTACGTAGACACGGGGAGTAAATGCAAACTCCACGCAGGGAGGTGAACCTGGGTCTCCTAACTGCGAGGCAGCAGTGCTACCCACTGCGCCACTGTGCCACCCGTGCTAAACCATGAAGACCAAAAACCTTTGTAAGGGTGCTCTTTGTAGACTACAGTTCAGCATTTAATGCAATAAGAATACAATACACCTAACATATTGTTAAGCAAGCTGACAGACTTAGGCCTTGCTTCCTCTACCTACACCTGAATAAAGGACTTTCTGACAAACTGCCCACAAAGCGTTAAACTCGGCCCCTTACCTCTCCTCTTCCCTTTTGCTCAGCATTGGATCTCCACAAGGCTGTGTGTTGAGCCCACTACTTTACTTTTTCTACACATATGAATGCATGAAAAACAAGGACAGTGTGTGCTATAAAATGACCAAGCAGGCCATTGTTGTAAGAAATGTAGAAGCTTAAAACTTCAACTTGAAAGATGTTTGTACATCAATACCATCCATTTGAGTGGCCTGGTATTCCATATATGGGTTTTTCATGGGCTTTGACTTAAATTGTGTTAATTGTTCAATGAGTACATTGCAGTAAAATGATGGGAACACCAGCACAGGTGTTGTATGATTGCTTGTAGTAATGGCGCCAGTTTGGGTCAAGTGATGGACATTAGGTAATGGTGGGAATAACTAGAATGAGGAGAGTATTTTGCATAGATAATAAAAAATGTAATATAAACCGATGCCCTTCCTAGTTTAAGCACTTGCACTAATGTGAAGTTTCTTTGTTAAACTGCTGTGTAATAAAGATTTCTTCTGTACTTCCATCTGGATGCCATGATTGCCTTCTTTCGAGCAAGAGCTTCTTTTCTTGACACGCAGCACAAAGTCGCAAGATGAGTTAGAAATGCCTTGTACAGTATGTCTTAGGAAGACAAAAAAAATCCTGTCTTGTATCTTTTATGATAGTGTAACAAAGACTAAATTGTGGATTACACAAATAATGTCCTCTTCAAAATATTTAATATACAAACATATGCACCATGTATTCTCCTACCGGCTTAATCCATTTAAGGAGTCATGTGAGGCTGAGCTCACCCTTCCATAATTGTGACCAAATATGAAAACAATGAAGACCAGTATGCAATTAACTGTACAAACTATTTATAAAAAATTTAAAAATATAATATATTCCAATAATTACACTATTTTTAAAAAGCATATTCATACAAAAATAATGAAATGCTCATATAAAATATAATACAGATTGTCCTGCTTGAACTCCTTTGTTCTCTAATTTTTTGTGTCCTGGCAGATGATTGGTCTAAAAGTCACTTCCTTATTTTCTTCCAGGATAACATCGTATCTGCACAAGGATGGCCTAGGAAATAAACAAATGAATTCATTAAAAGAAATAATTCTATGTAATCATTTGACTTGTAAATCCAAAGCCTATGCATATAAAGTTGGCCCTATACATAGAAAATGGAGTTCTTTTGTCCTTGTACTTTGGTTTTGGGCTTCTCTTACTATTTAATGGTTAAAGTCCACACAGAAACAGGCCAAATATGTAAAGCTACTGTATATAGCAAATATATAAAATGTGCAACTTTTTAAGCACCTCTCACCATAACCAGATTTGATACATTGCATTTTATTTTGGTTTCCATCCTTATTGTTTGGTTGAATTGCTGTAGTTCTCACCTTTACAAACAGCATGGATGATAAAATACCATTACTGGAGGTCATACCAAGCCTGTGGCTTGCTCCTCACATGTGTAATGTCAGACCTTTTAATGATCCTACTTTCCTCCTGACGTTTTCCTTTAAAGGTTTAAGACATCCGATGCTGCTTAATGCTCAGACAGAACTTTATTTGTCCTCAGGGTAAATATGGCATTTTACAGTAGAACATTAAAACATTAGAACAATCTAGACGAGAACAGGCCATTCAGCCCAACAAAGCTCACCAGTCCTATCCACTTAAGTCTTCCAAAATAACATCAAGTCTTACTGTCTGTCACACTACTTGGTCACTTATTCCAGGTGTCTGTGTTTTTCTGTGTAAAGAAAAAGTTCTTAATGTTTGTGCAAAATTTTCCATTAACAAGTTTCCAACTGAGTCCCCGTGTTCTTGATGAACTCATTTTAATGTCACAGTCTCGATCCACTGGACTGATTCTCTTCATAATTTTAAACACTTCAGTCATGTCTCCTCTGAATCTTCTTTTGATTAAACTGTAAAGGCTCAGCTCTTTTAATCTTTCCTCATAACTCGTCCCCTGTAGCCCTGAATCAGCCTAGTCACTCTTCTCTGGACCGTCTCTAGTGCTGCTATGTCCTTTTTGTAGCCTGGAGACCAAAACTTCACACATGACTTCAGATGAGGCCTCGGCAGTGTGTTATAAAGCTTCAGCAGAACCTCCTGTGACTTGTACTCCACACCTCAAGGCTCTATATAACATAACATTCTGTTAGCCTTCTTAATGGCTTCTGAATACTGTCTGGAAGTCGATAATGTCAAGTTCACTACAAATCCTCAATCCTTCTCATAAGGTAGACTCTCAAGTTTCAGATCTCCTATTGTCTATTCAATAAAGGTTTAACAGAATCAAGATGATCTGCCAATCCACCTATCTTGGTATCTTCTGCAAACGTAACCAGCTTGTTACTTACATTCCTATTCAAATCAAAGTGTCAAAGTGAACTTTATTGTCATCTCAACCATATACAGATAGATGAAATTGCGAAGCTCAGGGTCCACAGTGTAACAACACGACGTGCAAATAATAAATTAAAAATAGAATTAAAATTTAAATTTAAAATTAAAACGCAAACAAGACAAGACATTGTGCAAAGACAAGATATGTAATATAATAAATAAATAATGAATAATAGATATAGATAATACAGAAATGATCAGTGTATGATAATAGTTGTTTAAGACGTGTTAACAATGACAGGTCAGAATATTTCACAGCAGAAGGATATCAAGAGTGTCAAAATACTTAAAGGTCAGTATGAGATTTTCAGTTCTTTTCTACATGCACACTCGTCTTTGCAGGAAAGTGGCTCGCATGTATAAAAGTTTTGTTTTTGGAGGTGGTTGATGGAGTGTGGAAGGTCCCACGGTGCAGCTTGGTGTTAAGGAGTCTAACAGCTTGGGGGTAAAAACTTTCCTGCAGCCTGGAAGATCTGGCTCTGATGCTGCAGTATCTTCTTTTGGATGGCACAAGTGTGAAAGTCCATGTGAGGGGTGTAAGGGGTCCTGATCAATGCTGCAGGCCTTGCATACTCTGCGTTTGTAAAATATGACCTGTAGTGAAGGGAGAGGCACCCCAATAATGTTCTCTGCTGTCTTCACTATCCTTTGCAGGCGCTTGCGGTCGGATAGGTTGCAGTTGCCATACCAGACAGTGAAGCAGCTGGTCAGAACGCTCTCAATGGTGCATCTGTAGAACATGGTGAGGATGGCAACCATTCTTAATGTCTGCCAATTCTGATGAGGTTCCTTTCACCATCACCCTCTGTTTCCTGAGAGCTAATTTGGCATCCCTCTACAAATATCACAACTCCCACTTCTTTTAGTTTGAATTTTTTAGTTTACAGAAGATCTTTAAATAAATAAATGCATAAATAGCTAAATAAATAAATAAATGCAGTCATGTGAAAAAGAAAGTACACCTTCTTTAAATTCTAAGTTTTTATGTATCAGGACATAGTAAAATATCATCCGGTCCTTAACACTAGAATTACCAGAGCCTACGAAAAAACTCGTAAATCCGTCCCACCTTAAATCGCTTCTTAAATCCCTTCACACCTCTCCGCCAGCGTCCTTTGTCCTCTAAATGTTCTGATAAAGAGAAGCTAGAAGCAGCCGGCTATTCCATCCCCCCACTGACTTAGAACGTGCATGAACTTCTCCCAGCTCATGCCTTGATTAAGTATCTGGTAGTGATATGGAGTTTTAGAGTGGAAATAATAGATCGTTATTTGGAACACACGCATTTCATGTCTGTTTCGTTTCTACAGTAATCTGTGTAAACACATTGTTAAAACAGAAACGTTTTTTATATTCTAGTAGTAGATGACAAAATGTAGGCATAAACTATATAATGTCACGCGTCTTTATGTGAAAACAGCCGTGTCAGATGGGGTTGTACGGATTGATTCTGAACGTGACTGAGAGAATGAAAAGTGAATTAAAAAAAAAACAAAAAACAAAGCTAACCTTTACAAGGATCATAAATTACACCGGCTGTTACAGACTGAAATCAAATGTATGCTTTTATTCTAAAATAGTAAGACTAAGAGCAGTTTACTTCTCAAAACGGAGTGGGGCAGGATAGAACTTGCAACCTTTTGATTCCGAGTCAGTAGCTGATTGTATTGCACCACGGAAGCTGTTGTAATAAGGGGGTGTCAATGTCACACGTTAAGGCGTCTTTTTTTCTGCAGCTATATTTTTGAATAAAAGCACAATTGTTGTGTTATATTTGTACCTTTTGTGAAAATGTACTCTTTGATATTTGGACTTCAGGCTTCATACATTATATAGTTTATGCCTACATTTTGTCATCTACTACTAGAATATAAAAAACTTTTCTGTTTTAACAATGTGTTTACACAGATTACTGTAGAAACGGAACAGACATGAAATGCGTGTGTTCCAAATAACGATCTATTATTCCCACTCTAAAACTCCACTTCACTCCCAGATACTCAATCAAGGCATGAGCTGGGAGAAGTTTGTGCACGTTCTAAATTGGTGGGGGGATGGAATAGCCGGCTGCTTCTAGCTTCTCTTTATCAGAACATTTAGAGGACAAAGGACGCTGGCGGAGAGGTGTGAAGGGATTTAAGGTGCGATTTAAGGTGGGACCGATTTACGAGTTTTTTCATAGGCTCTGGTAATTCTAGTGTTAGTTTCTTAAAATAAGGTGTCACAGATGGCCGGGACACTTCTTTGCTGGAAGGATCAGAGGAGCAAGCCTGGTCAGGGCGTTGTCTCCCCTGGCACTCTAGATGGCAGCCCCCATGGGTTGTAGCGGTGCCTCGGACTCCCACAGGGCTTCATGGGAGATGGGGTTGTCTACAGCCTTGTTGGGATCCAGAGGTGCCAGGGTTCGCTGCAGCTGTTCCTGAGCCTGTGTGGCCAGTTTTTCCACCACACCCGGAAATACTGCCAGAAGTGGGGCAACAAGCACCGGAAGCATTTTTGGGTGCCTTATATAAGGGGCCAGCGGACAGTAGTCAGTGAGCCAGAGTCGGGAGGAGGGAGATGAAGCTTGCCGAGGAGAAGTGGAGGAGAAAGAAAAAGAATAGAAAACAGAAAAGTATTGTGCAGTGTTGTACTTTGGACTGTGTTGTGTGCTTGTGGGAACGGGGAAGACATTCCACACAAGAGAAGAATAAAATAAAAACTCTTGTGTTTTTATCAGTGTGCCTCCTGTCTGTGTTAGGTTCAATGGCTGCTACACCCTCTATCTATGTCACAAAGGTAAATACAACCTCAGATGAACAACAACACGACATATTACACCATGTCATTATTTATTTAACAATAACTAAGACATAATGCAGAATCAGTGTGTGAAAAATGAAGACCACCCTTACTGCTTCCACAGGAATTAAGAGATAAATAGTCAGGTGCTGCTAATCAAATGCACTTGATTAACTGATCATCAGTAAGTGTTACCCCCTTCATAAAAGCAGACATCTTGTCAGTTTGCTGGTCTGGAGCATTCACGTGTGCATTAACACAATGCCAAGGATGGAAGACATCAGCAATGAGATCAGAGAAGCAATTGTTGCTGGCCATCAATCTGGGAAGGATTATAAGGTCATTTCTTGACAATTTGAAGGCCATCATTCTACAGTGAGAAAGATTATTCACAAGCGGAAAACATCCCCAAGTTCAGACCATGCAAAGCTCAGAGAAACTGCAAAAGACCCAAGAGCTACATCCTGGACTGTACAGGCCTCAGTTAGCATGTTAAATGTTAAAGTTCATGACAGCACAAATTGTGCTAAGGTGCATCCTGTTGGCTATAATTATCCACAAGTTGTTTGCAGAACTTGATTGGAGTCCATCTGTAGGAATTGGACTCAATCGATGAAATTGATTAAACATCAGTTAATAAAGCACACGTGCACCAGTTGTTACATATGAGCGTCCAAAGACCTCCTCGCAGGCTCAGTCAATGTATGTAACAACCCACCAAGATGAGATAGAATGCTGTTGCTAACATTGTCATCTCCTTCTTTCCCTTCAGGGCTGAGAAGCTGCTCGGTGAGGGCGTTTAACTCCACCCCTTCTGGTCTGCGCTATAAAACCCTGGTCATCCCAGAAGGAGGCAACATTACAAGTTTAAGGAACCCACCAGATAGATCTCCACTAGCAGCGACTGCAACCCTCCAACACTTTCCTTACCTGAATTCCCATATAGAGGACACCCACTGAAGAATGTCATTTATTTTGTTTATTTGCTTTCTCCACGGACAATAAAATGAATTACCCAGTTGGCATCCCAAAATTTCTTTATGTCTTCCCACACTTGGCCAGAATATATATATATATTTATAAACTGCTCACAAAAATTAAAGGAACACTTATTAATCAGAGTATAGCATCAAGTCAATGAAACTTGTGGGCTATTGATCTGTCAGGGAAGTAGCAGAGAGGCTTGTTGATCAGTTTCAGCTGCTTTGGTGCACTAGAGGGGCAACAATGAGACGACCCCCAAAACAGGAATGAGTGGTTTAACAGGTGGAGGCCACTGACATTTTTCCCTCCTTATCTGTTTTTTCACTCATTTTGCATTTGGCTATGGTCAGTGTCACTACTGGTAGCATGAGGCCATATCTGGACACTACAGTGGTGGCACAGGTAGTCCAACTTCTCCAGGTTGGCATATCAATACGTGTCATTGCCAGAAGGTTTCTTGTGTCTCCCAGCACAGTCTCAAGGGCATGGAGGTGATTCTAGGAGACAGGCAGTTACTCTAGGAGAGCTGGACAGGTCCCCTCATAGAAGGTCCTTAACCCTTCAGCAGGACCCATCGGTATCTGTTCCTTTGGGCAAGGAGGAACAGGATGAACACTGCCAGAGCCTACAAAATGACCTCCAGCTCGCAGGCCACTGGTGTGAATGTCTTTGACCAAACAATCAGAAACAGACTTCATGAGGGTGGCCTGAGGGCCCAACATCCTCTAGTGGGCCCTGTGCTCACTGCCTGGCACCATGGAGCTCAATTGGCATTTGCCATAGAATACCAGAATTGGCAGGTCCACCACTGGTACCCTGTGCTTTTCACAGATGAGAGCACGTT
>JANRMT010062834.1:50494360-50506698 GCA_026402145.1 Polypterus bichir lapradei
ATAAGAAGTAATGAAGATACTTACTGCAAAATGGCACATCTGCAGTCGTAGAGAAGTATGCTTTTGTTTGCCCCCGTTGTATAAGTGCTTCCTTCCATTTATAGACATTATATCCTGAAAATAAAACATTTTATTATTGGAAGCAGCACACTATGATACTATATGATAGTTCAGGAAGCACAGTGGACTTGTAACGCTTGGAAACTGCATGTGACATTTGCATGTTGTTTGTGTTAATTTCATCCAAGAACTCCAGACTATAACAAAAGCATGAAGACTCAAAGGCTGTGGTCCAATACACATCACCCACAGAAACTATTTCGACTCCTTCACCTTTTTTCCATATTTGGTTATGCTGTTGCCTTCTGCTAAAATCATTTGAAGGCTACTATGAGCACAATGATCATTATCATTTTTAAATGCCTTAAAGTCTGGAACAACCACAACTCTGGGGAGTAGGGGCTTGGTAAGAGAGGTGACCAAAAACCAAATGGTCACTCTAGCTGAGCGCCAGAGAACCTGTATTGACATGAGTGAAACTTCCAGAAAGATAGTCCCCCATTGAAACATTCCACTAATCTGGGCCTTATGGTAGAGACAACACATGAAAGCCGTCTTGGAATTTGCAAAATGCAACCTAAAGGACTCTCAGACTATAGGAAACAAGATTATCTGGTATGAAGAACCTAAGATGGAATCATTCAGCCTCAATTCTAAGTGTCACATCTGGAAGAAACCTGGCGCTGCTCACCTCCTGCTCAAGTACCTTGAGCATGGGAAATCCACTATATAAATGAAATGTATTATTATGATTATTATTAATACCATTCCAGTAGTAAAGCATGTTGGTGGAAGCATCATGCTAAGAGGTTGATTGTAAGCAGCAGGGACTTGGAGACTAAACAGGGATGAGGGAAAGCTGAAAGGAGCAAAGTATGTTGATATCCTTAATAAACATCTGCTCTAAAGTTCTCTGGACCTCAGATTGTGTCGAAGGTACTCCCTCCAACAGGACAATGACCATAAGCACAAAGCAGGTACAGCACAAGAGTGGTGTATGGACAACTCTGAGAATGTCCTTGAGTGGCCCATCTGAACTTGGACCTAACTAAACCTGAAAACAGGTGTCCACTGATGGTCTTCATCCAACCTGACAGAACTTGAGAGGATTGGCAGAGAAGAATAGCAGAAAATCTCCAAATCCAGCTGTGTGAAGCTTGATGTCTCAGACCCAAGAAGACTGCAGGCTGGAATGGCTGCCAAAGGGGTTTCAACAAAGAACTTAAAAATGAGTCTGAATCCTCAGTTCTTTTATTTTTAATAAATTTGCAATAATTCCTAAAATTCTGTGTTTATTTATATCATATACTAGCTGTCCCCTGTGGCTCGGCCCACATAGTAGTGAAACAGGACAAGCTTTAAAAATCAATAAACAAACAGTTATTGCTAGCTAAGCGGAGGCAAGGTGCACCGACTCGAATGGAGTCTGGCACGTGAATGAGGAGGGCCCCACCCGGCTCCCCACTCCTGACGTCATGCTAACACCTCAGCCCGCAACCTTTGTCACAGATTAGCACGAATAAATTTCTTTAGCAAACAAACTATGATACTTAGCACAATAACAGAAGTTGCAAAATCAAACCTCTGGGCTATTGATCTGCCAGTTAAGTAGCAGAGGGGCTTGTTAATCAGCTTCTGCTGCTTTGGTGCACTAGAGGGGCAACAATGAGACGAGCCCCAAAACAGGAATGAATGGTTTAACAGGTGGACGGAGACCACTGACATTTTTCCCTCCTCCTCTGTTTATTCACTCGTTTTGCATTTGGCTACAGTCAGCGTCACTACTGGTAGAATGAGGCCATACCTGGACCCTACAGAGGTGGCAGAGGTAGTCCAACTTGTCCAGGATGGCATATCTATACGTGCCTGTCATTGCCAGAAGGTTTGCTGTGTCTCCCAGCACAGTCTCAAGGGTATGGAGGAGATTCCAGGAGACAGGCAGTTACTCTAGGAGAGCTGGACAGGGCCGTAGAAGGTCATTAACCCATCAGCAGGACCGGTATCTGCTCCTTCGGGCAAAGGAGGAACAGGATGAGCACTACAGGGCCCTACAAAATGACCTCCAGCAGGCCACTGGTGTGAATGTCTCTGACCAAACAATCAGAAACAGACTTCATGAAGGTGGCCTGAGGGCCCGACATCCTCTAGTGAGCACTGTGCTCACTGCCCACCCGGCTCCGTGGAGCTCGATTGGCATTTGCCATAGAATACCAGAATTGGCAGGTCCACCACTGGTGCCCTGTGGTTTTCATAGAGGAGAACAGGTTCACCATGAGCACATGTGACAGACATGAAAGGGTCTGGAGAAACTGTGGAGAACGTTATGCTACCTGTAACATTGTTCAGTATGACCGGTTTGGTGAAGGGTCAGTGATGGTCTGGGGAGGCATATCCATGGAGGGATGCACAGACCTCTACAGGCTAGACAACGACATCTTCACCTTCACTGCCATTAGGTATCGGGATGAAATCCTTGGACCCATTGTCAGACTCTATGCTGGTACAGTGAGTCCTGGGTTCCTCCTGGTGCACGACAATGTCCGGCCTCATATGGTGAGAGTATTCAGGCAGTTCCTGGAGGATGAAGGAATTGATACCATTGACTGACCCCCACACTCACTTGTCTGATCTAAATCCAATAGAACACCTCTGGGTGGGACATTATGTTTGGGTCCATCCGACACTGCCAGGTTGCACCGCTGACTGTCCAAGGGCTCAGTGATGCCCTGGTCCAGATCTGGGAGGAGATCCCCCAGGACACTTATCGTCATGTCTTTAGGAGCATTGTGCCCCCCAAACATTGTCAGGCATACATACAAACCCATGGATGGGGGGCATACAAACTACTGAGTACGATTTGGAGTTGCTGCAATGAAGTTTCGGCAAAGTGGACTACCCTGCCGGATCATTTGTTCCCTTTGATTTTCGGGGTGTCTTTGAATTCAGCCCTCTGTAGGTTGATTATTTTCATTTCCATCAAACGATATGCAATCCTTTCGTTTCTAACACATTACCATATCAGTCCATATCAGTAGAGACATCTAGCAGGATTTATTTTCCCATTGAGATCTGATGTGTTTTCAAAGTGTTCCTTTAATTTTTTTGAGAAGTTTATATAGAGATTGAGTGTTGCTTGTTGGGGGGGAAATAAATGCAAATGATTTTAGCACAAGATTGTAATATAACAAAATATGTAAAAAATGTGGGGGTCTGAATACTTTCTAAAAAAATGGCACCCAGAACAAGTTAAAATGCTTCCAAAGCCAATCCAAAGGAATGGTTGCTATTTTAGAAGGGATTTTGGTACTTCTGAACTAGAACCCTATGATTTTTCAAGACTCAAAACCAAATATCGGAATTTGAATTTCCTGGAAGCTCTCGCTTGCACTTCACCTAAGATCAGTCATGTTTGTTTTGAATACAGAGTGTTAAATAGCCTCGATCCTCAAGATGCCACTGTCACAAGTTAATGACATGTTTCACAAGCTATGTATGAACACTAGGTTGTTGACATCAAAGTGACACTCCAAAATCATGTGAAGGACTAGTGACAAGAAATATGACATATAAACAAAATACAGTAATAAATGTCTGAAAAGTAAGAGAGTCACCATGTGAACCATTCATCAGCCAACTAAATTTCAGTGAAGGTAAAAAGGTAGTCAAAGGAATAGTAAGACGTCTCTCTTCTAGTTCTCAAAACCACCTAAATCCAATTCGCAGTTGTGGGTAGCCATTGCCTATCCTGCTAGCCCTGGGTATGGAGAACAACCTTGGACAGATTGCACACTCACAGACAAACCCTCAGGGGGCTAGTTTGGAATTACCAATGAACCTAAGGATCTCGTATTTAAGGGACGTGGAAAGAAAATCAGAGAACATGGAGGAAAATCCCTACCAGAAGGAGGGAGGATGTACAGACTTCACACAGACCGCATGTCAGGTCATTTTCTAACACACTTAATGCAGACCCAGGGTCATTGTGGCGGTGAATGGAGCCTATTCCAGCTAGTATAGGGAGAAACAAGCCCTGGACAGGGTGCCAGTCCATCACACAATTTAGCATCACCAAGGAAACAGGAATGACATGCAAACCAGAACAAAAACCCTGGTCTCCTTACTGCAAGACAGCAGCACTGCCACTGACAGACACCATCAGGAAGGAAGGAAGGAAGGAAGGAATCCTTGGTCATTGGATCCATAAGGCACCATTGCTACTCATTGTGCCACTGTGTCACACATACCAAGAAATGTGGATACAATTTCAAAAAATGAGGGCAACTTGGCATTCTGTGCGATGTTAGGCACATCATGAAGGACTACAAGAAAAGATATTGGAAAGACAGAGGGATGAGAGAATGAAACGAGTAGGCATTAAATGCAGACCAAAGGCCATTATTGGGAGCAAATTACCAAGGCCAAAAAAGTCATAAAACAAAGGTCCAAGATTCTAAAAGTCTACATTGTAACTAGACTCAAGCACCTCTAATAAAAGAACTGCAAATTGCTTTTGATTTTGCTTTTATCCAAAAATGTGAATGTTAAGCCTTGGGATCTGCCACCTTTTATAAGCAAATGGAGAAGACATCATGATGATGCTATGGCCTGTCATCTGGGATCTTCTCCATTACCACAACACTGCTTTTAACCCGAGTCCTCACTCCTTCATACACATCCTGGACAATCATCACAAACTTCTCCAGTCCTCCTTTCTCTCTCATGCACCTCCAGACCTCTTGATGTGGCACTCTATCTATCATATTACTTCTCCAAATCAATAAACACCATATGCAATCTATAATAATCATTAAAAATATATATTTACTGTTGAGGCAATAAATGGCCAAAACATCCATCTATAAATGTTCTCTGATATCCAAACCACAATAGCCTTTGCAGGTATTATTTAAAAAAAATATTAGCAAATATAACAAATTTTCAAAGTTATCGGACTCAACAAAATAATTCAAGTGATGCATAGGTAATGGTCATGGCCAGGCAATGACAAATAGGAAGAGTAAGGGACAGCCAGCAGCCCAACCAGGCCGGGACACCCAAAAGATGGAAGGAGGGGGGATGGCAACTTCTTTAGGGCACTACCTCCCTCAGAACACTAGATGGCAGCTCTCCTGGGTTGCTGTGGTGCCCTGGATTCCCACAGGGTATCATGGGACTTGGAGTTCTTTACCTGAGCCCTGTTGAGTACTGTGGGTGCCACCAATGGGCACTGCAAAGACTGAGGAGCCATATGGCATGGGGTTTCAGCCTTAATCCGGAAGTGCTTACAAACCATATGGACGGCAGAGCAGAAGCACTTTCTGGTTGGCCAATATAAAGGGACTTGCTGGCCTCATAGAGATGAGACAGAGTCAGGTGGAAGGTGGATGAAGCTTACTGGGAGGAACAGAAGAGGAGGCAAGAAGCAAAAGCGAGAGAAAGAAGGATAACTGTGTGCTGTACTGTTCTTGTACTTGTGGCTGTGGTGGTGGGAAATGCTTTGGGCAATAAAAAGGCTGTTTGATGCTTTTAACTTGTGTCCTGTGTCTTTTCTGTTGGGTTTGGGGAGCTGCAGCACCCCCTAGTGTCCACAGAGGCAGGTTATGGTCAAGGCATTATACTTACCCAATATGGGACACGGTGCTGGGGAAAAGGCAGTGCAATCAGTACATTTTCCATCCAGAAAATCTATATATGATGAACATGGGTATGCTGTTATATCACATGTCTTATTCAAGGAGCACAGAAATAAGAACACAGATCTCTGATGGTCACAGACTAAGTATTCTTTGCCTGAAAAACAAGAGATTTTACGTTAAAGAATGGAAATTTAAATGATATGTATTATTTCATTAGCCAATGCAGATACAAAGGGACTTCATTTAGGCACAAGTTAATAAAATAAAGAAAAGGATAAAAGAGCATGATGACGAAACAGCAACATGCAGTGTTCCTCAGAGACTGCTTGGTGTTGTAGTCCGGTACCTTGTGTTTTATTAGCAGCTTCTAGTTGATTGTTGTACATTAATATGAACTAAAGATGATGTCACATTACGTGATTTCTAGTCTTTGGGTATTTCACACTTGCCTGACTGCAGTTGCTGATCTCATCACCAAACTTTGTCAATTTACAGTACCCTCCACAATGTTTGGTACAAAGGCACATTTTTTCATTGATTTGCCCCCTATGCCATAGTTTAAAATTACAAATCACACCATCCAGACTTCATGATTAAAGTGCACTCTGCAGACTTTCATTTAAGGGGATCTGCATAAATTCCAGTCACATCTCTCTTTAAATAAAATCCAACATCTGTCTGTCTGTCTGTCTGCTTTTCAGGAGAGAGCTACTTAACCGGTTTAATTCGAGTTTTTTTCTATAATTTGCTTGAACATTATGGTTAATTTTGTGACTTCTCTCATCATGCTAAGAATCATAGTTTGCTTGCAGGAGTGATATACCCCCCAGGCAGACACGCAGTGCAGTCCCACCATCCGGAAATGACCGTCTATCTGCTGCAGCCAGGTGTTACGTGAGCGACCCCTTGGCCTGGTCCAGCCACTCAGGTCCCCAACAACAAGGATCTTACGAGCTGAATCACCCCAATCGTTATGGCCATAGTGCCATAACTGACGCTTCCTCACAATGCAGGTAATGTGCCTCATTCGGGACTCCATGAGCAACTGCTCACTTGACACAAAGTCAAACCAACGGTACCCAAGGATTTTCCGGAGAGACACAGTACCAAAGGAGTCCAGTCTTCATCTCAGGTCACTGGATAGCGTCCATGTCTCGCAACCATATAGCAAGACAGGAAGCACCAGGACTCTAAAGTCTTGGACCTTTGTCCTTTTGCAGAGATATCGGGAGCGCCACTCACCCCTTTCTAGTGACCTCATGACCCCCCCATGCTCTCCCAATCTGTCTACTGACTTCATAGGAAGAGTCACCAGAGACATGAATGTCACTGCCAAGGTAAGTAAACCTCTTAACAAGGTCAACACTCTCTCCACAGACAGAAACACTGCTGATGGTCGTGCCCAAGAAGTCATTAACGGCCTGGATCTTGGTTTTTATCCAGGACACTCGCAAGCACAGACACTCAGACCCCTCACTCAGTCTCTCGAGCACCCCGATCAGAGCCTCCATTGACTCCATGAAGATCACAACATCGTCAGCAAAGTCAAGACCTGTGAATCTTTCTTCACCAACAGATACCCCACAGCCACTGGGCTATATATGACGGCTTTAATAGAACCGCTATTGCTATGTCATAAAACATTATGGTGTCCTGAAATGGGGAGTGGGGTGGGGTGCGTGTACAAAAAATGTTGTCATTTCTACACTTTGTGACCCAAATGTATGCAAATCCTCTTAAACGAAAGTCTGCAATGCACACTTTAGTCACAATGTTTTACTTGTTTGATTTATAATTTTAAACTGGGGAGCAGAGGTGGGTGGAAATCAAGGAAAAAAAATGTGTCTTTGTCCCAAACATTATAGAGGGCACTGTATGTGATGGGCATGTAACATTTAGTGACTGCATACCCGCCTTCCAGGACAGTCCTGCTCACCCCTTTTTCTGACAGTCAATCCCGTGCTGCATCATGGGGCCGGTGCTGGTGCTGTACAAAGGGTTAACAGCCACGGCAAGTTCACCTGCACTCTCAGCTTTTGTCTTTTCTTTTCTCTCTACAAACTTATCATTCTGTAGTTTGCACAACTGCCAAGTTCACCTATTAGGTGTTCTAATTTTCATTCTTATTACAGTAAGTGCAAAAGGATAAAACCACACTGCTTGACATACTGTAATTCAATAATAGAAAGGCACTGTAACTCACCAAACTTCTTATGAATTTTATATTGAAATCATTTTTTTAAACAGTAAACTACCATTAACTAATGTAAATACAGCAGGATTTATTATTTTTATTTACAGTAGGTGTGATTTATTTGTCAACAAAAAAACTCACAAGCTTACCGGCTAAAATGGTTCTGGGGCAGCCTGGTTGATCCGTTCCTCCATTGGCATAAAAATCTATATGACCAAGAGGTTCCCTGTAACCTAAAGCTGAAAATATCACATTAGTGTTAAAATATGAACCAACATCGAAGTAGTTGGAAATCAGTATGAAAAATGAAATATTTACCTATAAATGATATTAATACATTTGTTTTTTGGAGTCTGTCATAATTCCGGGTGATAGTGGACCACAGTCTGCTCTGGAAGCACTGGACATAGTGTAGAAATCGATTCATCTAACCTGGACAATGCATCAGCCCCACTCACTCACTTACAGTAAGCCAATTTAGTGTAGCAAATCAACGGCCTTGAACATATAATTTATTATTTATTTAATGTAGGGGTATTGTTTAGCCACAATTGCCAATGATGCAGTGAAGATCTGACTAAGGTTGAGTTGCATCCGCTGCTCCTCGTAGGCACTACTCATGCTGAAGAATCTTACTCTTGACTTTTACATCTGTTCTTCAGGTTTTTCTCACATTGACTCTATAATGCTTTCCTGTTTTGTAACTTCCTATTTCACATCATTTATCTGTTTACCAAAGGCAATGTGCTCTGTCTTCATGAAGGCTTGTCTTCATCCGAGTTCCTGTTAGTGTCAATGCAGAACTGTTTTTCTACTTGTACTGTAGCTCATTGAAAAGTATACTCAAGATTCAAAAGAATATTATATTGTGATCTTTATAGACAGGTAAAATGCACAGTGATGAGGCATGTTGTAATTCTTCTTCTTCCTCTTCATCTTCATGCACTTCTATATGGGGTCAATGTACTTGATCAACCTTCTCCAGACAGCTCGGTTCTGCACCTCCTCCTCAGTCAACCCCTTTCCTTGAGATCTTTTACTTTACCCATCCACATTCGCTTCAGCTTTCCTTGCTTTCTCTTCCACATGTCCATCACTCATTTTCCCACATATCCCTTGTCTCTCTTCATCACACGTCCATATCAATTAAACCTACTTTCCTGTACTTTCTTAGCTATCTCTCCCACTTTGGCTGTACCACTGATGGTCTCATTTCTTCCTCTGTCCTTTTTCTGTGACTCCACATATCCATCTCAACATTCTCATTTCTGCCACATCTAACTTCTTCTCCTCCACAGCTCCATTTTACTGCTCATAACTCAGCTCCATACACCAGTGCTTGTGTTATGACTGTCTTAAAAAGCTTACATTTAACCTCTTCCTTAATTCCTTGATCAAACCATACTCCTGATATTTTTCCAGTTTTTACATCCACACTGCACTCTGTGGGTTATCTCTGGATCTAATTCTCCATATTGAGCTACCCCGATCCTAGATATTCAAACTTTCTCACTATTTTTAGTAACTCTCCCTGCAGACTAACTTGTGAATCTTGATGATCTGGTCTGTCTGGTGTTACACAATACAATGTCATCAGCAAAAAGCCTGCACTAAGGTGAATGGTCTTATTTGTTTGCATTCAACTATATGTTTATACCATTTTTGAGCTAAGAAGAATCTGTCATAAATTTAGGTTTTGGACACTCTGGGTTGTAGTTTTGTTAATTGGTGTTTCTGACCATTATTGTTTTGTTTTCTTAATATACTAATACTTTATTATTATTCTAGCAACACCCATTTGTTTCTTAACAATGATGCTGTCCCTATCATTTTGTGTTGATATTTGCATGGCTGTGGCCATATCGATTATGGCTTCTATGCCCACCATTGGTCATGTGACATAGAAGTCTGTGTGTGTTTGTGTGTGTGTGTGTGTGTGTGTGTGTATGTGTGATTAGGGTACAAGAGTAAACCAATCCATTAATGAACTTGGTGAGTTCCACTCATCCCATGATAATATATTTGGCGCTGCGAGTAGGGTTTTGAATTAATCATATATCACACCTTGTATGTGTAAGACTAAATTTATATACATCCAGAATTTGCTATCCATTTATATTTTTTATTATATTTTCTTTTGCTACTCTTATTCTAATTTAATGAATACCACATTGTTTTTAAATTTCTATATGTTGTTTTAATATCTAGAGTTGTTGAAGTAACAAAGTAGCAGCTGGTGTAGGGAAGATTTTCAAGTTCTCTTCTCCTACAGCAGGGGTCCCCAACTCTGGAACTCTGGTTTATCACAGTGGCTGCAGGTTTTCATTCTCGCCCTTTTCTTAATGAGTGAACCATTTTTGTATCTAATTACCTTCTGGAGTTTGAGGCCCTGACTTAGTTGACCTTCTATTTGCTCACTCATTTCACATTTCATTTCTGTTTGGGTGCCATTTAAAGAAAGAAATTAAGTAATTCAAAGGAACGGTGAAGAAATGCATGGGAACAAATCTTTAAAAACAGGTCAATTAAAATGAAAGAAAAAGTTGTTAATTATCAGCAAAAACTGGTCACCTATTAAGAAAAAGTTTAGAATGAAAACCTGCAGCTACTCCAGCCCACCAGGACCAGAGTTGGAGACCACTGTCCTACAGGGTTAGCAGACTGAGGGGGATGCCCCAATAGGATTGACATCAAAGTGAGAGTAAAATATTTTTGGTTGGTAAGTGGTTTTAACCAAGATGTTTTAGCTTCCATGTATCTTTCAGCTTCATGCTGTAGCCTCGCACTTCTTTGTTCTTCTGACTCGTTAACTTGGGGCCGCCTTGCTGACTCTTTGAGCTTCATGCTGTAGCCTTGCACTTCTGGGCCGGACACACAGGCACACACACTTCCACATGTAGACGTTTATATATATAATGAAAACATCATTTAGAAGCTTACTGGAGAAAACTATAACCTTTTGGACCAAAGTGTGAACATATAAATTAAAGAACAGTTAGTTTTTAGGAATTAGAGAAATGAGAATATCTTACGTACCATCAATATCTGTATGTAGGACATCCACAAACATAGCATCTTTAGGATCAAGTCTCTCCTCTGGTGATCTACCAGTAAATAGGGGGCCTGCTGGATCAAGGCCTAAAACAAATTGGTGGTAAAGATCAGTGAAAAAAACAAAAAGAAATTCAGAAAGTCTATGAAAAGTAAAGAAATGCAGTATGAACATTTTGAGAGCAAAGAATTGCAAAACAAATTGTGTTTCACCACAAGATAAATTCAAATCATTAGCACATGAACTGTATGTCCTTCTTCTTCATGTGTTAAAGCCTGCCACTGTTTAATATGGAGCAGGGTACTGAAAGCAGGGGCCATGTCTAGAGTGTGTGTGCCTGCAGGTCCTTCTCTGTGGCCAAAATGCATTGACTTGGTGTGTGGCTGCTGGTGAATCTATGGAAGAACCCAGGCTTGGATTGACCCACGGAGATGGGGCAAGTACACCTGCATGGAGTTACCTCTGACCCCAAAATGAGTGGAATAAAACTGAGCCGATGGCTTGAATTTGTAGTCTGGTACCACATTAGCCAAAGAATACCATGTGGAGCCAGATGGTAAGGCACGTGGAAATTGCACGGTGTTGGATGGCTGCTGAGGTAAAAGGCAGGGATTTTTGGGCTGTGAAATAACCCTTCAATTACAATATTCCTTGCTTTCCATCATAAAAAAAAACCCTTAATGTAGGGAGTTTCACATTTCACACTTATTTTCTAAAACTGTATACGAAACAAAACTCAGCTGTTTTGCTTGTCACTAGAGCCAAATAATACAAAATACTGGCCAGTGAGATTTTCTATGCTTTAGCTCATTATTTCTTAAATGTTTTTTCTTGCGACCCAATCTTGCCCTTATTAGTGTCTTTGGGACCCAGTCCAAACCCCTAGGGAATCTCAGTTGACATTCATAGCTCTTCCTCCTACCGAATTGCCAACACAATTGCCTCAACTGCCCACAGCAGCCTATCGCAAAACATTTTGAAATCTGTACGCAACCTTTTCCCAATGAATATGACAGTGAGTAAAGACCCTGCATGACCAAAAAGATGCCACCCAAAATAGGTCTATGGTTCAAGAAACTATGCTTTAGTGTGTTGGACTGGTAACATCACTTCAAGAGAGGCCCACCAAATTAACAAGGTCATTTAAGGAGGCAGATTCAGTTTGAGGAAGTAATGAGGATCCACTGGAGGTAGTAGTAGAGGAGAGCATAAAGACAAAATGGATGACCAATGCTGCACATCCTCTCTGTGACACACTAGGGTTAAGGATCTTCGGGGAACAAATCAGAAGCATGTCAAGAAATAGGACTGGGGCTTCTTTATAATCTCAACAATATGTCTGTATAATTCCTATCTATCTATCTATCTATCTATCTATCTATCTATCTATCTATCT
>JANRMT010062834.1:50508206-50526164 GCA_026402145.1 Polypterus bichir lapradei
TCTATCTATCTATCTATCTATCTATCTATCTATCTATCTATCTATCTGCAATGATGGATGGACTAAAAGGCAGAATTCTACGTGACCATCATCATCAAGCCTTTCCGTGAGAACCCTAAATCCAAAGAGGACTGTTTCATTTATGTTAGGTAGAATGCCCAGAGGGGACTGGGCAGTCTCAAGGTCTGGAATCCCTACAGATTTTATTTTTTTTTCTCCAGCCGTCTGGAGTTTTTATTTTGTTTTTTCTGTCCCCCCTGGCCATTGGACCTTACTCTTATTCGATGTTAATTAATGCTGATTTATTTTGTTTTCATATTGTGTTTTTTATTTTTCTATTCTTTATTATGTAAAGCACTTTGAGCTACTGTTTGTATGAATATGTGCTATATAAATAAATGTTGTTGTTGTTGTTGTTGTTATCTACATGAATGGTGCTATATAGAAATAAATAATGGAAAAAAATCCTACCAGACAAAAATGAGTTATCATTGCTTAGTTCTAGTGGGCAGTGTTTCAGTATTAACAGAAGACAGAATTATCTAAGAAGAGCATTTTTCAAGAAAAATCTTTATTGTATGAAACACATCTTAAAAATAACAATGATCTGTAAGCTATGGCACCATTCGTAAAACTGTATTCATTCAGTGTGAATAATGTGTAGGAACAAAATGTAGAAGGGGGATGTCAGCACGTTACCTTGAATTGTTGATGAAGCTTACCAGTAATTCTTCCAATTGTTCCATTAAATCTGCTCCCAATGAAACCAGCAACGTGAGCACCCAGGCTGACTCCAATCAGGTGGATTGAACTAAGAGAAGTTCCCAGGTCCTAAATTATCAAAACATAAATACAACAGAAAGCAGTACATGATTAGGCAGAAAGATCTTCTTTACAGGCTTACACTCAGTACTGTGTGGTCTGCGAAACAAACTGTGGACGACTTGATATTAAATGGATTTGTGCTGCTACATCACAGTTCTAGGATACTGTCTTTGAATCCTGGCTTGGCTGCGATCTGCTTGTAGCTTGCACATTATTCTAATGGCTGTGTGGTGCCCTCAAAGCACCACAGCCACCAATAATACAAGTAAATGCAACAACAATAATCACAATTCTCTCTCTTTCTCTATTTTCTCATCCACACCTCCCAGAAAGCTTCGTCCACCTCCACCCGACTCCGGCTCACTTACTGGGTTCACAGCAGTCCATTATAGAGTCCTTGACCCGGAAGTGCTTCTGTTCTTCCTTCCACATGACTTGCCAGCACTTCTGGGTCTGATGGAAAATTCCAGGTCTTTAATCAGCCCGGAAGTACTTTGGGGCTTCCATCCTCATGACTTCCTAGTACTTCTGGGCATGACTCCCCAGGTCCTTTCACAGCACCCCCTAGCAGCACCCATGGCACCCAACATGGCTAAGAAACCGAAGTCCAGCTCACAGGATGCCCTGTGGGAATGTGGGGCACCACTACACTCCAGGGGAGCTGCCATCTAGTGTTTTGGGGGTAGCAGTGTCCAAAAGTAGCTGCCATCACCCATCCTTCCATTTCAGGGGCATCCGTCTCTCACAATAGATAGATAGAGAGATAGATAGACAGAAAGGGAACTATAAATAAGACAGACAGACAGACAGACAGACAGACAGATAGATAGATAGATTGATAGATATGACATGCACTATATAATAGATAGATAGAGACACAAAAGGCACTATATAATAGATAGATAGATAGATAGATGTAGACATGAAAGGCACTACATAATAAATAGATAGATAGATAGATAGATAGATAGATAGATAGATAGATAGATAGATGTAGACATGAAAGGCACTATATAATAGATAGATAGATGTAGACACGAAAGGCACTATATGATAGATAGATAGATAAATAGATAGATAGATAGATAGATGTAGACATGAAAGGCACTATATAATAGACTTGATAGATAGAGTTGTTTCTGTGGAGGGATGCTATTGAAAGTCTGTGGATCCAAAAGCTTATCTTTCTCAATGAAAACAGCCAGCTGTTGCTCAACAAGCTTTTCTAAGATGTTAGAGAAAAATGGGAGACCATGAGAAGTTCCGATCACATCGCTCACCCATGAAATCCCAGTCACGTCAAAGCAATATGCGGCAGCCAATGTGAAGTCCTGATCGTGTCGAAGTACTAAGGGACAGGAGGTCCCCTGTTACGTCCTGATCACATCAAAGCGTATAGTTTCATTTTGTGAAGTCTACAAAATGAACGTTTTTTCACAGCTGCCTTAGCGAGTGTCAAGGGAATTAGGTAGGGGTGTGTTTTGAGCATAGCTGATTTACTTTCAGTAACAAAAATCCTGAAATGTTGGTGCCACACCCTTCAAAACTTTGGTTTTTTCAGTACTTTCCCAGTACCAGTATACTGCTCAACTAAACCTACAAATTATCTCATAAACCACCTGTCGTGACAAATACAAGCATATTTGTGGGTAACAGATCTAAATATTGGATACTGGGCCCTTGAATTAAGAATGAAAAATCAGTGAAGCATCACAAAACAGAATTTCACTTTGGATAACATTTATCTTTCACAAAAATAATTAGCATCTCACCTTTATGAACTTCAAACAAAAACTCTGACATTCAATTGCAACATATCATGCAAGATCTAACTTGTTGGGCCAAGACTCACAGCTGGCAGGCACAAAGAGTTTTCTGTTCCATGTGCCAACTATAAATTAACTCACAGTGCCAGGTAAAGCCCATTTGGAGTGCTAGGCTGGGTAGACAGACTAGTATTACTAGTCAGTATTATTAGACTTCAATGGCTTGTGGGGGAGGAGTGGTCCCCCTCGGTGCCCAAAGCACACGCCCCTTCAGTAGCACAAATTGCTCCTTTTATGTATTATTATAATAATAATAATAATAATACATTTTATTTATATAGCGCCTTTCCCACACTCAAGGCACTTCACAGAGTTTAAGAAAGAACGGCAGGGTATACAGTATATAGCATTGTACTAAACCAGATAAATAAACAAAGAAGATTAAAACAGTAAATTCAGAGAAAAGCCTAACAGACAACAGAATTTGTGGCCTAGCACACACATACAGATATATATGAGCACTTTGACAGAGAGGTAAACTGAGAGAAGGGTAATAAAGTCAAGTAGAGCTAAAGACCTTCCTGAACAGATGAGTTTTGAGTTGTTTTTTAAAAGAATTCATGGAGTCAGCTGATCTGATTCATTTCGGTAGGTCATTCCAGAGTCTGGGCGTTATACAGCTGAAGGCCCTGCTGTCACCCATGGAGTGTAGATTAGTGTGGGGCACAACAAGACTACCAGAATCAGAGGACCTTAGTGGGTGGGCAGACACATAGTGATGGAGAAGGTGACTGATGTAGTTTGGCATGAGGTTATTTAAGGCTTTGAAGGTTGTTAGTAGGATTTTATATTCGATTCTGTATGACACAGGGAGCCAGTGAAGACGGAGCAGGATGGGTGTGATGTGCTCACTGCTGCTGGTTCGAGTAAGGACTCTTGCAGCCGAGTTTGAATAAGCTGGAGCTGTGATATAAGATTAGAAGGGGCACCTGCCAACAGCAAGTTACAATAATCGATGTGGGCTGTGATAAAAGCATGGACAAGTTTCTCAGCATTAGAAAAGGAGAGGAAGGAGCGAACATGGGATATGTTACGGAGATGAAAGTAAGAAAGTTTCTTAATGTGATTTATGTGGGTGGAATAAGAAAGGGAGGAATCAAAAATGACACCAAGATTCTTTGCAGTAGAGGCAGGTCTGATGAGATCACCGCCAAGATGGACTGGGAAGGAGCTCATTTTATTAAGCTGCATTTTAGTCTCAATTTTCAGGAGTTCAGTTTTGTTGCAATTTAATTTTAAAGAGTTCTGCTCCATCCAGGTTTTAATTTCACTAAGGCAGGTTGTGAGCTGAGAAAGCTCTGATGAAGTTCCACTTTTAACATTGAAGTAGAGTTGAGTATTATCTTCATAAAAATGATAACCCAGTCCAAAGCTATGAATAACATGGCTAAGGGGAAGAATAAAAATACAGAAGAAAAGAGGGCCAAGGACAGAGCCCTGAGGAGCTCCTTGTGTGACTGGCGCCGAGCTGGATCTGCTGTTGCCAAGACTAACAAACTCTTGCCAATCAGTCAGATAGGACTTGAACCACTGGAGGGCAGTGCCAGAGATACCCAGCATGTTCTCCATTCTGGACAGTAGAATGTCATGTCTGACCTGAGTGTCAAATGCTGCACTGAGGTCTAACAGAATTAATATGCTGGTTTGTCCAGAGTCTGCTGTCATAAACAAATCATTGGTTACCCGTAGCAGAGCAGTTTCACAGCTGTGCCGTGCCCTGAATCCAGATTGAAAGGGTTTATGACAGAGAGGGGGCACCACTGAGCCCCTAACCCTGAAAACAGCCAACAGAAATACAGTCACAGATTCAAACAGAGGGTTTTATTATCAGATACCTCACAAAGATTTCCTCCAAATAGGCTGCACAAGCAATTACAAACAAATTCTTCTTCCTTCCTTCCTTCCTTCCTTCCTTCCTCTCCTCTCTCTCCATCCACCTTCCTTGTTGCTGTCCTTTTTCCCAACTCTCATTCAACTGGAAGAGGCTGGAAGACTTCCTTTTATGTCAGACCCAGGAGTACTTCCAGTGCCAGGGCATAACCTGATGGAAGCATTGACAGGTCAAGTGGAAGACCCGCAAAACAGGCATCATGAATCCCCACAGAACACAGCAGCGTTGAATCATGGAAACTACAATTCCCATCATGCCCCACAGGTGTCCACATCCTTATTGAAGTTCTGAAATGCTGCCATCTAATGGAGTGGGGATTAACAAATTCTGAAACAGGAGCCTATCTCCATTGCTCCCTTGTTTTGTTCTCCCGTTCAGGTAAAGGACCCATACCTATCTGGGACGGGATCTTAGCTCATCACTATCCTTCCATTGTGGCTTCCTTTCCAGGCAAGGGTCCCCATCTTCTCCCATGTGGTATGCCGGATAATCCTGCCTGGCACTTCCAGTATATACCGCAGACTTTAAGGATCATACACCCCTTGGTGTATGGAGCAGGCGCTCTTTTACTTTCATAAATGGCACCCAACAGGTAACAGCTCCCACTCAGCACTATCATCATAGTTCAACCACCGGGTTCCCCTCAGTATCCAGAGCACACGGCCCTTAACTTTAACAAATGGCGCCCATCAGATGACAGCACCCTAGGCGGCTGCCTATGCCACCCAATGGTTTGACCAGCTCTGTTAACTCGAACAGAGAAAATACTGTTGAGTTTGCTCAATAATAAAATGCATTTATTTAGCATATGAAAATAGCACCTTGATTTTACATTGGTATCAGGAACAAATGTACCTATTTTCACTGTAACAGTCAATGTGTTAAAGTATCTTTTTAAATAAAATCAAAACGATTCTTACCACTAATTGAGAAATCGTCGTTTCCAAAATGTCAGCTACTTTCCTTGTGTTTTCAGCTGCTTTCGGATAGTTGAGTGTTGCAGCTCCTCTGTTCCAGTCAACAACAATCACATTCATATCTTCAATCCCGATTAAAAGATGAACGATTCTTTCAATCCAAACCGGAGGTGACCCTGTTGGTCTGTACCCATGGATCACAAACGTCATTTTCTTTGTGGCATCAAATGGTAGAGAAGCTGAAATGTTTTTGGGATCGGTGTACCTTCCACAGTGAAGGCTGTCATTTGTATAGAGCAGCAGCTTTACATCCAAAGTGGTTCCAATGAACGAATTATGAAATTTCAGTTTAGTGAATTTTTCACAGTCATCACTTGTTTCTGTGAATCAAAGAAGAAAAAACTCAATGTAGACAATAAGGATCCGAACTTTACTTATGAAATGAAGACGTTAGAGACAGGCTACATCAGTGTGTGTGTGTGTGTGTTTCTGCTGAACGAAAAAGAGTCTGCATTAGCGTAAGCTTCTTTAATTCATGGAGTTCATAAGAAATGTAAAGATTCACTTCATGAGGTAGAAGTACGTAATAAACAAGAATAGCTGTGTCAGATATCTCTCTATTATAATGAAAAAATCTTGGGATGAGACAAGACTTTTTGAAGACACTTTTTGGAAGGAAGTCCCATGAGATGGAGACGTTTACCATGAGATTATTTTAAGTCATGCCTACATGCTTACATCTGTTTTCAAACAAGACCACGGTCATCAGGTGCATTCCGACACTTAACCTGGATAGACACCAATCCATTAAAGGGCTTACTTATGAACACACACAAACACACTTACAAAGATCCAGTTTAGAATCACCCATTCATCTAAACGATGAAGTCAAATGAATTAATGCGAAAATTGTCAATCGGTTACACTGCAAATTGGTTGAATGCATATCAATAGACTATGTTGAAACAGTTGATGGTGATCGTGCGGAAGATGAAAACATCAATTTACAATATCCAGAAGAATATCAACAAGTGTTAACACCGTCCAGTCGTACACCGGCCGAATTACTGTTGAAAGAAGGATGTATCGTAATGTCATAGCATAATTTATGTATGAGTGATGGGCTACGCAATGGGGCAAGATTAGTTGTATTCAAAATTGGTCGAACAATTCTAACACGTAAAATTTTAACAGGCCCACAAGCAAGGTAATATAGTACATATTCTGTGAATAACATTAGACACAAATTAATTAACAATTAACAAATCTTAGAGACAAACATTCGAAAAAGTTGGTGTATTTATTAGAGAGAAAGAAACGATATTCATTCACGGGCAGTTATACGTTACGTTGCCACAATGTAACTCTAAACACGGAATCAAAACTCAATGCGATATTGATGCAAAGTTAATTCCAAATATTGTTTTAACTGAAGTTTTAAAGTAAAAGTGAAAATTATGCATATTTAGCAATTCCCATGAAAATAACAATCTCTTTAAATTGTATATCCAGTTAACCAAACCCGGGGGTTGGCAAATGAAGTGAGCAGGGGGCAGAGGCCCCTAGTTTGAAATATTAAAGTGTGTGCCGCAATTTAAACTTTTCAAGTCAAAATATTCTTGATTGTGATAGAAATGTGTTAACTGTCACCCTGACAGAGGTCCATAGAGTGCTAGTAAAGAATCAAAAATCAAAACTAATGTCATATTCATAATCACTGATGTTTGTTTGAAATTCTTCTTGGAGTGACTTTTTAATGGCTATGACCACCAATAAAGAATTAAATATAAAAAAATGATTACATTTTTTAATGAGCAACCTTGAAATAGCACACTTCATGTGCCTATTTTACCAAATCCTGTTGTTTTAAAGTTTCATGAAAAGGAATAACTTTCTGTCTTCTCTCATCCTCTTTTAACTTTTACTTATTTCCCATTCAGCTGTTTCCACTGCTTATGCCTTTTTACGTAACGCTACTTCCAAGTCTTTGCCCATTCAGTCATAGCTTTATTGTAGTGTAACTCTGATAAACTATATATGTATTAAATTATTTCTTTTATCATGGCTCTGCAATCCGTACTGATCCCTACTAGTCTCTGCTGTTCTTTTTCTGTTTTTTCTGTGGTGGTGCTGCACCACCACCACCTGATCAGGGCACCGTGCAGTCCCTACATTGATGGATTGAAGGCCAGATGTCCACATGACCATCATCATCAAATTCTTTCACGTGAAGCCTGAAAACCACGAGGACGGATTGAGATCATTTATGTTAGGTAGAATGCCCAGTGGGGGGGTGGGTGGTCTCGTGGCCTTGGAACCCCTGCAGATTTTGTTTTTTTTTTTCTCCAGCCCTCTGGAGTTTTTCTTTTTGTTTGGTTTGGTTTTGGTTTACTTTATTCTTTGTGATTTAGTATTTCCTAATGTTATTTATATTTTTTATAAACTTTTCTTTCTTCATCTTATAAAGCACTTTGAGCTACACCATTTGTATGAAAATGTGCTCTAGAAATAAGTGTTGTTGTTGTTATTGATCTATCCTCTTGATTGGGACATGATGTTTAAGAACATCACCTTTTTACTTTTATCGTATACGAAGTATAGAAAAAGTATTATAATCATCTAAAAATTCAGTGTCAAAATTTTGATGAATCTCGAAGTTTTAGATGCCACTGACTTTCTCGGATACAAAGTATACGGAAAGTATTGGAATCCTCCAAAAAAAATCCATTTCGAAATTTTGATGAATCTCGATGTTTTAGACCTCCCTGAGTCCGAAAATACCATTTTTGGAATTATGTTTGTGTGTGTGTATGAAACACGATAACTTAAGCACGCTTTCACAATCTACAGAATGTAGATTTCAATCAACTTTTAAGCTGTTTCTGCTAACCAGAAATGGTACTTTACCTTTTATTCATGCAGCTGCAGAGTCCATTTTATTCAACTTTACTTTTATAATAATTGTTCAGTATATTATTAATTTGATTTGATTTGTTGTTAATGGTTCTTTAATGCACATAATATAAAAATCTAATCATTATCTTGCAGTTTACTCCTCAGATATCCATCCTCATATCTGAGTATACGAGAAAGTCTAGGGGAGACCACTCCCGATTTTTCTCTAGAAAGATGTAATAGACAGGGATCGATGGAGACAGATGATCCGCTTTGGCGCTCTCTAAATCGGTGCAGCTGAAAGAAGAAGGCCTTTTTTTTCTTTGAAATCTCAATCATCGACACACACGATACAGATTTGTGCATCGCTGGCATAACCCTCCCTGTAAATGCTTAACAAGTTTCCAGCTGTGTCCCCGTGTTCTTGATGAACTCATTTGAAAGTCACCGTCTCGATCCACTGTACAAATTCCCTTCATAATTTTAAACACTTCAATCATATCACCTCTTAATCTTCTTTTTCTTAAACTGTAAAGGCTCAGCTCTTTTAATCTTTCCTTAATAACTCATCCTAAGTGGTCCTGGAATCAGCCAAGTCGCTCTCCTCTTTTGTGGTGGTAATGTGATACTGATATGCAGCATTGCTTTAACTCATGTGGAGTCATGGGGAACTGTATGAATCTGCGTATTACTTCACACAGTGTAAAGAACTTCAAACTTTGGTGCCAAATTCGAGAAATGGTGGGTTGTGACACATATACAGGGTGGTCCAGATCTAGCTATGCAGATCCAGATCGTCTGGATGACTTTGATTTATGCGGGGACGATTCCAGTTCGGCACGAAGATGATTCTTCATGTCGTCAGTTCGCAAACTTCTCGATGGTCCGGGATTTTTCAGGTCATTTTCTATGTAATAAACTTAATAAGTTATAGTGTTATGAAAATTGCATAATTAGATCTGGACCACCCTATAGATTATTGTTATTGTAAACTGCATTTTCCCTGTGGCCAAAAACAAGTAATGTTTCCAACACTTTCATTTCATCTGACAGAGCATGGCTTCTCCATGTAGCTGGATCTATCATGTATCGCACGAGATTTGTTACAATTATATTTCCATCTCTTACAAATCAGTATTTTTTTATGAGCTAATTGTCATCCAGCATTTGCAAAACAGTCCACCTTTCCTGGAATGTATGTGGTGATCTCTGCCTGAACACCATCTTATCATTTTAGTAGAGAAGAACATTCAACTGCCTGAGCATCCACCAAAGTGAGCATCTCTTAGAAAGATAGGACAGTGTCATACACTCAAATTTGGGAGTCAACCAAAGGGAGCAGAAAATGCCAATTCCAGAGGGTGACGGGTTGCACTAAATCTCTCTCTTTTCTCTCAGCGGACCAGAGACCGGATTCTGCCTGTATCCAAGTACAGTCCAACGATGTCACTTCCTGTCCCGACCCCGAGGATGTCACTTCCGGTCCTGCCCGATGACATCACTTCCCTTGAGACACCTTAAAAACTTGCCATCATCCATACCAAGGGAGTTCTATTTTGGACTCAAACCTGTACACATTGTACTAAAACTTAAGCCCTTTTGCAGCCAGGGAAAGTATATGGGTGGCCGGCCCAAACCTTTGTTGTGTTGTCCAGCCATTTATTTCACAACAGCTTACAAGCTCACCTTAATCCCGGTGAAGTAAAGAATAATTTTTGTAAATTAGGAAAATTAGGAAATTCTTTCAACTCCTAAGAGTAGAACCAAATATACGTCACTCTGAGATTTTTGAGTCAGTTAGGACTGTTTTCTACTTTAAGACACTTGAAAAATACGGGCACTGAAACCACTGTAATGCCCGAGCTGATTCTACACAATCTGTCTTTTCACCTATTCTGGTATCATCTACAACTTTAATCAGCCTGTTATTTATATTTTTATCCAGGTTTATGTATAGGTATATTAGAAAAAGAGCACTTATTCTGGACACCACTTCTAACATCACTTTATTCTGATAAGGCTCCTTGTACCATAACCCTTCGTTTCCTGTGTTGGAAACATCTTCCATCCCAACCTATTTTAGTATGATGCCCAACCTGTCATGTGGGACCCTTATCAAAAACAATCTGAAAATCAAAAAATAATAATATCATATGCCCCTCTGTGATCATATTCTGTTGTTGCCCTCTAATAGAATTCCAGGATATTAGTAAAACACAAAACCCCATTTCTGAGCCCATGTTGACTGTTTGCTAGTACACATCGTCTTGGCACGTGATGTTTGATTGGTTCCATCAATAATACCTTCCATTAATTTCCCTAGCTGATTGGTCTAGAGCAAGGGTTCTCAAACTCGGTCCTGGAGGACCCCTGTGGCTGCAGGTGTTTGTTCCAACCAGCCTCTGTTCTTAATTGGACTCCTGGGCTAATTAAGTGAACTGTTGTTTCCCAGATTCCCTGTTTTGGGAACAGTATAGAAATTACAAAACTAAGTTTAGTAAAAAAAAAAAAAAAGTATTAAAATGTACTAAGCAGTTATATGTATTTTTTTCTTTTTAACAGTATTTTCATCTTGATTGTCATTCTACTATTCTAGGTGTTCTAATTGTTTAATTAATCCGTTATTTACTACTTTGTGGGGCTGACTTTAAAGTAGTTGCAGCCATTCACGATTGAGTGTTGTTTGCTTGGGTTTCTGCTCTGCTTGTTTTTAATTGTCATTATTAAGATTCAATGAAGGGAGCAAACTGCACAGAGAAAGGGCGAAATACAATAAAAAGAGAGTTAAGCATTTAAATCCATAGCAAAAACAGAAATATTTCTAAGTTTCTTATAAATGTAAAAATCATGCTGCTGTGCTTTTCTGAATATAGAATAAAAGATACATAATACCAGCTAATTAAATAAGCTCAGTGCTATCAGGTGTTGTCACTGATTAGGAATCTGGTTGGAACAAAAACCTGCAGCCACAGGGGGTCCCCAGGACCGAGTTTGAGAACCCCTGGTCTAGAGTTACTAGAATCATCAGAATCACAATTTTTATATAATGGGATAATGTCTGCTCATTTCCAGCTTTAGGAATTTCACCAGCGTGCAGAGATTTTCAAAAAATTAACATCAAAGGTTTATATACACTACAGTGGGATGCAAAAGTTTGGGCAACCTTGTTAATAGTCATTATTTTTCTGTGTAAATCGTTGCGTTGTTACGTTAAAAAATGTCAGTTAAATATATCATATAGGAGACACACACAGTGATATTTGAGAAGTGAAATGAAGTTTATTGGATTTACAGAAAGTGTGCAATAATTGTTCAAACAAAATCAGGCAGGTGCATAAATTTGGGCACCGTTGTCATTTTATTGATTCCAAAACTTTTTGAACTAATTATTGGAACTCAAATTGGCTTGGTAAGCTCAGTGACCCCTGACCTACATACACAGGTGAATCCTATAATGAGAAAGAGTATTTAAGGGGGTCAATTGTAAGTTTCCCTCCTCCTTTAATTTTCTCTGAAGAGTAGCAACATGGGGGTCACAAAACAACTCTCAAATGACCTGAAGACAAAGATTTTTCACCATCATGGTTTAGGGGAAGGATACAGAAAGCTGTCCCAGAGATTTAAGCTGTCTGTTTCCACAGTTAGGAACATATTGAGGAAATGGAAGACCACAGGCTCAGTTCAAGTTAAGGCTCAAAGTGGCAGACCAAGAAGGATTTCTGATAGACAGAAGCGACGAATGATGAGAACAGTCAGAGTCAACCCACAGACCAGCACCAAAGACCTACAACATCATCTTGCAGCAGATGGAGTCACTGTGCATCGTTCAACCATTCGGCGCACTTTACACAAGGAGATGCTGTATGCGAGAGTGATACAGAGGAAGCCTTTTCTCTGCCCACAGCACAAACAGAGCCGCTTGAGGTATGCTCAAGCACATTTGGACAAGCCAGCTTCATTTTGGAATAAAGTGCTGTGGACTGATGAAACTAAAATTGAGTTATTTGGGCATAACAAGGGGCGTTATGCATGGAGGAAAAAGAACACAGCATTCCAAGAAAAACACCTGCTACCTACAGTAAAATATGGTGGTGGTTCCATCATGCTGTGGGGCTGTGTGGCCAGTGCAGGGACTGGGAATCTTGTCAAAGTTGAGGGACGCATGGATTCCACTCAGTATCAGCAGATTCTGGAGACCAATGTCCAGGTATCAGTGACAAAGCTGAAGCTGCGCCAGGGCTGGATCTTTCACCAAGACAACGACCCGAAACACTGCTCAAAATCCACTAAGGCATTCATGCAGAGGAACAAGTACAACGTTCTGGAATGGCCATCTCAGTCCCCAGACCTGAATATAATTGAAAATCTGTGGTGTGAGTTAAAGAGAGCTGTCCATGCTCGGAAGCCATCAAACCTGAATGAACTAGAGATGTTTTGTAAAGAGGAATGGTCCAAAATACCTTCAACCACAATTCAGACTCTCATTGGAACCTACAGGAAGCGTTTAGACGCTGTAATTTCTGCAAAAGGCGGATCTACTAAATATTGATTTCATTTCTTTTTTGTGGTGCCCAAATTTATGCACCTGCCTGATTTTGTTTGAACAATTATTGCACACTTTCTGTAAATCCAATAAACTTCATTTCACTTCTCAAATATCACTGTGTGTGTCTCCTATATGATATATTTAACTGACATTTTGTATCGTAACAACCAACGATTTATACAGGAAAATAATGACTATTAACAAGGTTGCCCAAACTTTTGCATCCCACTGTACATGGCAAAAGGTTTGTAGACATCTGACCATCATACCTATATGAGCTTGCTGAACATCTCACTCCGAAACCATGGGCATTATTATGGAGTTGCCCCCTTTTTGAGGCTATAACAGACTCCAGTCTTCTGGGAAGGCTTTCCACAGGGTTTTGGAGTGTGTACGTGGGAATTTTATACCCATTGCCCATGCCAAAAGAACATTTCTGTGGTCAGGCACTGATGCTGGATGAGACGACTTGGCTCATAATCAGCATTCCAACTCAACTCAAAGATGTTCAGTAGGGTTAAGTTCAGGGCTGTGTGCAGGCCACTCAAGTTCCTCCATGTCTTTATGGCTTTGTGCATAGGGACACAGTCATACTGGAACACAAAATGGCCTTCCCCAAACTGTTGTCACAAAGTTGGGAGCACATAATGACCTAAAATGTTTTTCTTCACTGGAGCATTACCAGTACTCTTTGGTGGAACCATGGGGTCTAGCCCAAACCCTGCCATTATCCCTCTTCCACCAAACTTTACAGTAAGCACTATGCAGTCCAGAAGGTGGTGCTCTCCTGGTATTTGGCATATGATGTAAGTAAACACTGATCTCCTCAGGCACTCTAGGAAAAAAGGTTTTGTTATATTTCTACTAGGGTAACTGTTTGATTAAAAATTTACTCATGATTAATCAAATGATTGAACATTTTAATCGAAATTAACTGTATATTCATCACCACTGCACGTAAATCCTTCAAACATATTAATCTATCTATACTAATAAAAGGCAAAGCCCTCACTGACTGACTCACTCACTCACTCATCACTAATTCTCCAACTTCCCGTGTAGGTAGAATTCTGAAATGTGGCAGGCTCATTCCTTACAGCATACTTACAAAAGTTAAGCAGGTTTCATTTCGAAATTCTACACGTAACGGTAATAACGGTCGACAACGTCCGCCATGTTGAACTTTCTTATTGATGGCCCCATCTTCACGAAATTTGGTAGGCGGCTTCCCTGCGCTAACCGAAACCAATGTACGTACTTATTTCGGTGGTATGACGCCACTGTCGGCCGCCATATTGAACTTTTCAACGGTCTTTGTTACTTATGGGCCCATCTTCAAGAAATTTGGTACGCGGGTTCCCAACGCTAACTGAATCTTACGTACATATATACGTTCATAGCCTGCAGCTCGGTCACCGTGTGAGGCGGTGTTGGGTCCCCCATCCCAACGCCTCCCATGTTGTTGGCTGCCTGCTATATAAGGCCGTCTGTCGCTCCGGTCTCTACATTCCCTTCCTTGCTTCGCCACGGGATTCACATCTCCCTGCTGATAACTACAGCCTTTTTATTTAATTCAAGGCTTCTCCGCTGTTTTATTGTTCGTTTATTATGATTATAGTTATTGTGTAGGTATTTTAGACTTACTTTACATTGTTCAGGTACCCATTTCCTTTATCGTTCCAACCGTACCCCCTTTAACATGTCTGTCAAGGTGATCACCATCGATCAAAGAACTGTCACTTACTGAGTGGTTTCCATGCCCGGAGATGGCACCTACCTTTTCCATTCTCTTTGTTACATATTGCACGGCCATATCAGGCTCACTCTTGATATCCGGAGGAACATTGTGTCTTATGTATTGAATGACTGGGACAGGTTCAAGGTGTGGACTGATGACGGTACAGGAGATAATTAGACTACACAGAAGCACTAGAAGAGTGAAATGCTTAAGCCCTTCACCTCAATGAAACCGGTTGTATGCTTACAACGCTTGACAGATGCCGAATGTCACTTCAACACAAGTCCTGCAAATACTGTCGTAATTGAGACAAACCATGAAACTGAAACCGATTGTGACAGCAATAATCCAAGCTGTGAGATTTGAAACAAGATTACTTTTCACATGGCCAACTGTACGTTGCATGCTCAAGAGTAAGCTCAGCGCACAGCTTGGTCATATTACAACCGGAGGGCCGAACTCACAATGTGGTATACAAAGAGATCCTTAACAAATAATTATTGGTATATTTTCCCTCAGTTTAAAAAGGCTTAATTTTCTTCTTAATAAAAATTTTAAGGCAGTACTTCGCCGCTGCGAAGCGCGGGTATTTTGCTAGTACTTTCTATAAATCAGAAATAACTCATTGATTCATTTCTAATAATAAAAAAACAGTTTAATAGTCACTAAAATTAAATTGAATTATTTCATCTAGTTTATTTAACAGTTTTGTGTAAAAGAAACAACACCCAATGACCACCAAACACCTCTCAAAGGGGCTTGCTATAATATTTGGGAAAGCCAGTACATATGGTTTGGACTGCTCTGTTGCAAGACAGCATATCAAAAAGCACTAACAAGTATACAAACATCCATCCATCCCTTATCCAACCCGCTATATCCTAACTACAGGGTCACGGGGGTCTGCTGGAGCCAATCCTAGCCAACACAGGGCGCAAGACAGGAAACAAACCCCGGGCAGGGCGCCAGCCCACCGCAGGGCACGTACACACCAACGACAATTTATGATCACCAATGCACCTAACCAAGAATGTCTTTGGACCGTGGGAGGAAACCCACGCAGACACAGGGAGAACATGCAAACTCCACGCAGGGAGGACCCGGGAAGCGAACCCGGGTCTCCTAACTGTGAGGCAGCAGCTCTACTACTGCACCACCGTGATGCCCCATTATACAAACAATTAAATATTAAAAAGCAAAAGCATCAAAGCTGGTTAAGCTTCTGTGCAAAGGCAGCCCAATGAGAGCTCAGGTTGTGTTTAACTGCATGATCCACACTTGCACACTTCACTGCCATTTCCTGGAGAGGAGGAGCCATTAATAAGATTGAAAATGTGTATACATTAGGCATTACAACTTTTAAATACTGTATCTATCTGATAGGGTTATTTATTTAGATGATTTTAAATTGCACAATCTCTTAGAATCATCACTTATGAATTATAAAATGAGTCTAATTCTTATCCTTCAGCCCAAATGGATGGAAAATTAGCATGATCGATTTGAACTGACTATTGTCTGTTTTTAATGGCTACAATATAATACAGGCTAACACAGGCTATAATGTAGGCTACTGTAGGTAACACAGAATTCATTAAACAACAAGATTCCATGTCAGCTTTGGACAACGCTCAAGTAAGGTGTAAGGAATCCAGTGATCCCTCTCTGTGTTATCTGCTCTTTAGCTGCTCGGACATGCGCAGCACCTGCACCGTACTGTTTCAGGTCAGATATCTCTCCATGAGCAACCAGAAAAGCTCAAACATCAAATGTATTTGCTGCCAGGGACAAGGCTGAGCCACTGATGTTCTGTCTCACACTCAGACGGATACCTCGACGGCCACTTACTTTTCAATGGCGGACTTGTATTAGCAGACATTGCTGTATATATTGTCTTGCTCTACATTATGCTGTTTCAGGTCGGTTATGTCTCCAGGGGCAAGCAAAAATGCTTGACAGCAAATGTATTTGTCATCAGGAACGGGGCTGAGCCACTGACATTCTGTCTTGCTCTCACCTATACCTCGACAGCCACTTTCGTTTCAAGGGTGGAGTTGCACTACCAGACACCACTGTGCATAACGTCTTGCTATGGACATTCCGCTGTACTGTGGGATGAGGCTGATATAGGCCTCATATGCATACCATGTCTGCTTTGGATGATGTGTGAGTAAGGTGTAAGGAACTGAGTGATTACTCTCTGTGTTATCTGCTCTTCAGCTGCTTGGACATGCTCAGCTCATGCTTCAGATCAGATACCCCTCTGTGGGCAACCAAAAAAAACTCAACAGCACATGTATACGTCATCAGGGGATGCTCTGCCTCTCATTCTGAATTATACCTCGACAGCCACTTACTTTTGTGAAAGAAAATGTACCTGCTTGTAAGCTACTAAGGATTAAAAGCTCACAAAGCTGTTTTGCTCTAACGGCAGGTTATTCATACAGGCGTCAGGGTGCATTAAGCTGACCGAGAACAACATCCTTTATAGGAACGTGTCTGTTAAACACAGGAAAGATGACCTTTCCTTCTTTAGGGCCCCATTTGACATGTACATAAAATAGAAATGGTTAGCCGATTTGAGCAATACAAAATGAAATACTTGGGTAAACGATATGATGCTTTTCTATAAGTAAGGGGAAGGGGAAAAGCGGAATTTTGCTCTTCTGCCTTGCACCGCATGAATCCTATGTACTCACCGGTGACTGAATAAAGGCTGAATACACAGTGATTGATTGAACTATTCCTGTCTTCCTTGGGGGTTATTTCCACAGTTTCAAGGGTGGGCTTGCATTAGCAGACATCACTTCGCATAACATCTTGCTCTGGACATTCCGCTATACTGTGTGAGGAAGCAAATGTAGGCTATAATGTACAGTAGTTTACAGTAGATAACATACAATTCATTAAACAACAACAACATGCCATGTCTGCTTTGGACGACGTATGAGTAAGGTGTAAGGAATTGAGCGATTCCTCCCTGTGTAATCCGTTATCACTTGCTCTGTTCTGTTTAAGATCAGATACCACACTATGGGCAACCAAAATAGCTTGACAGCAAACGTATTCGTTTCCTGTAACAGTGCTGACCTACTGAGGTCCTGTCTCACACTCTGACCTATACCTTGGCAACCACTGACGTTTACAAGGGGCAGACGTGAAGTAGCAGACCTCACTGCGTGTAGCATCTCACTCTTACTCTGGACATTCCACAATATAGTGCAATGTGACTATTTTTTTTTTTTACCATCAATGCAGTATAATGGTAAGGAAAGTGCTGACATGCAATCTTACTCAGTGACATTAGCATGACACGAGAA
>JANRMT010062834.1:50526174-50539868 GCA_026402145.1 Polypterus bichir lapradei
ATTGTTACTATGTTATTTTCTGCATTTTAAAGAACTACTGTATATATGAAATGATGTATATCAAATTGTGTCCCTTATGGATTTAATGCAGTATGCTGTATTTTATGTTCCCATACGGGACAATCAGTTATTACAAGGGACAAGTGGTGACTCTACTGGTGTGTGTGGATAAAGCCCATTATCAAGAAGCAACACAGGAAATAATCCATCCATCCTTCCTGCTATATCCTAACTACAGGGTCACAGGGGTCTGCTGAAGCCAATCCCAGCTAACACAGGGCGCAAGGCAGGAAACAAACCTCGGGCAGGGCGCCAGCCCACTGCAGGGCACACACACACACCCACACACTAGGGACAATTTAGGATCGCCAATGCACCTAACTTGCATGTCTTTGGACTGTGGGAGGAAACCCACGCAGACACGGGGAGAACATGCAAACTCCACGCAGGGTGGACCTGGGAAGCAAACCCGGGTCTCCTAACTGCGAGGCAGTAGCGCTACCCACTGCGCCACCGTGCCGCCCCAGGAAATAATCAAGTGCTATAAATAGACTTGGATTAATTTGCTGCTGCTTTATTCATTTAAGGGTTGCATTAAAAAAATGTAATTGTCAACACGTTAATTTCACACATGAAGACCTTTGAGAGTCTGGTCCTAAAACAGCTACAACCCCTGGTTACAGAAGATCTGGATCTTCTGCAGTTTGCCTGTCAGGCACATAGAGGTGTGGAGGATACTCTGATCTACGTGCTCCACAGAGCCTCCTCTTACTTGGACAAAGTTGGCACCACAGGCAGGATAATGTTCTTTGACTTTCCCAGGGCTTTTCATTCTGCTTCAACAACTGTGGAAAACAACTCAAAGCTTTAAATCTTAATGCCCCCACAATCTCCTGAATAATGGACAACCTAACCAACAGACAGCAGTTTGTCAGGCAGAGGGACTGCGTGTCAGAAATGGTGGTGTGTAATACTGGAGCACCTCAGGGAACTGTCCTGTCTTTCTTCCTGTTTACTGTCTGCCCAACAGACTCCCAGCACAATACCAGCACTTGCCACCTACAGAAATTGTCAGATGACCCCTTTGACAGATGACATTGAGACAGAGTACAGGAAGGTTATGGAGGACTTTGTCTGGTGGTGCAGGGACAACAACCTGCAACTCAACGTCATCAAGACAAAAGAGCTGGTGGTGAGCTTCTGATGTGCCAAGGAGCCTCTGAGACCAGTCACCATCAAGGGGTAGGACCTGGAAGTGGCACAGAGCTACAAGTACATGGGGGTTCACATAAGCAACTGGACTGGTCTGATAAACACAGTGACACTATACAAGAAGGGCCAGAGCAGACCGGACTTGCTAAGGAGACTCAGGTCTTATGATGTGTGCAGCAAGCTTCTGGAAATGTTCTATCAGTCCATAGTAGCCAGTGTGGTGTTCTACACTGCAGTCTCCTAAGGAAGCAACTTGAGCACAAACCTGAACAAACTTATCAGGAAAGCCTGCTCTATCACAGGCCAAACCCTGGACACACTGGAAACTGTTGTGGAAAAGAGAATGGTGGCAAAATTGGATGTCATTATGACAAATCCCCTCCATCTTCTCCAGGAGGTGCACTTTTAGCCACAGGCTTATTCCACCATAGTGTGCTAAGAAGTACCTCTGGGGGGTCTTTTCTGCTCACTGCTATCAGGCAATTCAATGCTTCCACCCAATGTACTGATTGATTGATTGATTGATTGATTGATTGGTTGTCCTGTGAATCTGTATCCTTGTTTCTAATGTTTCATCCTTGGGATTAATAAAGTTTATCTAATCTATTCAGCAGCTCTATTTTCTACATGCATACTACATATTTACTTATTTCCAAGCCTTACCAGACCATGCGCATAAAGGACAAAGAAGCAGCGAGATCCACCACATAGACATTCTTGTACGTACCTGCAAAATAAGAAGAGAACAAGAAGAGAGTGTGAGTATGCTGCCGTGATTAAAAAAGCAAGACTGTCAGGTTAATCTATTTTATGAACTCACGTTTTCCATTACAGATTTGGGGAGTGGAGGGTCCTTTTCCTTCAGGCCCAAATAGGAGCCCACCCAAGGCATGGAAGCAGAAATATCTTTGAAAGAAGTGACCTTCACAGTAGCGGCACAATTCCTATGATCAGTAATAAACTGAACATCTGAGTCGCTGACCGGTATTTTGTGCTTATGCATGATTGCACATTTATTAGCAGGATCCTTTCAGGGTGGAAGTCCTCCCACATCAATGACTTAAGTAAAGACTTTGAAACTGTCAATCTGTAGCCTCAGCCTTAGGGAGTGTTTTGCATACGGTAGTCATTTCTTCTGGGATATAAATAGTTGACTTGAATGCCTCATAAATTACATAGCCCATTGCCAGGAAAAAAACCCACACAAAAAGCATTGCTTAATAGCAAAGTTCCAAAGTATTAAACAAAAATAAAGTTTCCATAAGTGAAGCAAATCTTTATGAGAACTGCTGGGAAACCTCAGAGCAAAAATCCATCCACTAAACCTTTGCCCTGGACCAATTTTTTTAACTGATTTTGCCTCCTTCTGCCATCACCACCACCTTCTTCCAATACCCCCAACACCATCTGTACTATATGAACAACTCCCATCAGTTCATCTAGTATGGACAGTGATGAGTCCACCTCTGACCATCCGTACAGGTGCCCATAAATGACGATCAAGTGAGGAAGCTGCACACGGGAAAAGTTGTGGGACCAGATGGAGTCAGTCCTCAAGTTCTTAAGATATGCATTGACCAACTTTGTGATGCCCTCTGTCACGTGTTCAGTTTGTCCCTAAGGGTCCAGAATGTGCTGCTGCTGTGAAAACATCCTGCATTGTTCCTGTTCCTTTATCTGATGACTATAGACCAGTGGCACTTATATATCACATCATGAAGACCTTTGAGAGGCTGGTCCTGGACTATAGGAGTCCTCTTGTGGTAGACGACCTGCAGTTTGCCTATCGGACAAAGAATGGAGTGAAAGATACACTGATCTGTCTGCTCCGCAAGGATTATTCTAACCTGGACAAAGCTGGAAGCACTGTGAGGATGATGTTTGTTGATTTCTCCAGCACCTTCAGTACCATCCAGCTGCCAGTATTAAGGGGTAAACTCAGATATGCAGGTGGACGAGCTTGTGGTGTACTGGCTAATGGACTATCTGTTGAGGCAGACCGCAGTTTGTGACACTCAAGAACTGAGTGTCTGATACGGAAGTGAGCAACACTGGAGCACTGCAAGGAACAGGCCTGTCTCCTTTTCTTTTCACTCTGTACACCTTAAAGCAGGGGTCTCCGACACATCGCTCGCGAACTACCGCTACCTCACAACCCCTTTCCAAGTAGCTCAACAAAGGGTTCATGAATCCTACATAAATTTGAAAACTTGATTAGTCAAATTAGGGGTGGGCGACCTTTCCAAAAAATCATATCACGATCCTTTTAACACAAAATCACGATCCACAATCTGAATTGCAATCTATCTTTTCAATGTGGCATACACTTAAGAGAATATCTGGACTCAAACTCATGAAGACCTAAGTAACACTTTATTTTAAATATCAAACAAAGTTGAATTCAATTGTTCACTCGTTCGCTAGCTAAGCAGAGTTAAGGAACACACCCTGATGCTGGAGAGTGAGTTAGGAAGCCCCTTCCCTCGGCCCGCTGCATGTTTCTCTGATTCGTGTAAATAAATCGATATCACAAGTGAACTATGATACATAGCAAAATGAGAGAAGTCGCAAAATCAACCGGAATGTTCAAGCAAATCTTCCTTCTATATAAAAGCGGTCGGGATTGTCCTTCCGTCCTGTGAGTGCTACGCAGGCACAGAGTTTCACACACACCCCATCCATTTTGCAATGCACGATGGGATTTGTAGTTTCGTTTTTCCAGGTACAAGATGATTTTCTACTCCAGACTGTGCGATATCTTCTTCTTCTTTCTTACTATAAAAAAGCGGTAGGGATTGTCCTTCCGTCCCGTGAGTGGAAAGCATAGCGGTATTCCGCTTATCACAGACTTACTACTTGCAGCTTGCTTTACGAAGCGACATGATGTGAGCAGAGTTCTGGTGCTCCCATCGTTCCCTTGCTTTTGTGCGCGATGCGCTGAAAAAATAGACAAAATTATGTCTCTGGAAATAATTAATGTTGATGGAGTACAAATGCCTCACCGCGTAGTAAATATCAGGGGGGTTCAAAAGGGCGACCTCAATATAGAAAAAAAGTTAAAATTTCATCACAAAAATAACAGAAGCTACGAGTATTAAAGTAATACCGCTCAAATGCAATATAACCAAATTAATGAGTTTGTATAAAATATCAAATTGATCTACATATTGAATTGCCTTAAGAAGTGGTCAACTTAAAAGGCGGGTCAGCCTAGTTATAGAAAAAAACCTGATCTAAATCCGTTAAGTAGTTCTCTCGTGAAAAGCGGACAGACATACCGACAGATCGACATTGGATTTTATATATTATATATTAGTAAACCTTCAAAATAATGTGCAGTTAAAGTCTCAACAGCATTTCGGGAGCTTAGTAGAGCCAGATAACTAGAAGAATCTTCACCAAGCAGCTCTGAAAATGTCTGCTTTGTTTGGGTCTCCATACCTCTGCCTATTCTGACATGAACATCATGAAATCAAAGTTCAGAACAAGACGGACAGACGAACATTGAAATGACTCCAGAAGAGTGAACCTCAGTGGCTCCACTCCACCATACACCTGCCTCTCCTGTTGACTCATCTCACTAACTAAAAAAACACATCACACATGCAACTGGACCTGTGAATAAAGTGACACAGTGACATGGAACAAAATGACAAATGAAGAAGTCATATCTGTGGATTTGGATTTGCATTGTTTTGTTTTGACAGCATTCATGTTTTAATTCAGTAGTGTGAGATACACTAGAAAATTGATACAGACATACAAAATGCACTTACAGGTGAACTAAATATTATTTTGCAATGTTTTAATATAAAATGTGATTTGTGGACGTCAACATTTTATAAATGGTCAGGCAAACCAAGCTTATTCAGTTTGTTTGGGCTGAAATAAGCTGTGAGAATAAATGTTAGAAAACATGAGTAGCTCTCGGCCTTTTTCATTTTGTAAAAGGAGCTTTCAGGGGAAAAAAGGTTGGAGACCCCTGTTTTAGAGTATAAATATTATGCCAGGTCATGTGGCTTGCAGAAGTCTTCTGAGGACTCAGCACTTGTGGGGATGTATCAATACTGGGAATGAATCAGAGTGAAGAAATCAGAATCAGAATCACTTTTTTGATAGCATGTGAAATATACTAGAATTGACTTTGGTTAGGTGCAAAATATTTATTTATTTTTATTTATTTATTTATGAAGTACTTTGGTGGTGCTGTGGGTAGAGCTGCTGCCTCGCAGCTAGGAGACCTGGGTTCGCTTCCCGAGTCCTCCCTGCGTTGAGTTTTCATGTTCTCCCCGTGTCTGCGTGGGTTTCCTCCCACAGTCCAAAGACATGCAGGTTAGGTGGATTGGCGATTATAAATTGTCCCTAGTGTGTGCTTGGTGTGTGGGTGTGGATGTGTGTGTCCTGCGGTGGGTTGGCGCCCAGCCTGGGATTGGTTCCTGCTTTGTGCCCTGTGTTGGCTGGGATTGGCTCTGTCAGACCCCCGTGACCCTGTGTTCGGATTCAACGGGTTGGAAAATGGATGGATGGATAAAGTACTTTAAAAACAACATCAAGGCTGACCAAAGTGCTGTACAATAAAAACCCACCATATCAGACAAACTATAACCAAAGGGTAAGCGCCACCACCACCTACCCAAAGCATCATGATGCACCAACATTGATGGACTGAAAGCCAGAAGTCTACGTGACCATCATCAGGTCCTTCCTTGAAAACCCTAAATACAAAGAGGACTGTTTGATTTATGTTAGGTAGATTGCCCAGAGGGGACTGGGCGGTCTCTTGGTCTGGAACCCCTACAGATTTTTTTTTTTTTTCTCCAGCTTTTGGAGTTTTTTTTTTTTTTGTTTTTTCTGTCCACCCTGGCCATCGGACCTTACTTATTCTATGTTAATTAATGTTGACTTATGTTTATTTTTTATTGTGTCTTTTATTTTTCTATTCATTTTGTAAAGCACTTTGAGCTACATTTTTTTGTATGAAAATGTGCTATATAAATAAATGTTGATTGATTGATTGATTGATTGAAGAGAAACACATAACCACATAAGAGCTGCAGAGATTCATAATAAAAAGTGCACAGGTAGTCAACATCTCATACTGGGTTAAAGGTCAGGGAGTAAAAGTGTCTTTTTAAATAGGATTTAGAGACAGCAAGTGAAGGAGCCGGCCTAACGTGCAATGGCAAATTCCAGAGTTTTGGTGGTGCAACTGAAAAAGCCCGATCACCTCTGAGTTTGCATCGTCTCTTAGGAATATAAAAACCTCTGGTCTGCTGACAGGAGAGAGTGAGACGGTAGATATGGGGGGCAGCAATTCTGACAAATAAAATGGGGCACAATCATCCATCCATTATCCAACCTACTATATCCTAACCACAGGGTCACGGGGGTCTGCTGGAGCCAATACCAGCCAACACAGGGCGCAAGTCAGGAAACAAACCCCGGGCAGGGCGCACACACACACACCCACCAAGTATACACACTAGAAACAATTTAGAATTGCCAATGCACCTAATCTGCATTTGGGATGAGCGAGCATGCTCGGCCGAACGTGTTCAGCTCGAGCATCGCTATGCTCGGAGCATGGCGCAACTCGAACGAGCACCACATGTGCTCGTGCACCATGCTCGAGTCTCCGCCCAGCACGTTTCGCAGGTTGGAGACAGCCTATCAAGGGGCAGGTAAGTACTGCCCTCACTGTAATGCCTGTAGCCATGTCAGGTGCTGGCATTACAGTGATTGGCTGGCCGGACACGTCATCGGGAGCTAAACAGCATGCACTCGCTTATAATGTTTTAGAGCGTCAGCTCACCTGCAGGCACTGCAATATCATGTTTTAGAGCACTTTAAGGCAACCTTTTTCGAGTTGCGGCGCACTAAGTCCAAAAATTTTCTTTCGAGGCGCACCTGAGGGACTGCCCATAAATAAAGTCGAGACGACACAATCTATGGACAATCGCCAATAAAAACAGTTAATTTTACAAGTTTGAAAGACATTTTATTAATAAAGTAATTAAAGGATAAAACCTAAATTTAATTAATGTGAACGTTTAGATTGTTTTTCAGCACATATGAGATTGATGCGAGGATCAGTTTTCGAAAGACAGACGCGCATTTCCTTGTCGATCATTTGAAGTCTCTCGCGTTTCTTTGACTTCATTTCCGTAAGTGTTCCGTTATCTGTTTTTCCAACCTAATATTTTTTTAAACATTATCTTTTTAATCAACCAAATGTTCAAAAACACTAGCAATTTTAAATATTTTGCAAAAGTTTTCGCGGCGCCCCTAGAAAATTCCACGGCGCACCAGTGCGCCATTGCCCGACAATGTTTTAGAGCGTCAGCTCACCTGCAGGCACTGGCATATAATGTTTTAGAGCGTCATTTTTCCTGTAAAATTGATTTTTTGGGGGGTTTTGGGCGTGTTTTTGTCAGTCTGTAAAAGTGGCGTACAACTCGGACAAACTGGTTACCCAGCAGCGAATTGGGAGTCCAAGATACATCCAGACATCGTCCCCATGCTGTCCCCGGTCCATTTGGGTGGTGTTTCTGTCACTTTCTGACCTTTTCCAAGGGACCAGGCACCCTCCCCTCTTCAGAGCAGGGGGTGCCTGGTTGTCTCCCATTGACTTACATTATACTCGGTAGAGCACACGAACATCGCAATGTGTTCGGACCGAACACTTTGGTGCTCGCTCATCACTAATCCGCAGGTCTTTGGACTGTGGGAGGAAACCCACGCAGACGCGAGGAGAACCCGGGAAGCGAACCCAGGTCTCCTAACTGCTAGGCAGCAGCGCTACCACTGGGCCACCGTGCTGCCCGGGAATGTTATTTGATTTTAATAAAATCTATAAAATTATAAAAAGAAAAAAAAAATAATAATTACACCTGAGTGCTCCAGCCGCATGTCAACGTGTTTAGGTGTGGGACTGAAACTTTGTCCTTTGTTCAGCTTCACAGCAGGAATGAGTCATTAAAATGGTCAGAGGATTTACTCAGAGTTGCACTCTGCCCTCATATCCTGCCAGGGAAGCCTTTAATTTTTTGTACTCATTTCACAGATCATTTACACTTTGGCCTTTACTGAGGAAGCCTTTATGAATTGTTTTTTAGTTATAGGAATCTTCCCCATTTGTCTGTCTCCAATTACAAAGTAGCATTGAAGTAGTGTTTGTTTAAAACATTCTCGTTACGCTACTGACCCATTCTTATCTTTGCAGTTTTATTTATATATTTGGCTGACACCTTTACCCAAGGTGACTTTCTACATTTCTTTTGTGTTTCCAGTTGGAGCAGAGGCCGGTGAAGTGACTTACTGGGGGGTTTTACAGCGTCAGTAGTGGGATCTGAACCCAGCACTTCACATTCTGAAGGCGTAAGCCTTAACCACTAAACCATACTGGCTGCCTCTCTTTATAAATTAATAAAAAAATAACTAGGAGCATTGTGTAAGATTCAAAATTAACTGGAACAGAAAGCATCTTGTTTTCAGTGAATTTCTAATGCTGTCCAGACCAAGCACTGTTTGCTGATTGGTATCAGAACGGTTTAAAAACCCATGAATTAGTATTATAAGAAAAGCTTTTATTTAAACACTAGCTGCATGTGGTCTTCGGGACAAAACTACTATACTGTATTAGTGAACTTGCAGAGGCGTCAGCTAAGTGGGCCAGGGCAATGCCATATTTTGTCGTCGAGTGCAGCTGTGGCACACATTGAGTGGGCCAGGCTGGCACCTGTCGCAGTCAAATGTATGGTAGCTTGTTGTGTGAACGTACAGCATGCAAGCACCACAGAGCTCACCTTCGGGAATTCGTGCCACATGGACATAGTGGCGTAACTGACACTCCCTCACAATGGTAATTTGCCTCATCTGGAACCCCGTGAGCAACTGCTCATTCAACAAAAAGTCAAACTAGCAGTACCTAAGGATTTTCTGAAGAGACACAGTACCAAAGGAGTGCAGTCTTCATCTCAGGTCACTGAATAGCATCCATGTCTCGTGATCATATAATAAGACAGGAAGAACCAGGACTCTAAAGACTTGGACCTCCATCCTTTTGCATAGACGAGGGGAGCAACACACACCTCTTACCAGCGACCTCATGACCCCCCCCCCATGCTCTCCCAATCCATCTACTGACTTCATAGGAAGAGTCACCAGAGACATGAATGTCACTGCCGAGGTAAGTAAACCTCTCAACCAGGTCGATACTCTCTCTACAGACAGACACACTGCTGATGGCTGTGCCCAAGAGGTCATTAAAGGCCAGGATCTTGGTTCATATCCAGGACACTCGCAAGCCCAGACACTCAGACTCCTCACTCAGTCTCTTGACATCCCCAATCAGAGCCTCCATTGACTCAGTGAAGATCACAGCATCATCAGCAAAGTCAAGATCAGTGAATCTTTCTTCACCAACAGATGCCCCACAGCTGCTGGACCCAATGACCCCGCACAATACCCAGTTCAGGCAAGCATTGAACAGAGTAGGGGCAAAAGCAAACCCCTGACGAACCCCAGAATCAACTGGGAAAAACGCAGAGGTTCTGCCTCCACTCTGCACAGCACTCACAGTACAAGTGTACATGCAGTTCATGATAACTTTAGGGGATACCGTGAAGTCTCAGGATGTCCCATAGGGCAGCCTGATCAACTGAGTCGAACGCTTTAGGAAAATCAACAAAGGCTGCAAAGAAACTCTGCTGATATTCGCATTTTCACTCCATGAGATCTCTCAGTACCAGGACGCGGTCGATGGTCAACTTCTTAGGTGTAAAACCAGACTGTTCCGGTCGCTGGTAGGTGAGCAAGTGATCACGGATCCTATTGAGGACGACCCTAGCAAGGACCTTACCTGCCACCAAGAACAGTGTTATCCCCCTGTAGCTGCCACAATTCAGGCAATCAGCCTTCATTTTCCAAATAGGAGGGTTAAGTCCCGTTTTCCAGTCAGGTGGGATGATGCCCGTCTCCCAAATTGAAGCAAAGATTGCTTGCAATGCCAGGAGGACAGCCTTACCACCAGCCTGGAGAAGATCACCCTGGATACAACAGATCCTGATCAAGAACCGAGGACGCAGAGATATCCAACGTCCTCGCTGGATGATCAGCTTTAAACAGATGCTTAAAGTAGCCAGCCCAGCGGGTCACAATGGCAGTGTCATCCGTAAGGACCTTTCCATCACCTGCCCTGACTGAAACTCTCTGATTCTGACACCACTGTATACAGTATATACATACATCCACCTTAATAAAATGACAAGTGTCTGTGTGTCCATCTGGTGGCTATGTCTTTGTCATTCCAACAGATGGCACATCACAAATATGTGTAGTACTAAAACACATTGTATTTGTCATTCCAACAGATGGCACATCACAAATATGTGTAGTACTAAAACACATTGTATTTGTCATTCCAACAGATGGTACATCACAAACACTAACACTACTTTTATGAATTCCATATCAAATGGCATATAACAGAGACATATGCATTGCATTTATCATTCCAACAGATAGTACATCACAAACATTAACACTGCTTTTACAAATCCAATACTAAATTGCATATAATAGAGGCATATACATTAGATTTTCCTTTCCAACAGATGGCACATCACAAACACTAACACTGCTTTTCGAATCCCATACCAATTGGCATATAACAGAAACATATGCACTGCATTTATAATTCCAACAAATGGTCCATCACAAACACTAACACTACTTTTACGAATCCAATACCAAATTACATATAACAAAGGCATATGCATTGGTTTTTCCTTTCAAACAGATGTCACATCACAAATATCTGCAATCTTATATTACTGTGTAGCCTGGAGCATCCACCCAGGAGCTCCAAGTAGGACTCTCTATTGCATTATTTGAGTCAGATAACCTCACACAACCCTATTCTTAACCATAGTGTAACCAGATAGAACTCTGGATGTCTGCAACTAGGCTCGATTGGCACCCATTGGAGTTAACTCCACCTACTTGGACAGCCTATTGGAATCAATCCCAACTACTTGGAACTGCAAGGAGGAAGCTCTGGGTGGCAGAGATATGTGTATGCTTAATGTGCCATCTGTTAAAATCACAAATGCAATGCGTTTTGATATTACAAGCATTAAATAATACACTGCAATAGATGGCACTTTGCAAATATTAGTGCTGAGGTCTATGCCAATTACTTAGATTTTAACCCATCTTAGACAGATAGCACAGCTAGTTATATATTTATAGACATGTGGTGATAAATGGATAAGTTATAATGAAAAATACTTCTTGGCCCCAGTCCAAATAAGAAATGACTAAATAATTCAAAATCATAATATGACATTCTCAAATCTGCTTTAACTCTTTCAGGGTAACGGGCTACAGGAGTCTATCCCACCAGCACTGGGTGCAAAGCAGCAATCGAGCCTGGACGAAGTGCCAGTAAACCTCCATATATTAAATACATGCAGCCGTCTCTCCATAGCCCAACCACTTAATCTAGTTCAGGATTACAAAGGAACAGGAGGCGGCTAGAACAAGTCTGACTGGTATTTAATAATGTCTTTCTTTAAAGTAAAAGCACACATTTACTGGCGGCTCCTATGCCAAAGGAAAAATGTTGCACTACTGCAAGCTGGAAAGAAACTCGATTTGGTCCTCTCTGTTCTTGTTGTGATTCAATGTGGGCGCCATCACAACCCGCTTTACACGATTCTGTCTGTAGAAGTAATTGTGTCCTGAACCAGATGGAACAGCTTCAATCGGGCTGTGGAGGTCTCATCACACTTCCATCTCTCCTTTCCTGTTTTGGAACCCACATGTTTTAGAAACACACATACTGTCTATCACAGAGTTGTGAGGTGCCAGAGGCCAACCACATATAAGGCAGGAAGTCATCCACTGCAGGGCACCTCTTCTGTAACCCGATGGTTAAAAGTGTGTACCACAAACCAGACTCTCTACAGGGCCTGAGGGAGTCACGTCACGCGGCACGTTAGAAAATCTGAAGTGACTGAGAGGTGAGGGCAAAATGGACGGCAGGATATGACTGATTGGACACGGATGCGGGCGGGGGTCACTCAGTCTTCTTCTTCCGTCTGCTCCCGTAAGGGGTTGCCACAGCGGATCGTCTTCCTCCATATCTTTCTGTCCTCTGTATCTTGTTCTGTTACACCCATCACCAGCATGTCCTCTCTCACCACATCCATAATCCTTGTCTTAGGCCTTCCTCTTTTGCTCTTCCCTGGCAGTTTTATCCTTAGCATCCTTCTCCCAATATATTCATGTCCAAACCAACGCAATCTCGCTGCCTTTATCCAAACTGACTTACAACATTTATGATACAATTGGTTCTATTTCTTTGGGTTTTCCAATTGGAGCACAGGCAGGTCATGTGACTTGCTCACCGTCACAAAGTGTCAGTAGCAGGATTTGAACTCACAACCTCAGGGTTAGAAATCCAAAGCCTTAACTCCAACACACCACACTGCTTGCCTGCCAATCACAAAGTTGCCGGTTCACTTTGCACTTTCTCACATACTGTGTCATCTGGAGAAAGTCACAGAGTAAACTTCTTCTCTTACGGTAATAAATGTGTTTTTTTGCACTAAGTTATCGACTGTAATTTGGAGTTGCAAGTGTAAACTCTCCCCATTGCTCCATCATCTCAACCTTTGTAGCATTGTTTCCCACTCATATCGTAGCGGCAGAGACACAAAGTGGCTGGTGTGTATCGCAGGCTGGGGGGGGGGGGGGGGGTTGGCGAGCGCAGTGAGCAGTGGGGAACCCCCTAGTTTCAATATATATATATATACTAGGGGGCTTACCCCCTGCTCGCTTCGCTCACCAACCCCCCCTTTTCTGCACTACTCACCAGCCTCTTCGCATCTCTGCTGATCGTGTTGTGAAGAGGGGGGTTAATGCACCCCAAGGAGACATAGTCGCTCCTCCAAAACCCCCTCTTAAATGGTGATACAATGGAAAGCAAATACTGTTTTGTTTTTTTTACCTCCTCTTTGCTTGATCAGCTGCTGGCTTGCTACTGCTGCTGCCGTGCTGTGTGATCTGCACCTCGTGCGGTGCTTTGAACATTTAAAAGCCTGTACAGCAGCTGTCCTACTCTTTGTCTTTGTTTTCTGGACAAGGCGTGGATTAAATCTCTTGGCACAAAGGCTTGTCTCGCGGGACATAAGTTCTTGATATTTTTTAGTTTATAATTTAAACACGGAATAAGAATCTGAAAATCTAACAGCATCATATTAAATCTTGATAAATTCTGAAAAGAATGATACCAAACATATATATTTAGGTTTTAAAATAAGCCCGATATAAACCGTGACACAAAACGGGACTTAAAAAGTCACATAAAATTGTTGCATAAAATCGTTGCACTTTTAGGCTTAGGATTTTGTATATAGAGAGTAGATACTGTATATATATATATATATACAGTGGTGTGAAAAACTATTTGCCCCCTT
>JANRMT010062834.1:50563929-50582003 GCA_026402145.1 Polypterus bichir lapradei
TATCTATCTATCTATCTATCTATCTATCTATCTATCTATCTATCTATTATATAGTGCCTTTCATGTCTACATCTATCTATCTATTTATCTATCTATTATATAGTACCTTTCATGTCTATATTTCTATCTATTATATAGTGCTTTTCATGTCTATCTATCTATCTATGCATTATAGTGCCTTTCACATCAATTTATCTTCTTTAACACACAGGGAGAGCCAGCTGTTCAGACGGAGGTGGGCAGCCCATTCCACCAGTGAGGGGGCTACATGTAGATAGAATCTGGATTGAGGTTTGGTGCCACGCAAAGAAGCCATCAGACACTGTTGTTCTGCAGACATGCGTGAGTGAGAAAGATCATAGGACTCCACAAGTGTCTCCATACACATGCTGTAGGTGCTGACTCACTGACTGGTCAGTATGCAGCCATCAAGGATTTGAACTCAACACTTGCAGCCACAAGGAGCCATTGTGGTGACCTGAAAAGTGAAGTGACATGTGCCTGTCTTGGCTGGTCAAACACCAGACAGTTTGCCAATATTTTGAACACAAGACCACTTACCCCTGCAAAATCACACATGAGTCTGTGCAAAGTTCATGGAAACTGATCATTGAAGCTTCGAGGCAGGGTGACTAAGGCTGCTCACTATGGTGCCAAAAAAAGTACAATATGAGATCCAATGCAAGCACGGCAATGCCACACAGTATGTATACAGGAGAGTTGCTAGGTTCCTGGTCTGTGTTAATGTCACTCCATGAGATTATTAATGGGAAGGAGTTAAGGACACCTCATTGTGCTCCACTCACCCCCTAAAGACATTTCCAGAGTTCAGCTTCTGGTCCCTGCGCTGAGTGAGTGAAGCCCTAATCCTAAAAATAAGAGTGGGACGGGCTCACTAAAGGTAAATTCACAGCCTACTAGATTATCTATTGTCCATCAGAAATACAGTGAAACCTTCAAATACTCCTCTAAAGTGAGATTTTTTCCTTCACTGATCTCCTTTATTAAACATTTCCATACTTTCAGAATACAAAGTATGACTTACTGTGCCAGGATTGGAAGATCAGGTGCAGAAATCCCCGCCGCAGCTGTGACCATAGCAGAAAGAGGATTTTACATGTGACACTGGAAACGTTGCGTTCCAAAAGGCAGATCCAGTGGCTGCCAGAGCTCCGAATGAGGAAGTGCAGCTCTCTGTGCACTAAGGTATGTGCCCCTCCCTTAGGTGGGCGACAGCAGGGCACTCCCCCTACCCCCCCTAAACTCCCCCAGCCACCTCTGCTATGAGCTCATGAACTGAAACTGAAGCCACACCTGCCTCTGGCGGGCCAATAAGCAGTGACACAAGTTCATGTCCTCTCACTGACTCGGGGAGATTAGACTTGAGTTAGTCAGGATAAGCGGCTTCTGTGGAGCCGAGTCTCGTAAACATGAGGCGACAATCGAGCCATTGACATTTAAGGATTTCTGGGATGTTAAGTAGGTTAAGGTGGCTGTCCTTCAGTTTTTCACTTTTGTTTTTTGTGATTCTCTACAGCTAATACACTGGACAACACATTTTTTTAAACATTGGGCTTCCTAAAAAGTTTTGGGAGATTATGATTGAATGCAGAAAGCTGAACACAATTGTAATTTCTAATTGAAGGTATCACATGGGAATTTAGAGAAGCATTATCCATCAATCCATTATCCATTCCGCTATATCCTAACTACAGGGTCATGGGGGTCTGCTGGAGCCAATCCCAGCCAACACAGGGCTCAAGGCAGGAAACAAACCCCGGGAAGGGCGCCAGTCCACCGCAAGGCACACACTCACACCCACACACACCGAGCAGACGCTAGGGACAATTTAGAATCACCAATGCACCTAACCTGCATGTCTTTGGACTGTGGGAAGAAACTGGAGTACCCGGGAAGCAAACCCGGGTCTCCTAACTGCAAGGCAGCAGCACTATACAATACAATACAATACAGTTTATTTTTGTATAGCCCAAAATCACACAGGAAGTGCCACAATGGGCTTTAACAGGCCCTGCCTCTTGACAGCCCCCCAGCCTTGACTCTCTGAAAAGACAAGGAAAAACTCCCAAAAAAACCTTGTAGGGAAAAATGGAAGAAACCTCGGGAAAGGCAGTTCAAAGAGAGACCCCTTTCCAGGTAGGTTGGGCGTGCAGTGGGCAAAGACACTACCACTGCGCCACCATGCTGCGGAGAAGCATTAAATTCACTTTTATTGTACTTAATGTGTTTGAATAATAATAATAATAATAATAATAATAATAATAATAATGGCAGCACGGTGGCACAGTGGGTAGCGCTGCTGCCTCGCAGTTAGGAGACCCGGGTCCTCCCTGCGTGGAGTTTGCATGTTCTCCCTGTGTCTGCGTGGGTTTCCTCCAGGTACTCCGGTTTCCTCCCACAGTCCAAAGACATGCATAAATGTAGACTATGCATCAAGGCAGAAGAGCATATTAGTCATATTGTTGCTGGCTGTATGCCATTTGCACCTACTGAATATACACAGAGACGTAATAAAGTAGCCAAGAATGTACATTGGACTATGTGCAAGAATCTAGGGGTACAAGTGCCAGACAAGTATTGTGAACATCAACGACATCACCATCATGTTGGATATTCCAATAAAAAAAGATAGAACAATCCTTACAAATCGACCTGATATTGCGCTACATAATAAGAAAGAGAGAACCTGCCTATTGATCGATATAGCCGTCCCAGACGACTTGAACATCATGGTAAAAGAAACTAAGAAGATCAGTAAGTACAAGGATTTAGAAATCGAGATTAGCAGGATGTGGAACTGTAAAACTAGAACTGTGCCAGTTATGGTTGGAGCATTAGGTACATTAAAGAAAGATCATGTGAAAATGCTTGAAGATGCCCCCAGGCCATCCATCAGCTAGTGAAGTGCAAAAGATCGCACTTATGGGCCCTGCACACATCCTTAGAAAGGTGTAAGGGTGCATCACTTTGGCTTCTTGTTGTAGAATGGATTTACAAGCTAAAACTGCAAAGACATCATGTGTGAGGAAACACACACTGAATAAAAATCATAATAATAATAACCTGGACCAGGCACTTAACACCAGGTACCACCAGTAGAACATCTTAACTCTTTGAGGGCTGAATATTTTTTGCAATTTTTGCTCTTGTTTGCACCTTACAACTCACACGAGCACAGGAAATCTTGGTCAAACCAATGAAGCTAACTTTCTAGCAACGAGAGTCCAACTAAAACATAATGGTTGGTTTTGTCACAGTTTACAGTTGATGACCATTGTCACCTCCTCCTTTTGACTAAAGTCGACATCAGCCCTGAAAGAGTTAAAACAGCCAGTAGATAGTAAATGTAGACTATGCAACAAGGCAGAAGAGCATATTAGTCATATTGTTGCTGGCTGTATACCATTTGCACCTACTGAATATACACAGACACATAATAAAGTAGCCAGTTATGTATACTGGACTATATGCAAGAATCTAGGGGTACAAGTGCCAGACAAGTGTTACAAACACGAGCCAGAAAAGGATGTGAACATCAACGATATCACCATCATGTGGGATATTCCAATAACAACAGATAGAACAATCCTAGAGAATCGCCCTGATTTTTTGCCCTACATAATAAGAAAGAGAGAACCTGCTTGTTGATCGATATAGCCGTCCCAGACGACTGGAACATCAAGTTAAAAGAAACCGAGAAGATCCGTAAATACAAGGAAATCGAGATTAGCAAGATGTGGAACTGTAAAACTAGAACTGTGCTAGTTATGGTTGGATCATTAGGTACATTAAAGAAAGATCACGTGAAAACTTGAAGATGCTCCCAGGCCATCCATCAGCTAGTGAAGTGCAAAGGATCACACTTATGGGTCCTGCACACATCCTTAGAAAGGTGTAAGGGTGCGTCACTTTGGCTTCTTGTTGTAGAATGGATTTACCAGCTAAAACTGCAAAGACATCATGTGAGAGGAAACAAACACTGAATAAAAATCATAATAATAATAACCTGGACCAGGCACTTAACACTAGGTAGCACCAGAAGAACATCTTAAAACAGCCAGTAGACAGTAAATGTAGACTACGCAACAAAGCAGAAGAGCATATTAGTCATATTGTTGCTGGCTGTATACCATTTGCACCTACTGAATATACACAGACACATAATAAAGTAGCCAGTTATGTACACTGGACTATATGCAAGAATCTAGGGGTACAAGTGTCAGACAAGTATTACGAACACGAGCCAGAAAAGGTTGTGAACATCAACGATATCACCATCATGTGGGATGTTCCAATAACAACAGATAGAACAATCCTAGAGAATCGCCCTGATTTTTTGCCCTACATAATAAGAAAGAGAGAACCTGCCTGTTGATCGATATAGCCGTCCCAGATGACTGGAACGTCAAGTTAAAAGAAACCGAGAAGATCCGTCAATACAAGGAAATCGAGATTAGCAAGATGTGGAACTGTAAAACTAGAACTGTGCTAGTTATGGTTGGAGCATTAGGTACATTAAAGAAAGATCACGTGAAAACTTGAAGATGCTCCCAGGCCATCCATCAGCTAGTGAAGTGCAAAGGATCACACTTATGGGTCCTGCACACATCCTTGGAAAGGTGTTAGGGTACATCACTTTGGCTTCTTGTTGTAGCCTGGATTTACCAGCTAATACTGCAAAGACATCATGTGTGAGGAAACAAACACTGAATAATAATAATACTAATAATAATACTACTACTACTAATAATAATAATAATAATAATAATAATAATAACATTTATATAGTGCTTTCCTCACTTCTCAAAGCTTTTTATATAAAGAGAGAGGAGCCATTTCAACCATCACCAATGTGTAGCACTCACCTGGATGATGCAATGGCAGCCATTATTGTGCCAGTATGCTGACCACACATTAGCTATTAGGTGATTAGAGGGGTGAGAGAGATAGCCATTTAGAGATGGGAAATGATTAGGGGACCAGAATTGATGAGGCCATGGTGGGCAATTTAGCCAAGACATACGGGTACACCCTACTGTTTACGTAAGACACCCAAAGACCTTTAATGACCACGGACAGTCAGGGCCTCAGCTTGATATTTCATTCAAAAGATGTCTCCATTTTTGCAGCATGGTGTCTCCAACATTGCACTCCACTTCAGTCACCACCAATGTGTAGCACCCACCTGGATGATGTGACAGCAGACATTACTGCACCAGTGTGCTCACCACACATGAACTAGTAGATTGCCCATTAGAGAGACAGGGGACAGTTTTGGGACCAGAGGGCAATTTAGCCTGAACATCGGATACCCACCCTCCTCTTTTTTGAAAGATGCCCAGGGGTCTTTTATGATCATATAGAGTCAGAGCCTTTGTTTTACATCTCATCTGAAGGATGGGACCATGTTTTCAGCACAGTGTCCCCGTCACTGCACTGGTGGCATTAGGATCCACACACAGACAAAAGGATAAGCGCCCCCTGCTAGTGTCACCAACAGCCTCTTTCAGCAGAAACCCAAGCTTTTCCCAGGTGGTCTCCTATCCAAGTACAGGCCGGCCCGAGACATGCTTAGTTTTAGGTGGATGATCTCTTTTGGAGTGTAGATGGTATGGCTGCTGACATTGCATTGGCTGAATGTGTTGCTGCTGATTTTCATTTCTACTTCACATTTGATTCTTCAGATTTCAGTTGGCCAGCACTGATGGATTCCACTTTCCATTAAAATGCTATTATAAATATCTGTTTTTTTGGAGCTATTCCTAAGTTCAAGACATTTTCGTAAGATAATGACCTGCAAAACTTGTTCAAATTTTTGTCTTCTCGTGCCTAGATTACTGTATATCTCTTCACACTGACATCTGTCAATCATCTTTGTCCCGCCTCCAGTTGGTTCTGAATGTGGCTCCAAGGGGGTTGACTGGCACCAGCATAAAGAGGTCATTTGTCGACTGTTTTGGCTTCCCTGCATTGGCTTCCATTAGAGTATAGGATGAATTTTCAGAATTCATAATTTGTGTTTAAAGCACTAAATGGACGTATTCTCTGTGGACAAATACCCAATACATGGAGTAGCATTCAGAAGCTGGGGCTCCCAGGGAAACATGGGAGCTGTAGCCCTGATGAGAAGCCCTGCTGGGATACTTTGGGGACTACAAGGCAGAGCTGCAGATGGACACTTTGAGCATATGACTGGGTGACTTGTGCATTACGCAACACGAGTAAAATGATATTTTTTCATGGATGTTTTAAATATTGTGTGCTGTCGTTCAGCGTTTGTCTCCATAGAGGCCTATTCACAAATGTTGTTGTCTTCTGCTATTTCTGCTAGGAAATATCTCTCAATTATTGGACCCAAAAGTGCTCCCCAGGTGTGACACTCCTGGGACCGACACAAAAGGAGCAGCTCAGCTTCTCCAGGAAACTTGGAGTCAAGACGAGGCGAACAAAGCTTGATGAGAGGAGGAGGAAAACACGCAAGGAAGAGAAACGGTGGACGGTGCTGATTGTGTGACTTATCTAAAGAAGCCTGTTTAGTGGTGTCTTCCTTACAAATTGATCATTTTTTGGACTTGTGCAATTGTGTCTGGGGGTTGGGGTTCAGTTGCGTCCCAAACCAACCCATAGCCAACCCAACCCATTCCCCCCTGCAAAGGTCAAAGAAGTTTTTGAATAGACATCTATGGAGACAAACACTGGACAACAGCACACAATATGAAAAACATCCGTGAAAAATGATCTCACATTACTCAAGTTGCATAATTCACAAATCTAGTCATCCTATCAAAGTGTCCCCAGCATATGTATTTTCACTAAAATATTGTTATATAATCCTCCTCAGATAAATATTTTTGTGAACAATAATGGAACACATTCATACGTGACCAGGCATTTGAATTGAAGACCCACCTCGTATTGTTAAGTTTATATTTATATCCACAACTGGAGTACCTCCGGATTATTTAACAGCAGTCCATGAAACTGCACGGATGAACTGACCCTGACCTGCTATCAAACTGTGATCGGACCACCAGATAATACCAGCTGGAAAGAGGGCCACTTTGTCACATCATGTCTATACAAAGCCTTTGCTGAGGTCTTGTTCTGTAGCAGTGACCTACTGAAATAAGTCCAAAACATTTTTATATAGGGGATGTGATGGCACACTGGCACAAAAAGGAGACGGGGGTACAAGTCTCCCGGTGTAGAGTTTGCATGTTCTCCCCATGTCCATGTGGGTTTCCTCCTTGTGCTCCCAGTCTCTCCATAGGCATGCAGGTTAGATGGGTTGCTAATTTGCTCCTGATGTTTGTGCATTCAGCCTGTCCAGGGATTGTGCCAAAGTCATGTCGGGATAGGCTCCAGCTTCCCCACCATTCTGGTCTGGATAAGTGAGTTTAGAAAATGGATGAATTGGATGGATTTTCTATTGAGATAAGCCAAGACAAACAGAAAAATAAAGTACAAGAACATCAGCCCCTCCTGGCTCCCCCTGCCATCTAAGACATTCGGAAGATGGTAAACATCAAGAGAAATTCCTCACAACTGTGTTGCCTGTCAGTAATGGTTAAGGTCAAGGTAACCGTAGTGTGCACAGCCATAAGAGAGATAAAAGAGACAGAGAGAGCTATGGAGTTAGAGAGCGGTAGAGCACCAGAAGGCAAAAAGGAGAAGACAAGGAAAGGATAATGGAGAGAGTCAGGACCCCAGGTACAAATTAACAGCTAGTTTAGTAAATGAGATCCATTTCTCTGGATGGGCCATTCATTTTCAGGGCTGAGAGGTCCAGGAGTACCAACTTATCAAAATAGTATTTGTTAGAATCGTAGTATTAGGGTGTTGCACCGTTGATTTTCCAAAGATTCTTATGAGAAGTCAAGCAAAATGACACCTTTTATTGGCTAACTAGAAAGATTACAACAAGCAAGCTGTCAAGGCAACTCAGGCCCCTTCTTCAGGTAAGATGTAATCAATATAATCAATGATTATTTATATCTTACCTGAAGAAGTGGCCTGACTTGCCTTGACAGCTTGCTTGTTGTAATCTTTCTAGTTAGCCAATAAAAGGTGTCATTTTGCTTGACTTCTCATAAGAATCTTTGGAAAGTCAGGAAAATTCCAGCAGGAGGCTGCAGCACACGTCTGTGAAACAGTTAAAGAGAGTGGGAGAGAAATGGAGAAGATGTGTGGCAACAAGGGAATCTCGAAGGAAAGTACCACTGGAAGAAAATTACAGACACATGATTAAAAGGAAAGGATAAGAGGACAGTCCAGAACCACATGGAGGAACAACCCAGGGGTATTTAAAGAGCGGTTAATGGAATAGATAGGCCCATAGGCAGATGCTTGGGTGGAGTGAAAAAGAGGTGATGCATGCGTTTACATTGTGTGTTTGTGTCTGTGTGTGTGTGTGTGTGTGTGTGCGTGTGTGTGTGTGTGTGTGTGTGTGTGTGCTGGAGATTTGGCATTTTCAATGAGAGAGTGATGTTCTCTTATAAACAGATTTTCAGGATAAAGGAGATGGCAAAGGAAAGCCCTGCTGTCATAGTGAGTACAGAGGTAGGGGTTTTAGTGTTCTCGTATCTGCTGCTCTATAATGTTGATGCCTTGTAAGACATATTATAGCCAAAACAAGCTTTTGTCAATGTCTTGTTATGTAGTAGCAACCCTATAAACATCCTCTATAATAAGAGTGTCATTTCTCTTTTGTTTTATTAAGACCAAACAAATATCTTATTACATAGTTGTAACTGTCTGTAGATTCACCTGAGTAGCCCCTAAAGTTTTACCAGCATTATTTTACACTAAGTACTAGCTTCACTACACATGGAGGATGGGGTGAAATCTAAATAATCAATGTAGACTCTAAAGTTAACATTTGCAGTTCATTATCTGTTGGAATATATGCTGTAAATGCACAGGAATAAAAAGCATTGTTTTTGTCATTCCAACAGATATCATATCACAAACATTAAATGTTTGTCATGCACCATGTGTTGGAATGGCAAATGCAATGCATATGTCTCTGTTATATGCCATTTGGTATGGGATTCATAAAAGTAGTGTTACTGTTTGTGATCTACTACCTGTTGAGATGACAAAGAAAATGCATACACCTCTGATATATGCCATTTGGTATGGAATTTATAAAAGCAGTGCTAATGTTTGTGATGTGTCCACTGTAGGGATGACAAATGCAAGGCATATGTCTCTGTTATGTACCATTTGATATGGGATTAATAAAACCAGTGTTAATGTTTGTGATGCACCACCTGTTGGAAGGATAACTGTGATGCATATGTTTCTGGTATGTGTAATTTAATATGGGATTCATAAAAGTAGTATTAATGTTTGTGTTGCACTGTTAGAATGATAAATAAAATGCATTTTATTACTACAAATGTTTGTTACCCACCATCTGTTGGAATGACCAGGAAAATGCATATGTCTCTGTTATATACCGTTTGGTATGGAATATGTAAAAGCAGCGGTAATGTTTGTGACGCACCATCTGTTGGAATGACAAATGCAATGCATTTTATTACTACAAATGTTTATTATCCACTATCTGTTGGAATGAAAAAATATGCATATGTCTCTGTTATATGCCATTTGGTATGGTATTTATAAAAACAGTGCTAATGTTTGTGATATACCATCTGTTGGAATGACAAATGCAATGCATTTTATTACTATAAATGTTTGTGATGCACCATCTGTTGGAATGACAAATAAAATGCATATGTTTCTGTTATGTATCATTTGGTAAGGGATTCTTAAAACCTGTGTTAATAATTGTAATGCGTCATCTGTTGGAAGGACAAATGCAATGTAAAAGTCTGCTATGTATCATTTGGTATGAGATTCATAAAAACAGTGTTAATTAATGGTTGTGATAAGCCATCTGTTGGAATGACAAATGCAATACATGTTATTACTACAAATGTTTGTGATGCACCATCTGTTGGAAGGACAAATGCAATGTATATGTCTCTGCTATGTGTCATTTGGTATGAGATTCATAAAAACAATGTCAATTAATGTTTGTGATATTCCATCTATTGGAAGGACAAATACAATGCATATGTCTCTGTTATCTACCATTTTGTATGAGACTCGTAAAACCAGTGTTAGTGTTTGTGATGTGCCATCTGTTGGAAGGACAAACAAAATTCATATACCTGTGTTATGTGCCATTTTTATGGAATTCGTAAAAAGCAGTGTTAACGTTTGTGATGTGCCATCTGTTGAAACAATACATTTTATTACTAAAAATGCTTCTGATATGCCATCTTTTGGAATAACATATACATAGCAACCAGATGGACACAATGATTGATCATTTTATTTAAATGGAGGGGTGCTCCTTTTTCAAAAGCTAACTATAAACATTGTTTAAAGCATGTTGAACAATAGAAGGAAGATGAGGTGCACACAAATGCTTTTGCTAGACACCATTTTACTAACCTGTACAGTGAGAAAGTTTGAGAAAGGTACAGAGGGGACTCCTTGACAGCCACCCTGTCGTCTCCTGGGGTGCTCCTGTGATGACAATGGGAGAAGTTCAGGACACGCTGCAAACGTGAGAGCTGTTTGAAAGTGATCTGCCTGACTGGGGAGACACAGGCATGCTGCAAGACGAGATCAGTAACTGCCCTGGGCATTTGTCTGCACTGCCTATGCCAGGAACCACCTACACGCTGGCTTACTTTTATTTTCAAAAAATTAGAACAAGTACTAGTCTGTCTGAAGTTAGAGTTAATGGATTGACTATGATCTCTATTGAAAGGAGATAAACAGAATGTATGTATTATTAAGATTTAATCAGATCTTTCTACACTGAAAGTTTGAAAAGTTAGGAAAAAAAAACATAAACATAAGCCCTATATTTTATGGGCATTATGGGTGCCCAAGGTTCATTGATGCCTAAGAGGAGTGAAGCTATCCTGTCTCGTCTGATCCCACAGATAAGATACTGCTGCACAGATTGCTAAAAACCTTAATGCTGACCATGACAGAACAGACCGTGCATCACAGCTTGCTGTATTTGCCGATGCGTAGCTGCAGACCAGGCAGAATGTCCATGTTAACTCCTGTACACCACAGAATGTGCATAAAATGGACACGTCAGCATCAGAACTGGACCGTGGAGCATTACTGTAGAAAAAGATGGCCTGGATTAACTCTGGTAAATCTATCTATCCATTAATTATATAGTGTCTTTAATATCTATCTATCTATCTATCTATCTATCTATCTATCTATCTATCTATCTGCCTGCCTGCCTGCCTGTCTGTCTGTCTGTCTGTCTGTCTGTCTATTATATAGTGCCTTTCACATCTATCTATCTATCTATCTATCTATCTATCTATCTATCTATCTATCTATCTATCTGTCTGTCTGTCTGTCTGTCTGTCTGTCTGTTTATTATATAGTGCTTTTCACATCTATCTATCTATCTATCTATCTATCTATCTATCTATCTATCTATCTATCTATCTCATAAAAAGAGTTGCCTGTCAGAGTTCAGAGGAGGAGGACAACACAACACTTGCTATAAGGAGGGGAGGTGGCAGAGAGAGAAAGACAGAAGGTAAAGAGTTGCTGGGTGCTTTGCTTGTACTTGTACTTGTGCTGGTGTTGTAGGAAACGCTTCCTGGAAGAGTTTCACACTGAATAAAAGCCTTTGCTTCTGGCAATTTATGTCCAACTCTTTTTGTGTCTGGTGTTTGGGAAGCCAGAGCACCCCCTGGTGGCACTATATAATAGATAGATAGATAGATAGATAGATAGATAGATAGATAGATAGATAGATAGATAGATAGCTAGATGTTAGGGCCTTTTTGTAACTACTAAATGGCCCATTTGTAACCTACAGGGAACATTTGTACCTCTAGTAGGGACATTTTGTAACTTTAAGGCACATTTGTACCACAGCACAGGGAACATTTGTAACTTGTAGGGCTTTTTTGTAACACAAGTCAGGCTCTTAAGTAACAAGCCAAAAAAGGGTAATATTGTAACACAATTTGCACTTTTGTAACACAAAAAGGTGACTTTTTAAAAAATATTTTTCTGTTTATATTTGTTTTAAACATTAATCTTAACCTTAGTAGGTTCCTGGTTTTAGCACATTGTTTGTTGAAAGGCTATAGCACCATAATACTTCATGCTGGATACACTACAGTATTAATACACAGATAGATGTGAATTGCTTTAGCTATACAGACATCTTTAACTTTTATATTGAGTCATTAATGTCACTCCTGCACCCTTTCCTTCTTTCCTATTCTCTTCACTGCCAAGATAAGATGAGGTGGACTGTTAGGCCGAGCTCTAATCCTGATGGATTGTTGTTCAGGTCTTGATGTCTGATACGTTAGCTAAGATGTGAGGCTTCAAGTTTTAAAAGTTAGTGTGTTTTGCTGGTAAATTCCATGTTGTATTTGTGTATTTTTGTGATCGAAGGCACACCTGCAAACATCCTCAAGTCTCCCAAAGACAGGGCTGATTAGGCTGAATTGGGGTATTTCTGCTTTTTAAAAATGTTGTTGCTTAAGTAATTTCAATTTGTACTAAAGGTAAATTTTGCTTCCCCTCTGAGGCTTGCAGGAAGATGCAATTTCAAGAAAGAGAAATTTGTCAGGAGGATTAGGTCACTACAGAAAAATAATATTGTAGTTTTATATGAAAAAAAGGAAATCAAAGGCCTAGTAAATTAATGTGAGTTTTATAAAAAGTAAAAGAATTAATATAAGGAATCCTAGCAATAACGATTGATGGCTAATAAGGCATGAAGCTTTTCTTATTAACGCACAGTGACGTGTCAGTGGCCTAACACAATTCTGATTTGTGTCTCGAGTTGTTTCTGCTCCTCTCTAAGGCCCACCACACGACCACTGAGACTGCTTTATCTATGTAGCACTCCACTGGGACTCAGACTAAATAGTTTAAAATGCAAAAAAGTGAATTAAAACTTTAATGGAGACAAGCCTTGTGTAAATGTGGCCAGCACCTGGTTATATTAAGTTATTGATTAATACAACTTACTGAAAACTAGTGGGATTTTTGAATTTGTTGTATTCTTCCCTCTAATGTGTGCTCAGGGTGCCTTGAGTTACAAAGGCCAGCTGGTCAGTGGTGGTCATCAGTTGTGCTGACCTTTCTTTTCCATGTGCTTTGACTGGTGCTGTACACCCAAAACATATAGAGGTGCAATCACAGAATATCAGGCAATGACTAATTCTGTTTAAAAATGCAGAATAGTATTTCTAAGTTTTAAAATCCTTAAAATATTATATTTAAAGTTAAATAAACTATGTTTAAAAATGGCAACATAAGGGAGAATAGTAACAGTATTATTACAGTATAAGGCAAAGACCACCATGTCACCATGCAAACTTAATTTTCACAAACTAGTTTCTTAAGTCAAATTTGTAAAACTGAAATTTCAAATAAAACTCTACATTCACAACAACCCTCCTCCATTCACTAAACATATTTGTTTTTTTTTTTTGTAAAATAATGTATATTTTATAATGAAATAGTCCATACCAGACTAAAGTAAATGTTTTAAACACTACATCAAACAATGTAATCACAAACAAAATAACAGAGAACAAATAATACAAAAACATAATTGAGGAAAAAATATTTTTATTGAACCAAATATTACAACTACAAATGTCAGTGTAGTTTTTTTATTAAACAATTGTCACAATAATTAAATATTTAATTCATAATGCTATAATGAATCAGTGAAATAAACATTTTCAAACTAACAGTAACAGACTCTGACCGGATGTTAAAGCCACACATTCAGCTGACATCTTGTGATCCTGAGGTACTCCAGGTTTGTTTTTCTGCGTTCAGATTTCATTCTTGTCAGACTGTGAGTGATCTGAAACGTCTCTGCCATCTCCCCTCCTTCAGGGCAGCTGCCTAAAGCTTTCTTCACCCTCTCTTCTACTGTTGGGCCTGATGCCATGATGTGGTGGCACTTCTCCATTATCACACTGCCCCCTGAAGAACTGAAGTTCCCCTTTATGGTGTTGTACAAGAATACAGCAGCTGAAAAAATCAATGAGATATATTGTTCATTTTCTGTTCTTTCCATTTCCTGACAAATTAAAGAATATGTGAAATTTAAATTATTTTATTTGTTCATCCGCTCATTTACAAAACCTGCTTATTCAAGTTTACAATCACAGTCATTTTAACTTGTACAATGTGATATTTAAGCATTTTTCTTAAGGCAATGTAAGAAATGTGATTTGTTTTAAAGATTGATTTCTCTCTTCCATTAAAAAGGGTACAGAATCAGCCCGTCTTGGCCCTGCTCTTCTACAAGGCCAGCACGCTCTCTAATCAGATGGTCATCTTTACATTGTCTGACCTCCGAATTTCATGATTTTACAGTCATATGTTCTTAGTTCGGAATGAACCTGTCATCTTTAAAGTTTGTATTTGAATACGTTAACTCATTAACATATGTGTGACGTTGTTTGTACTCACTATATTTTCAGTAGTTGTTTTTTATTGAAAGGCTTCGGGCCTAACTAAGATATTGTATTCTTGTGGGTTACTTCATTGATTGTTTATCTGAATTTGACAGACCCTACTTGTGATAACATTCAGACCCCATTGCTGTATAAATCTCACAAAGCAATCATGTCATCCATCCATTTAACCATCCACTTTCTAAACCAGGACAAGGTTGCAGGTAGCAGGAGCCTATCCCAGCAACCAAGGACTAGAGGCAGGAACAGCATCTGTTCAGTTCGGTTTACATGGTGAACACACACACACACACACACACACACCAGGACCAGTCTAGTATTGGCAAATACACATAACCTGCATGTCTTTGGATTGTGGGGGAGAAGCACCTGGGGAAACCCATGCAGACACAGGAGAACATGGAGACTCCACGTAGGGAGGACCTGCAATGAGAATTCTGGTCTCCTAACTGCAAGAGAGCCGCACTGCCACTGTGGCACCGAGCTGAACAATCATGCCATCAAGAAGGGTTAAAGAAAATGCACAAAATATGTTAGCGTGGAAAAGCATAAATTACAATTAAGTAGAATCCTCAAATTAAATGCATATTTTAGAAAAATTGTTTAACTATAGAAAGAAAAAGAAAAAAAAAACTTCTGATTGTTTCTATGCTCAAGATTTATATCAGAAGCTTTTTCATATTTCACTGGTGTGTCATATTCCTTTTCTGTAAGGCTATATTAGCTGCAATTCCTCAGCACCACTAAGCTATTTAATTAGAGAATTCATTTTTCTATAAGGTGGCACAGTGGCGCAGTGGTAGCGCTGCTGCCTCTCAGTTAGGAGACCCGGGGTCGCTTCTTGGGTCCTCCCTGCGTGGAGTTTGCATGTTCTCCCTGTGTCTGCGTGCGTTTCCTCCGGGTGCTCTGGTTTCCTCCCACAGTCCAAAGCCATGCAGGTTAGGTGGATTGGCAATTCTAACTTAGCCCTAGTGTGTGCTTGGTGTGTTTGTGTGTGTCCTGCGGTGGGTTGGCACCCTGCCTGGGATTGGTTCCTGCCTTGTGCCCTGTGTTGGCTGGGATTGGCTCCAGCAGGCCCCTGTGTTTGGATTCAGCAGGTTGGAAAATGGATGGATGGATGGACTTTTCTATAATGAATATCATCAGATGGCAGAGTAACTCAGTAGTGCTGCTCCTGCCTCTTAACAAGGAGACCAAGGTTTATGTCCCAAGTGGTCCTGCACAGAGTTTTCATGTTCTCTCCATGTTCATGTGGATTTACTCTCACAGTCTAAAGACATGCAGGTTAGGTGGGTGGGTAACACTAAACTGGCCCTGATGTGTGTGTGTGTGTGTGTGTGTTCACCCTGTGAAGGACTGGCATAGGCTTCAGCTGTCCCCTGCCCTATAAATTGGTTAGGAAGGTGGCTGGATGGAAAAATTGATTAGTATTGGATTTTGTTATAGCTTTACCTTATGCTTCAAATGCATATATTTCTGCATTTTTAAGCAGTGCACTGTTATTAATGAGACCATAGGAAGCAGGTTAAGTAAAAGAATGAAAGGACAAATTTGACTAATTAGTTCACATCACAATGCATCTTAATTATATAATACATTACATGCACAAGTTAAATACAGTATGTACAAAAAAACACTTAAGCAATGTACAGAAAGCACAAAACATGAAAAATCTTACCTTATATATGATGTCAAAGATCAGTGAAGCTTCCAAGTTTTCGTAGGTCTTCATCCAGTATGCTTGAAAACTCGCAGCAGCTGTCATTTCATTCACTTCCGGATAGTAAGATTAACACGCTCAGCTGTATTTTATAAGATGCTAACGGAAAAAACCACGTTTGTTATTATATATATATATATGTATATTATTTATAGTGAAAAAGCTCCATTTCTCGATGTCCAAGCAAGACTCTTCATACCTGAAATCCATTATTCTGCGCATCAGTACTATCAGTTTATATTTCATATAGCGACTTATATTTATTATTAAAATAAAATAAAAAATAGATATATTCGTGCACGACCATTACGTAAAAACATATTGCTTCTGTAAAACAAAGCAGTAAAAATAAAAGACATTTAAAATCAATAGGCAAAAATATCCACTCATTACACATATCACGCAATATTCTGAAAAGGGTTAAATATTAAAATCATGTACAGTATAGTACAACGGTGACGGAAAAAAATAGAACCATCTAGCGGGTGCTACACCGGGCGCTGAGCGCTTATAAAGACGTCCCAACGTGTATTATCTCTTGCGAGTTTTTGATGAAGTGCCGCTAGAAAAAAAAATAGAACCATCTAGGGGGCGCTCCACCGGGAAATGAGCGCTCATAAAGCCGTCTCAACATGCATTATCTCTTGCGAGTTTTTGCTGAAGTGCCGCTACTTGAATGGATTGTTTTCTGCTCACCACGGACCATCAAAACGATCAGGACGTTCAGAGACATTCATGTACTAATACATAAACGACACCCAGCTGTTAAAAACTGATCAGTTATTCCAAAATATGCTTAATTAAGAATAAAAGATACAAATGCTCCCAAAAGTATTTTTTTGCTTTCTGAGCAGATAAAAGAAGATAATTATGATTTAAAAAGGAAAGACGGTACATCAAAACACCCTTTTTCAATTACTAAACGTTATTAAGTGTCACCATTAATTAAAATCACGATTTATTATAGATTTAAAATATGGAACATTAGTAACTGGGGCAGTCAAAATTGAAAAAATATTAATAACTTTAAAAATATAAAACCAAATTACACAATACTTTGCACATGTCTTGATGCAAGTATTTAACACATTTTTTGAAAAAATCAGCACAATCGGTCATGTGGATCAAGAGTAAAATAAAATTTAAATTCAAACACCTTTTCCACTTCACGCTGGATGACAGGTCGACCTGATGGCTAATACCCTTCAGGGCATTTTTTGGACGATCATGATCGGCAATTTGGGAGGTTGTTACAGACTTAGATAATTATGTGTCATTAATAAAACGTGTGTCTTCCGCGAGATAACTGAAACTTTTTTACTTTTATCTTTTTTTTCTGACAGAATCAACGGGTAGGGCTACTTTGTACCAGGAGGGAGAAAAACATGCAGTTTAAAAAAAAACAAACAAACTGTTCAAGAAAAAAATATGGGAAGATTGAAAAGCAGAGATGAATTAATACAAATGGCACAAAATCCATCATAAAACATCATTTTTGTTTTTTTAGGAGCCCAAAAGAGAGATCGGTACAAATGTTCCTGACGAAGCATCTAAAGATAGATAGATAGATAGATAGATAGATAGACTGTCTTGGTCTGTGAATTTCTGTCTAATTGATGCTGACTTTGACAGGTTATTCTGCTCTCTGTGCTCTGTTTTAAAAATCTTCACTTGTGATGGTCAATTTTCTAACATTTTCTTGTCACACTTGCCCCCAAACAGTCCCCCAGACTGATGCTTACTCGCTTTTTTTCTATATCTATCTATCTATCTATCTATCTATCTATCTATCTATCTATATATATATATATATA
>JANRMT010062834.1:50587863-50623988 GCA_026402145.1 Polypterus bichir lapradei
ATACATATAGTAATATGGCACTTGGTGCCATGGCCCACCTGCCAAGTTGTTGTGCCTGCTTATGGTAAAGTCATCCCTGATGGAGGATCGCAGGAATCATGGGAAAGAGAGGTCCTTTCATCGGATTGGCTGGCCCAGCACTGTTTCAGCCATGGAAGGGCCAAATGGGGGGAGGCAGCTTGATGGATGAGGTCTCCAGGACTCTAAACAAATCCAAATCATATTATGTGATGTCATCCACTGTTAAATTCTGCTAAGTACTTCTAACATTTTTATTTTTATGCTGTATTGAGGATTTGTTCTGTTCTGTGTATTTGTATTGTATTGACCCCCTTCTTTTTGACACCCACTGCACGTCCAACCTACCTGGAAAGGGGTCTCTCTTTGAATTGCCTTTCCTGAGGTTTCTTCCATTATTTTACTACTTTGGTTTTTTTTGGGAGTTGTTTCTTGTCTTCTTAGAGAGTTGAGGCTGGGGGGCTGTCAAGGGGCAGGGCCTGTTAAAGCCCATTGTGGCACTCCTTGTGTGATTTTGGGCTATACAAAAATAAATTGTATTATATTGTATTGTAATATAGAGAGAGATTTTAAGAGTGTCCCGTATTTCTAATTTTCTAATCTGGCAACCCGAATATATCCAAAAAGAGGCACAATTTTTGAATACAAAAATTGGCCAATTATAGTAAAAAAAAGACACAAAGGGAATTACAGGACTGTTCAAATGAAAAAAAGTGATTTATCTTAATTTAAAAATCTGAATGAAGTAAGAAGTTCTTCTGTATTAAAGCCACAGCCTGCCACACTGTCTAAAAACTCAAGACAGAGGTTGTTTTACTAGGCAGCATGGTGACACAGTAGTCACTGTACCTGCCTCATATGTCCGTCATGTCGGGTTCAAATGCAGGGTCTTGTACTTACTTGAGTGTGGTCTTCATGTTCTACCAATGTCTTTGTTTTTCAAAGATGTGCACGTTAGGTAAATCTGTTGAGTGAGTGTGACTGTACATGAATGTGACCTGTCATAGTCTGGTGCTCCATGCAGGGTTGGGTCCTGTCTTACTGAGGTAGTCACTGATCCCCCAATGACCCTGATCTGAGTTAGAGGATGCATGAAATATGAGCATGTTCTGAATTTGCATCAGATGCCATTTTTTTTCTATAAAGTCTAGTTAAAAGAGTTTAGAACGAAGAATAAGTGCATTTGGTTTGCACTTTGCAATCCTTAAATGAATAAAGCAGCAGCAAATGAATCCAAGTCTATTTATAGCACTTGATTATTTCCTGGGGCGGCACAGTGGCGCAGTGGGTAACGCTGCTGCCTCGCAGTTAGGAGACCTGGGTTTGCTTCCCGGGTCCACCCTGCGTGGAGTTTGCATGTTCTCCCCGTGTCTGTGGGGGTTTCCTCTGGGTGCTCCAGTTTCCCCCCACAGTCCAAAGACATGCAGGTTAGGTGCATTGGTGATCCTAAATTGTCCCTAGTGTGTGCTTGGTGTGTGTGTGTGTGTCCTGTAGTGGGCTGGCGCCCTGCCTGGGATTGGTTCCTGCCTTGTGCCCTGTGTTGTCTGGGATTGGCTCCAGCAGACCCCCGTGACCCTGTGTTTGGATTCAGCGAGTTGGAAAATGGATGGATGTTTTCCATACTTTAATTCCGCTTTTCTTTTTTTTTTTGCTGTCCCATCCAGGAGCACAAGAGGGCGCCAATATGCAACTTTTCTGATTTGACCATTTGGCTGTTAGATTAATCAGTGGTTCTCAAACTGTGGGGCGGGCGGCCCAGGGGGGCACGAAGTAACAAAAAGGGGGGCACAAAGATGTGAAAAAAAGAAAACAAGAATCGAAAATAAGAAAAATACATCTATTGAAACCAAAACAAATTAACTTAAACTACATTCTGATACTAGAAAAATGAATATAGAGTTAGATAAATGTTGATAAAAGTTAAGTAGGTATAATAAAATATGCATCTATGATATATCATTAATTAAAAAAGAACAATTTGGTATTAGTGGGCTCCTTTCAAAAAAACATTAGGGGGGCGCGATTAAAACTGTTACGAAAACTCGGGTCGCAAATACTTAAAGGTTGAGAAACGCTGGATTAGATCAACTTTATTTCTTATTCTTAAACAGAATTTAAGATGCACACAGCAACAAAAAGATAACAAAGATTGAAACTCATAGGCCAAATAATTAAATAAATAAAAAAATAAATACATGCATACATACCTACATACACAAATAAATAATATACATATTGTTCAGAAATTGCAAAATTAATTTAATGAGTACAAGTATTTAGTCTTGGACATCAGATGGAACCATTGAATTTCCCCAATAATAGTGGGCACAAAAGCCCCCCACAGATGATTCTAAGCACACCTTGGTGGAATGAGCCTGTGGATAGATGTGCTCCATGAGAGAGCTTCCTGGAGGGGTTGAAGGGCAGTTTTCATGATGGCATCCAATTTTGTCACCATCATCTATTCCATAGTGTGTCCAGGGTTCGCCCGGTGATGGAGCGGGCTTTCTTGATAAGATTATTCAGGCATTCTGTGTCTTTTAAACTCAAGTTACTTCCTCTAAAGACCAAAGCACTGAACACCACACTGGCTGCTCTGGACTGGCAGAACATTTCCAGCAGCTGGCCGCACACATCAAAAGACCTGAGTCGCCAGAGAAAGTCCAGTCTGCTCTCGCCTTTCTTGTGCTGGAGACCACTGCGTTGTCAGAGGAGCCCAGTTTGCCGGACAGATTACTTACAGTATGCAGTATTTCAAGTAGGGCTGGCATAGTGGCACAGTGGTGACTGTTGTTGCCTCACAGATCCTGCGTTCTGGATTTGAATCCCATGCCTGGTTATTTCTGTGTGGATACATTTTCTTCAGGGTTCTCCACTTTTCCTCTTAGTCTTTGCAGAGGGGCAAATGTAGAGGCAGAGTAAAGCCAAATGCCTGGGGTGCCAACCGGGCAAAACTCTGTTATCTGGAACAGAGAATCAAGAAAATGAACAAAAGATATGTACTCTAGTGCACCATTCCTGAGGAACGGTATAGTTGTTCTCTCAGAATTGTTTGGCAGCAACTGCTGGTCTTGATCTGCACATTAGCAAGGTCAGTCAGTCATTGTCCAACCCGCTATATCCTAACTACAGGGTCACGGGGGTCTGCTGGAGCCAATCCCAGCCAACACAGGGCACAAGGCCGGAACATAATCCCTGGCAGGGCGCCAGCCCACTGCAGGGCACACACACACATCCACACACAAAGCACACACTAGGGACCATTTAGGATCGCCAATACACCTAACCTGCATGTCTTGGACTATCGGAGGAAACCGGAGCACCAGGACGAAACCCACTCAGACCTGGGGTGAACATGCAAACTCCACATTAGCAAGGTCAGCACCGAAATGAGATGCCGCCTTCCGGGAGCATTCTGCTTTTCTAGTAGGCGAACCTCCTTCCGTGAACTGCGGGATACGTAGCAGGGGGGACGTAGCCTTCACGGTGCATCTTTTCGGCACTGTGGAGGAAACAAAAAAGGAGGAGGGTAAGGTTAGTGTTTGTGCCCCCTCCCAACCCAGGGTGGAAGTACAAACCTCAGAAGAGCCCAAAGGATGATCTACTGACTGGCATGTTGTTGTGAAAATGGGGAATCCCAAAGGCATAAGTGCGAAAAACACTTTTTAAAGTGAGGAAAACGCTATCAAAAACCCGACTAAAAATCCAAAGGGTTGAGAAAAATCTTAATAAATTAAAAGTTTTATTGACCAAATGGCTCTGTAATACACAAAGCTCCGTAAAACACAAATAATGGCCTACAGTAGATAGATAGATAGATAGATAGATAGATAGATAGATAGATAGATAGATAGATAGATAGATATGTAAGGCACTATATAATAGATAGATAGATAGATAGATAGATAGATAGATAGATAGATAGATATGTAAGGCACTATATAATAGATAGATAGATAGATAGATAGATAGATAGATAGATAGATAGATAGATAGATAGATAGATAGATAGATAGATAGAGTATATGCACACTCTCTTCCACATTCCATGTTAGCCAGCTTCTTCACAAAACAGACTATAGCTATGGCACTTTTCACCTGATCGCTTCAAGATATGCCCAGACTTATGGTAAATGACACAAGTCGCATTATTCAAGCATTGTGCCAAACGTCAGGAGCTAAAAAGGAGAAAGGCTTCAAACTATGTGTTTCAAGCTACAACCACAATCACAAAGGTAAGATCTGGATGTATTAAAAACTTGTGTCTACTATGACCTTACATGGGACAGATGTGTGATTACATTAGCATTCTTTAAAATAACAGAATTTCAATAAATAGTCATTAAACTTTATTCAGGGACAGGTAAATATGTAATTAAGCTTAATACTCCAACAGTGGTGGACAATTTATGTCAGCCAGGGATAAGTCAAGAAAAGAATGCGCTGGCATTGCATCATCAATAGCAGGAGCACCTATAAAAACGGCAACTCTGCACAGTCACGTGTTCTTTTCCCAACTAGTGCGACAAAATACGAGCAGTCCTTTTAAGGATAGCGAGTCACCTCAAAGAGCCACGTAACGAGCAGAGAAACCATCTATTGTGGTGCTCAGCGCTGATGCTACAACGCATTATAATATGAGTCTGCTGGACATCTTACCTTGTTAAAAAGTGAATGTCTCTCTCTGAGCCATCAAAGCGGTGAATGCCAAACTGCTACTTCATTGTAAGAGTCTCAGTTTGTTCCCTCAGCTGGAGGATCTCCTGCCTGAGAGACATGTTTTCATTAAGCACTAGGTTGACAACTGCTGGATCTGGAGCTAAAGTGTGGTCGTGGCCCTTGAGAATTTTTTCATCCTCCTATTCACCCAGTGTGTCATCCTCCGTCGATTGCTTTCTTTCCCTCATAAACTCCTGGCCTTGAAAGTGGAATGGAGAAATTGTTCCACTCAAATAATGCAGGAAATGCTCCCTTCTGTCTCAGACCCTTCTTTATTACAAAATCTTCTTTATTAAAATGCCAGCTACAAATTCGGGTATGGGGACTAACCCAAAATCTCTCTCTGTGGATAGCAACAATCCATTTAGTTTGGGTTTCTACATCAAAGGGAGATGTCTGAAAACTAAGTGCCTTGTTGTTCTTACTGGAAACTCTACATTAAGGTTGTGAACTAGACGCTATATAGCGCCCGACCCAGCACAGACTTACACAGAGGCACGTGTAAAAATACAGAAGACTTTTTATTTTTCTTCACCTGTGGGGCACGTCTTCCCCATGAACCCCACAGGCAATACACAGTCCCGAAACACTTAACTCCACACAACACAATCCTTCCTCTGGCACCACCACTCCTCAAGGCAACCTCGTCCTCTTCCTCCCGATTCTGGCCCCGAGTGGTGGTTGCCGGCCCTTTTTATAGTCCACCCGGAAGTGCTCCAGGTGCTTGATTACCTGCTTCTGATCGCACTTCCGGGCGGGGCTGCAGAGTTATCCAGGACAGCTCAGGGATCATTGCAGCACCCCCTGAAGGCCACCCCAGATCCCAACAGGGCTGTGGAGAACTCCATCTCCCATGGAGCCCTGCGGGAAACTGAGGCACCATCCTCAGCCAGGGAGGCTGCCACCAAGCGTCCCGGGGGAGGTATTGAGCAGTCCATGATTGATCCCTCGGAACATGTGTAGAAGGGACTTGGCCGCCCGTCACAAGGTGCACAACGTTATTCAGCTGTAGAGCTATCTGTATGCTGAAACTAAAACTTCTTTCTCTCGGACATTCTTGCCAGTAAACAAAAATGACAATTGCAGTATGGAACATGGAAGTGACTGAGCTGGCTGAGAATTCAGCGGAAGTACGTCAGCACTACCATCTGCAAATAGCCTATTGCCTGAAAAGGCAAAGTGACCTACAGTGAACAAAGTCCCAATAAAGAATCCAAAAATTCTGTCAAAAAACAGAGCAGAGGTTAAAAAAATCAATAGACAAAATTCCAATACAGACTCTGAAAGGAGTAGTCACAAAGAGTCAAAAATCCAGAAAACACACAGCAAAAGCAACAGCACAGAAACATGAGTAAGAGCTCGTTTTTACTTCATGCTCAGAACACGTAGGCACACGCATCATGGCTGCCACGCGTTCCCAATGTTCATTTGACGCGTCTCCTGAGCACGTTCTCAGAAATTTACAAGACGTGCACAAGTTGCAATACCCGCAAAATGGCCGGGGGGCGCAGTTTGATAAAAGTCGGAATGTGACCTCAGAGTCTCTGTTTACTATCAACATGTGACAGAAAGCCGCTATGCGGATCCTACGGGATCGATGTGCGCACTTCAATGTTTGATGAATGGTTCGATGTGCTGAAGCAAAATGCATTTGTGGTGCTTTTATATCCAAGCGTCGCATATTCCTCATCTTAATGACATTTTACAATATATACATTTTAAAGGTCTCACATACCATCTTCTGTGCCGTCTTTTTTTTTTTTTGCACCTTCACAGCATCAGAATGCATGGCGGCGTATTTGAGTCAAAGAGAACAACAATCAAGGACACAGTGAAAAGATCTATTTTGTGATTAAAGTGGAAATTTTGGCTTTAGTCTCGAAATATCCACTTTAACCTCGTAGTTTAATTTATGATTAAAGTAGACTAACGTAAATGTCATCTTAAAACTGACCCAGTTGATTTAAAAATGGATTTAAAAGCCGTACTTATACGGCTCCGTGGGAGCAGCGTCTTAATCACACACAGCAGTAAGCTGATGAAGCAACTGAGAATGATCGGACCCACACATACAGGTGCCACTCGCCCCAATAACCGTATTAACTCCCCACAGTCATGCGATCGCACCCATGGAGACTGACACGGCTATCTAGATTATTTAAAACTGGCCATTCTTTTGACGCCGTGGACCTGCTATACCACATAATTATATACTGTCTATTGATTTGTGATGTAATGATAATTGATAGTCTTTGCTGTGTAGTACACCACAGTGACACTTAGGTTATTGACAAACCATAACGATAACCTTAGTCATTCCATTTTCCTTTTATGGATTTATACTATTTTGGTGATAGTTATCTCTTGAAATACCCCAGGGATTACAGGGAAAAAACATCATTAAAAATATCTGTAACTAGAATAGTAAGCTGTTCATCTCTTTAATCTTCGACAGTACTATGTCATCCATTTACCACTGTGTATGAGAGACCATGTTGTAAGGGCGACAGTCTTAGCACTGAGGCCCATACGTCCCTTTCCCTAGCCACACTTGCCAACTCATACTGTAGGATCCCAAGTCATTCCAAAGCCATCTGGGATATATAATCCTCCCAGCGGGCCCAGGGTCTCCTCCCAGCTGGACCTCTGGGTCTGATGCAGAGGGTCAGTGGCTCTATTCTGACCCTCTCCTGAATGTCTGTTCTTCTTACGCTGTCACTTGGGAAGAGTTCAGACATTCTGTGGAGTAAACTCATGTTGGCCACTTGTACCCACGTTCTCATCCATTCACTAACTCAAGACCATAAGTGAGGGTAGGGATGTACTGTAGATCAACTTTTAAACCAGGAGATTTGCCTTCTGGCTCAGCTTCTTCATCACCACTACAGATCGGTATAGCAATTGTGCAACTATGCTTTTCACCCTGATACTTCCTTTGATCTCACCATTCCTTTTCCCCTCACTTGTGAACAAGACCCCAAGATGCTTAAACTCCTCTACTTGAAGCAATAACTCGCCAGCTCTCAGGGAGGACACTCCACCTTTTTTCTACTGAGGATCATGGCCTTAGATATGGAGGTGCTGATCCTCATCCCAGCTGCTTCACACAGGTACTGGACTTTATCGCCTGATGAAGCCAACAGGAAGCCACGTCGTCTGCAAAAAGCGGTGATGCAGTTCTAAGGCCACCACACTGGACAGTTTCACCTTGCTCACTTCACCTTGATGTCCTGTCCATGAAAATCACAAAAAGAAAATTTAATAAACCCCAACCCTGGTGTATTCTGGACATTACCAATTAGACCCAGAGATTGGCAGCATGCACCACATCCACCACACGACAAACCACTCAAAATGAGTGCAACTGGTGACACCACAGCACCACAGTAGAACAGTGTGAGTTTTTTTTACAGTGGCTGGAGTGCCATGTTGGAGGACCTGCTAACCCGCTGTTAACGTCATACCCAGGATGAAGCAATTGCAGGTTGAGGGCCTTGCTCAAGGGCCCAATGGAGTTGAGTCACTCCTGGTGTTTACAGGATTCAAACCAGCAACCTTACGATTTCTGACACAGATCCCTGTCCTCAGAGCCTCCACTCCACCTTAAATTAGACCAATTAGACCAAAATCTTCTTAAAATGCTTCAGCCTTTCCACTCCATGGTTATTATCTCTGTAGTAAATTTCAAAATGTTATTAACGTTGAATGAAGAATTTTAGTTGTCTCCCTGCTTTTATTCTGCTTTTGTTCACTCTCAGGACAACTCCTTATGTCATCTCTGTTTTCTTAAAGGACAGCTACTACTTTATATATCATTTCATAAATGTACAAAAACTACCTATGATATCCCCATTTCCCTTTTTTCTCGGCTTGCCAGCTTTACCTGGCATTTAAGCTCCTTAACATTGCCTTTTTTTAGCCTTATAAATTGGATCAGTGCAGTCGTCTTTGCTTTGGAAGGATGTCTGACAGGGCTGACAGTCTGCAGATTCCTCAGCCTAGTAATCAGCTCAGTTCACCGCAATGACCAACCAATGACCTGACACATTTCTGGCCTGGTCTACACTAAGTGACCACATTTTTATTAAAACTCAAATGGTCTGCTCCTCCTTCTATGCAGTATGGGCAGGAGGTTTGCTGTTCAAATAAATACTAGACAAGGCAAGACGTTTGATCTAAAGAACTTTGAACATAGTGTCTGTCACACAGGAGCGAGTAGGGGGCAGTTGAAGGACCCGACAAGCAGCGTGAAACCACAAGACAGGAGACTGAGACAGTGTACTAACGGATTTCTCTTTATTTCTACAGGAAAGTTCTACAGGAACAACAAAAGAGCACGACACCTTGAGTTTGTCTCAAAAACCTACTCCAGATGTCCGAGCCGCTTCCGTGTTCTTTGTTCACCTCCAGTCCCTTGCAGATGACATCACCATCATCCCAAGATCTTTTGCATCATCTTTCCCAGCATTCCTACTTCCATTCCCACCTCGTAAATACGTCCGTGTTTCACCCATTGTCTGTTGATTATACCATTCAAAACTGACTGTTGTTCAAGTACTTCTTACTGTGGTTTACAGTATACTGGGACGGAATCCCCAACCCTTAATCTGTGTGTTTGTGTTTTCTTCACAATAGTATAATAGTTGGTGTTAAAGCTGCTCTCTTAGGATTTTTATACATTATAGTCTGTAGACGTTGGTGTGATAAACCAGAATCACCAAAGTGCATGTTAGTCCTGTGGATCCAAAGCACCCTGTTGATGAGAGAGGTCAGTGGAGAATGGCCAGACACATTCAGAACTAACTTTAAAATACTACTCATGGTGTATAAAGCCTTAAATAATCTACTCTGTCCTGTATTTTGGAATGCCTGCCACCCTCCACTCCAAGATGTAACCTTAGATCTTTGAATAGAGGTCTAATTATAATTCAAGCTTACAAGAAGTGGTGAGGTGGCTTTTGCTTTTATGCACCTAAAATCTGAAGTACTTTACCAATAAAAATTTGCCAGGATAATTCTATGGAACATTTTCACCCATTAATTTAATTTGGCTTTATCATAACTACGTTTAAGGTGGATTCCTAATAGACTATATAGGGAATAGAATTATCACATTATTCAGGGATCCATGGTATCTATTAATCTCTACTATTCTCTGCTGTCTTTTCTGGTACTTCAGTGGCTGTGATCTGTGCCACCACCGCCTGATCAAGGCACCATGCGGCCCCCTAAGATGATGGATTGAGGGTGGGTGTCTCAGTAGTCCATTAGACAAACTTCATTAAATCCTATCATTTGAAGCCTGAAAATAAAGAGGATTGATTTAAGAACATTAATTTTTGGTAGAGTGCCCAGTGGGAGCTGGATGGTCTTTTGGTCTTGGAACCCCCCTCTAGATTTTTGTGTTTTTTTTTAATTCAGCCTAACTTTCTTTTGTTTGTTTGTCCTCCCCAGCCATTTGATCATACATTTTCCTTTAACTACTTATTTTTTAAAAGTATTGCCTAATCTTAATTGTTTTTATCAAGTCAAGTCAAGTTGGGGAGCATGCACTGGCACAGTGTGTTGCCTCACCCACCACACGATGAAACAGCCGATTGGCAACCCCCCCAGGCAGACATGCGGGCCAGTCCCACCCTCCGGAAATGACCTTCGATCTGCCGCAGCCAGGTGTTACGTGGGCGACCCCTTAGCCTGGTCCAGCCACTCTGATACACAACAATGAGGATCCTGTGAGCCAGATCACCATCTGGGAATCGGCCACATGGCCGTAGTGCTGTAACTGACGCTGTCTCACAATGCAGGTACTGTGCCTCATTCAGGACCCTGTGAGCAACACAAAGTCAAACCAGCGGTACCCAAGGACTCTCTGGAGAGACACAGTACTGAAGGAGTCCAGTCTTCGTCTCAGGTCACTGGATAGCGTCCATGTCTCACAACCATATGACAAGGCAGGAAGCACCAGGATTCTAAAGACTTGGACCTTTGTCCTTTTGCATAGATATCGGGAGCGCCACGCACCCCTTTCCAGCGACCTCATGACCCCCCATGCTCTCCCAATCCGTCTACTGGCTTCATAGGAAGAGTCAACAGAGACATGACAATCTGGTGTGATTGTTTTTTATGACTTCTTGTAAACCAAATAGCTATGTGATAGACCATAAACACTAAAACCACAGCTCCTTATGACAGTAGGGTGCAGAAGATCATTTCTGAAAGTGTTGTACTCAGTGTAAGAGCCATTTTCCTAGTTATATAAGATTCATAAATATTTTACTAGATGACAAAGCATAATCTATGGGAGGTTCCTTTAACCCCCATAAGTTGAGTACAATTGGTCTATTCTAGCTATTTCTATTTGCTTTGACTAAAAATTATTCTTCAGTTAGTGACCAGCCTTACCATGTGTAAGGTGCAGAGGGCATATGGTTTTAAACCGTGCTTACGGGCCTTTTGAGTGTGCAAAGTAACTCATAGATAACACGCTTATTAAAGTGCAAAGCCGCACGCTTAAGATGTACAGAAGAAGAAATTAAGAATCTTAAAGTATGGAAAGAAGAAGTAATGAACTTTTAAGTACAGAAATAGTATTTTTTTTCTGTACTTAAAAGTTCATTACTTCTTCTTTCTTTCTTTGTCAAAATCCCAAAGAAAGGCCACATCAAAAACTGTGACAACTGGAGAGCAATCAGCCTTCTGTCCATCCCAAGCAAAGTGTTCTGCAGAGTTCTCCTTAACAGAATGGAGACAGCCATTGCATCCAAGCTTAGACAAGAACAAGCAGGCTTTAGGAAAAGAAGAGGATGTATAGATCAGATCTTTGCACTGCGAAACATCCTAGAGCAGTGCTTAGAATGGAACACACCCCTGGACATCAACTTTGTTGATTTCAAGAAAGCATTTGATAGTGTCCATCATAACACTCTTTGGAAGATACTCCAGTACTACGGAATCCCAAATAAGATACAGTGGGTACGGAAAGTATTCAGACCCCCTTCAATTTTTCACTCTTTGTTATATTGCAGCCATTTGCTAAAATCATTTCAATTCATTTTTTCCCTCATTAATGTACACACAGCACCCCATATTGACAGACAAAAAAAAGAATTTTTGAAATTGTTGCAGATTTATTAAAAATGAAAAACTGAAATATCACATGGTCCTAAGTATTCAGACCCTTTGCTCAGTATTTAGTAGAAGCACCCTTTTGAGCTAATACAGCCATGAGTCTTCTTGGGAAAGATGCAACAAGTTTTTCACACCTGGATTTGGGGATCCTCTGCCATTCCTCCTTGCAGATCCTCTCCAGTTCTGTCAGGTTGGATGGTAAACGTTGGTGGACAGCCATTTTTAGGTCTCTCCAGAGATGCTCAATTGGGTTTAAGTCAGGGCTCTGACTGGGCCATTCAAGAACAGTCACAGAGTTGTTGTGAAGCCACTCCTTCGTTATTTTAGTGTGCTTAGGGTCATTGTCTTGTTGGAAGGTAAACCTTCGGCCCAGTCTGAAGTCCTTAGCACTCTGGAGAAGGTTTTTGTCCAGGATATCCCTGTACTTGGCCGCATTCATCTTTCCCTCGATTGCAACCAGTCGTCCTGTCCCTGCAGCTGAAAAACACCCCCACAGCATGATGCTGCCACCGCCATGCTTCACTGTGGGGACTGTATTGGACAAGTGATGAGCAGTGCCTGGTTGTCTCCACACATACCGCTTAGAATTAAGGCCAAAAAGTTCTATCTTGGTCTCATCAGACCAGAGAATCTTATTTCTCACCATCTCAGAGTCCTTCAGGTGTCTTTTAGCAAACTCCATGCAGGCTGTCATGTGTCTTGCACTGAGGAGAGGCTTCCGACAGGCCACTCTGCCATAAAGCCCTAACTGGTGGAGGGCTGCAGTGATGGTTGACTTTCTACAACTTTCTCCCATCTCCTGACTGCATCTCTGGAGCTCAGCCAAAGTGATCTTTGGGTCGACTTTACAGACGACCTTGCTCTCCTTTCAACAAACCACCACTCCAAAATGCAATAGAAAACTGACAGGCTTCACAAATATGCCAGACATACCAGACTGAACAACAACACCTCCAAAACCCAAGTGATGTGCATAAACTCCATCCCCACAGCACCCATCCAAGTGAATGGAGCACCACTCGAGTTTGTGGAGGACTTCACCTACCTTGGCAGCCTTATCAGCAAAGACAGCGATGTCCATAAAGACATTAGAGCAAGGCTGGGAAAGGCTCAGGGTGCCTTTTCCCAACTCTGTTCCATCTGGAAGTCTAAACAATACAGCCTAAAAACAAAGATGCTCCTGTACAACAGCAACGTAAAGTCTGTTCTCCTGTATGGTTCAGAGTGTTGGCGTGTGGTCAGTACAGACATGAGGAGACTTGAGGTCTTCCACAACAGATGTCTCAGACAAATCTGCCAGATCTTTTGGCCCAACAAAATATCGAACCAGCAATTATACAAGAAAACAAGCAGTCAATGCGTCACCAAGGACATTACAATAAGACGCTTAAGATGACTTGGACATGTGTTAAAGATGGAGCAAAACCGCAACCCAAGAGTTGCCTTAAGATGGAAACCACCTGGAAAAAGAAAAACTGGAAGACCCAAAAACACCTGGCATAGAACGGTGGTACAAGAGCTTCAAAAGATGAACCTGTCATGGGGAGAAGCACAACATGCTGCAAAGGACCACATGCAATGGAGGGAGCTCATTGAAGCCTTATGTCCCACAAGGGACGATAAGGATTGAAGTACAGAAATAACTAAAGTTTCTGAAGAAAAGCTAAGTTTAGAGAAGATGCATTTTTCCTTTTTTTGCCTTTTGTTCTACTTTTTTCTTTATTCTTGTGTGGATAATTTGCTTTTAACTTTCACTAAGTATTTTTAAAATGAACTTTTGGACTGAGAGATTTCTTTCGGCACGCGTTTTACCCATGCTCGATCTCGCCTTTATACTTCGGCAGCATGCACTAAAGTTTAAAACCTGTCTAAGATTGAAACAGACTTGGATTAAAAGAAAGGAAACCTGCGTGTTCCAAGCATGAAACCGAACTGCGTCGAAAGAAAGCAACGACAACTTGAAAAGACTCGACAGGTACTTTTAATCTTTGTCTTTGATCGGAAGTTAGACATTTGAGAATTGCTAGTGCTCCTCGCGATTATGTATAAATTATAAAGGAGCTTAAGTACCTTGTGAGATTGCCATGGCATCTGAATCCAGAAGCCAGAAGAAATATCAAACACCTAACGAAAGTCTTAGCATTGTGAGTGGAAGTCGCAACGATTATGACATTTCAAGGGAGGACCATCTCCATAGCGACAGAAAATCGTCCAATTTATAAGCTAAACTTCAGTCAGAAATGGATAACAAATACAAACAATTATCCGATACGATGAAGAACATAAAGGATTAACAACAAAACGAATTTAACTGCGAAAAAGTAGACCTAATTATCAAGAAACGGTTCTTTATTCTAAGAAAGGAATATAAAAGGTTAAATGATGAATTTTTATCCATCCAGAGCAACGAAGATACACGGAAAATGTTACAAAAGGATTTTGATGCCAAAATGAAAACTTTTAATACATTTTCGGGATGTACAATGAATTGGATTTTAGAAGTATGCCAAAATAAAAGCCTTAACCAGCAACCTGACTTTTCTGGTAACCAATTCAGGGATTACAGAATGAAGGATGACATTTCTGATGTTTGACCGGAAGACAGTGTCTCTCAGATTTCCATTCAAACTAAAAGTTGTGTAAGCTCAGTGGCTACTTCAGTTAAGGACTCCCAAATCTCCGCAAAAACTAAAAGTCGTGCCAGTTCAGCAGCTACTTCAATTAGTGCCATCAGATCTCAAGCTGTTGGCTAAAGCAGAGAATCAGAGATGTAAGATTTGCAGCTACTTGTGGATTACAATGTAAACAGGTGTATTAAACCGCCTGGGTTTGGTCAAATAATTTCTGCACGAATGCAGAACATTGTTCGTTTTTAATGGGGAAATAAAGAGTGGCACCACTAAAACCTGTCACTATACCAAGGTTAGAACTTACAGCAGCAGTCAAAATGGACAAAATGTTAAAACAAGAACTACAGATTCCCCTGCAAGAATCAATCTTTTGGACTGACAGCATTACAAAGGTGCATTGCAAATGAAAGTGCACGCTACAAAACTTTTGTTGCCAACAGAATCGCAGTGATAAGAGAGCACACACAACCCTCGCAATGGAGGTACGTCGCATCTGCACGAAAATCCTGTGGATCAGGCATCAAGAGGTTCGACAATAGAAAGCTTCACCAAAAGTAAGACTTGGATACAAAGCCCAAACTTCCTGCTACAGCCAGAGCATGAATGGCCTAAGAGACCGGATGAAGTGGACTTGTCTACTAGCGATGATCCGGAAATCAAAAGGTGTGTAGTTGAATTTTACAAGTGTGGTAGAAAAAATTGAACCAGTAAAAAGACTTGTAGAATACTACTCAAAATGGTTCAATTCAATAGCTTGGTTCCTTAGTTTCAAAGAAGTGCTACTGTGTTTGAAAGAAGAGAGAAAGGCAATTCAATATACAGTGGGTCAATCTGGAAACAACCCAGAAAAACAAAAGACACTAATCACAGAACATATGAAGGAATACAAATCGACAATAACACCAAAGCCACTGTCACTAGATGACTTGTTTAAAGCAGAAGACGAACTTATTCACCTCAGTCAATTACAAGCTTATCCAGAGGAGGTTAAAGCCTTGCACAAACATCAACATGCAAAGAAAGGCAGTAAAATCAACGAACTGGACCCAGTCCTGCAAGAAGGAATTTTGAGAGTTGGAGGAAGACTCAGAAAATCCGCTATGCTAGAAGAGGCAAAACACCTTGCAATCATTCAGAAGAATTCACATATCGCTACTCTGATTATGCAACAAGTTCATAAAGAAATTGGACATTGTGAGCGTAATTACAAGATGCTACACCCTGTAACTCCTGGGTAATGGGTCAAGTCATCAAGACAATGCCAGATGCAAAGGAGGCAGTCAGAAGAGTTTGTGTGCAGACCAAGACCAGCACAGTGGACAGACCTGTGAACAAACTGTGCCTGCCCCAGGAAGCAGCAAATGATTGAAATGATTCATTTTTCTTTTTGCATGCTTAATTTTAATTGTGTTTGTGTTTTTATAGTAGAATCTAAGTTTTAAGTTTATTAAGTTTCGTTTACGTTCATTAAAGTAGAGAAGGCTCTTATTAAGTAATGTTAAAGTAACTGAATTCTGCCCTAGCATAAACAATTAGGGGCTGGATGTGTAAGCCAATTTCCTAGTTATATAAGATTCATAAATATTTTACAAAATGACAATGCATAATCTATGGGAGGTTCCTAAAACCCCTATAAGTTGAGTAAAATCAGTATATTCTAGCTATTTCTATCTGCTTTGAGTCAACATTATTCTTCAGTTGGTGACCAGCCTTGCCATGTGTAAGGTGTAGAGGGCACAAGGTTTTAAACCGTGCCCGTGCCTACAGGCCTATGGACCTTTTAAGTGTGTGAAGTAACTCGTGCTTATTTAAGTGCAAAACCGTGCGCTTAAGGTGCACAGAAGAAGAAATTAAGAAACTTTTAAGTACAGAAATAACTAAAGTTTCTCAAGAAAAGCTAAGTTTAGAGAAGATACATTTTTCCTTTTTTTTTGCCTTTTATTCTATGTGTGTAACTACTTTTTTCTTTATTCTTGTGTGGATTATTAGCTTTTAACTTTCACTAAATATTTTTAAAACAAACTTTTGGACTGAGAGATTTCTTTCGACACACATTTTTCTCATGCTTAATCTCTCCTTATACTTCGGTGGCTACAGTTTGGTTTAATTTTTTTCCCAGTAGTACCATGACATCTGTGGATATTTTTGTTAAATGAATCTTTAAAAATTACGATTTTCCTTGTGTTTTTATTCAAGTATACCACTTTTATCTGTAGGCACTGATTGCTTGAAGATTCACTGTTTTGCCTGTTCAAATACGTGGGAAAAAGTCAACGGTTTCCATGGGGAGGGGGTACTTACTTTTTCACATGACTGTATTTGCACATTCACCTCATGTCTGTTTGTTTTTTTCTCATATATTTTAAAATATCTGCTGGTTAGAGTGGCCCGTGTGTTTAAATTACCCCGGTGTGAGTGACTGAGGTTTTGCATGTGAGAGGCAGCCCACCCAGGGATGCTCCGAGGGTAGGCACCTGATCCTTGTTTGACATGAATTAGAATGTGCTGATTTAAAAAAAATGATGAATATTAGGTAATTCATAACAGAATAGTCATTTATTTATCAAAAAAGAAGAAATAAATTGATCTTAAGCTGGACTATTAAACTCACTACTGTTTTACAGAAGAGGAGACCAAAAAAATGACTTTTGGTTATCTGAGGAATGCAAAACGAGAGGATCCCAGGCTGAGGTAGCGCAGTCAGGTGACTGCCGAATCTAAACATATACAAACCGGTTAGTTACTGTTGCCACAGGGCATGCATCACCTTCTAAAATCAGATAACATGACGTACTGTGCGATACGCAATTACTCACTCAAATGGCTGTAATCTTATTTAGGAAGGAAATGGGAAGTCCATCTAGGGGGTCTGTTTAGATCGGTAGCCGTGATGTGCTTCTGGAAAAACAATGAAGCTTTAACAACCTGTGTATTCTAGTGATGAAGACAGTGATAAGCACATATGGTGGGGATACTGGACCAAAGAGCAGGACCCTCACTCAACAGACAGGCTTGGAAAATGTAAAGCTGATGGCCTCAAACAGCAAGTCGTCAACATTTCCAAGTGTGCTGTTCTTGAATTGTCTTATAGTCCTTACACGGTGTACGGTCCATCCATTTTCTAATCGGTTTATGCAGTTCAGGGTCATGGGATGCTGGGAGCTGGGTTCTATTCCACTAGGGCTGGGTATGAGGCAGGGACAAAACCTGAGCAGGGCATAAGTTAGTCTTGCATTAAGGAATAGCCAAAGAAAATTAGCAAAGTCTACGCAGGGCTGGGATTTGAACACAGGACCCTGGAGTTTTAAGGCTAACTCTTGATTCACTGACACAATGTCTTACTTGTGTTTCTGAATGGATGAGTAGTCATTTTCTCAAACTAAATAAGGAGAAAAGAGAAATTTTAGTGATTGCCCAAAATGGATATAATGAGGTTATTAGAAACAAACTTGATCCATTAGGCTTAAAAGTCAAGATGGAGGTAAAGAATTTAGGGGTACAGAATTGACTCTGACCTGAATTTTAAATTACACATTAATCAGATTACTAGGACAGCATTTTTTCACTTAAGAAATATAGCAAAAGTTAGACCTCTTATAACATTTCAAGATGCTGAGAAATTAGTTCACGCTTTTGTTTTCCATCGACTAGAATACTGTAGCGCACTCCTCTCAGGACCACCCAAAAAAGACAGAAATAGATTTCAACGAGTGCAGAATGCAGCTGCCAGAATCTTAACTAGGAAAAGAAAATCCGAGCACATCTCTCCAGTTCTGATGTCACTACACTGGTTACCTGTGTCATTTAGAATTGACTTTAAAATCCTGCTTATAGTTTACAAAGCCTTAAATAATCTGCTTCATCCTATATTTCAGAATGCCTCTCACCTTACACTCCAAATCCTAACCTTAGATCTTCAAAAAAGTGTCTGCTTAGAATTCCAAGAGCTAAACTTAAAAGAAGTGGTGAGGCGTCCTTCTGCTGCTATGCACCTAAAATCTGGAATAGTTGACCAGTAGAAGTTCGCTAGGCTAATAACATGGAGCACTTCAAAAAACTGCTAAAAACTCATTATTTTAACATGGCTTTCTCATAGCTTCATTTTAGTTTAATTCTGATATTCTGTATATGCACTTTCATTATCATTCATGGTGGCTCCATAATCCATACTAACCCCTACTTTCTCTTCTGTTCTTTTTCTGGTTTTCTGTGTTGTTGATCTGCACCACCACCACCTGATCAAAGCACACAGGCCAGAAGTCCACATGACCGTCATCATCAAGTTCTTCCATGTAAACTCTGAATACAATGACGAATGATTGAGGTCATTGATGTTAGGTAAAATGCCTAGAGGGGACTGGGCGGTCTTGTGGCCTCGGAACCCCTGCAGATTTCATTTTTTTGTCTCCAGCCATCTGGAGTTTTTTTTTTGTTTGTTTTTTCCGTCCTCCCTGGCCATCGGACCTTACTTTTATTCTATGTTAATTAGTGTTCTCCAATTCTATTTTCTTATTTATTTTGTCTTTTTTCTCTTTCTTCATTATGTAAAGCACTTTGAGCTGCATTATTTGTATGAAAATGTGCTGTATAAATAAATGTTGTTGTTGTTGTAACCACTGGTTCACCCATTATATAGGAATGAGTTTTTGTTCTACAGTGCTTATCTAATGTGCTGTTCTGAGACCCTATTGATAAAGCACATTTTGAGCCTCTTTTTGTGAGTATGCAACTTCCTATGCAAATGTGGGGATTTATGAAAGAATACTTAATGGAGGAATGTTTGTGTATTTACGGCAACTGTACCTGATGCATACATAATATTTTGGACAAACTGGAAAATGACAACACCTTTGATTAAGTATTGTATGAAGGAAATTGTGCTATAAATGAAGCAATGAGTAGTGACTCGGGACTGAGTCCAGTCAGAATTGACTTGCACATTGAGAACAGGTTGGCTTTAATGGAGGGTAGGCAGGAAGGGAGGGGTGTGCTTATAGAACTGGAACCGAAAGTGATATCAGGCTGATCCTTCTTTGGAGGGTCTGGAGAAGGGGGAACAGAGAGAGAGAGTTAGTATACATCGCCACCCCCTGGCCCAGCATAGAAGTACAATCACTTAAGCCATCTGACTGCCTCCCATGTCCATGTGTGTGTATCCTGACTCATCAGGAACATAAGAGAACTGAATTTGTAAGTAAACTGGGAGAAGTTGCAAACGAAAGTACAAAAAAAAAACCTTAGCATCCATAACTAAGATGAGAGACAAAATCAAAGTCAAATAACAGGCAATAAGTCGTAATCAGGCAATACAAGACAAAGGAATTCTATCAGCAGACTGGATAATGTGCCTAGCGAAAGGCTGCCCTTTATACCGGTTATATGATCAAGTCAAGGTCACGACCCCAAAAACCCCACCCCTAGAGACAAGGGACATGACCCTGACAACGGTATGCAAATTGCTTCTCTTAAAGAAACAGGCTATAAAACAACAGTTTACTGCCTAAATCATGACAGTGCGACAGTATGCAAAGGCAGCCAAACCAGCTAAACGACAAGTTACATGTATAATAATTTGTATCACCAAGACATTTTTATAACTTATGTTGACGTGACAAACTTATTAAACCTTAAATGTGATGAATATGACTCACAGACTGTATTTTACTTCCCTTTTAAGAGGACCAATGCTGCGTATTCGCATGGAAGACCATTCTTTGGTTGTTTGTCAATTTAAATCGGCCATCTATTTTCATTTATCAGGAAACTGGCCAAAAGGTCAGGAATATCTCAGCCAAGCCTGAATCCATCATGCCCGCTGGGCTGGAAGCCGTTAATTGCCAAGCAAGGCCCTACATTCTGTTGTCATATAATATGGGTGTAATTGCGTCAACCATAATATGTTTTTGCCAACACAGAAGAGACAATTTGCAGCTATGTCCTAACATAATCGGAGCAACTGACTGCACTCAAGTTGCAATAAGGGCACCTAGCAAGAATGAAGCTTCTTATGTTAAATTGTGAGCAGTGACATTCCACTAGCACGCACATCATCTGTGATGCCAGGATGACACTGACAAATGGCCTCATTTATTTTATTAAATCATTTATTTTGAGGTAAAGTAGCTTTGGCTGACATGACAGTGCTGTATGTGTGGTGAATGGCTTGTTGATAAAGTAAATGGCTGAACCCTCACTGTTTTGTAGGGCCGAGAGTATCAGAAGTGTGCATTGGTCAATTTCTCTTTAGTCAAGCCCTTTTAGAATACAATTATTAGTGATAATTCCGAAATTTTGTGATTTATTATTTCTGATTTATCATTAATCATTTATAATGTTCCTTGTATCACCAATTGATGGCAGGCACTTATTGTGCAACCGCGACCAGCTCGGAGTTGCTTCGGTGGCGCTCCACTGCAGCTGTGTGAGCCTGTGGTTGCACCGGTAATGGACAAGCAGTCTTCCACAGCCACAGCAATTGTACTTCGGGATGCGCTTCGGAGTGTCGTCTTATTCGGGGGGTCCCAAAAGAGTTCAGAAACCTCACAAGGTGGAATTGTGACTCTGTGGTAGCACCTGGTTGCTCTGTGTGGAGTTTACATACTGCTAAGGCTGTTGCTCCCACAACCCGGTTTTGGATAAGCTCTTGAAAATGAATGAATAAATATCACCTTATTATTTAATTATTGGGGGTGGCACAGCAGCATAGTGGCGGCACTGCTCCCTCGCAGTTAGGAGACCTGGGTTCGCTTCCTGCGTGGAGTTTGCATGTTCTCCCCGTGTCTTCATGGGTTACCTCCGGGTGCTCCAGTTTCCTCCCACAGTCTAAAGACATGCAGGTTAGGTGCATTGGCGATTCTAAATTGTCCCTAGTGTGTGCTTGGAGTGCAGGTGTGTTTGCCCTGCGGTGGGCTGGCACCCTGCTTGGGGTTTGTTTCCTGCCTTGCACTCTGTGTTGGCTGGGATTGGCTCCAGCAGACCCATGTATCCCTGTAGTTAGGATATAACGGGCTGGATAATGGATGGGTGGATGGACTTGTTTTTTAAGATTTGTTCCTCTGAATTGCTTCATTTCTTTCCTTAAGTGGCACCCAAACAGAAATGAAATGTGAAGTGAGTGAGCCAAAAGAAGGCCAGCTAAGTCAGGGTCTCAAACTCCAACCAGCTGCTTAATGAGGTGCCAAGTCTTGTTGTTAATTGAAGCACACGTTTTAATATTTCAAGTTCCGTATCTACTCACGTATAAGTCAGGTCTTGAAACCTGAAAAATTGATCATAAAATCAGACCCCGATTTAGACGCCTGTTTAAAAATGCGCCACTTAATTATTTTTTTTTTTACATCTTCTTGCCTTCTCCAATCTCACACCAGTTTCTCAGATGCATCGAATTTTGATGCAGCAACGCAGTTACCAATTTCTTTTGCCACTTTAATGACTTTTAACTTAAAACCAGCTTCATATTGTCTTCTGATTGAATGCTCCATCGTAGATAAGGGATGCTCTTGCGATAAAGTTGTATGAGGGTGTGAGATACAAAAAAAAAAACAAATCAGCGCAAACATCACTTCGGAAGAGTTCAGGTATTACCGTGTGGTCACGTAGGCACAATACAAAGAAAAAATGGCTGTGTGCTCTGTGGTTCCTCTCTCAGGTGGGTGTAAAATATTACAATCTCATGGACCAATAGCGTGAGTTTTACGCATTCGATTTGTACGACCGACATTATAAAATACTGGAAATTATACGGTAAAATCAAGCCCTGACTAATCCGCGGGAGAACTTAAACACCAGTATATACGGTAAGTGATACAACATTTCTTCTTTATTATGTATTTCTAATTCATGAAATAAAATTATATTTCTTATGAATACCCTGAATTTGTGTGGATTAGGCTAATTCATCCTTATTTACAAATACAGACTGTTTAAATGATGATTAAATCTTGAAATGTCTTCATATCTTAAAAAAAGAAAAACAAAAACATTTCATAGGATTAATTTACTTTTTCATATGACTGTATATTTAAATGATTTTTAATCATCATTTACGGTTTCTTGTATGAGGAATTTGTGAGTTTTCACATACCCAACTTACTCTCCAGAGAGTTTTTTTGAGGGTCAGAGCACAGGGTCAGCTATTTGTTCAGCACCCCTGGTACACTTGCAGGTTAAGGGCCTCGCTGAAGGGCCTAACGGAGTAGCATGTCTTCTGTCACTGCCGGGATTTGAACCAGCAAGCTTCTAGTTACTAACCCAGATCCTTTAGCTAGAGAGCCACCACTCCACCTATTTATCCAGACCAGGGGCACGGGGGGATGCAGGAACCTATCCCATCTAGTATAGGATGCAAGGCAGGAACAAACCCTCGACAGGACGCCAGTCCACGCGCACAGTCACATATTTAGTGTCACCAATTCACCAAACCTGTAAGTCATTAGACTATGGGAGGAAACTGGAGCACCTGAACCTGGGGAGAACATGCAAATTCAATACATAGACTTCATAGAAAATGAACCCCGATCTCCTTAGTGTGAGGCAGCACATATATTATATTATATTATACCAGTAATGGTGCACTGCATGATAATGTGCTGTCAATACACTTGACTTGATCGTTCCTAGTCTTCATTCTCTTTCTCTGTACATTTACCATTTTTTTGCTCAGAGGTTGATGTGCTTGCTGCTTCCTGAACAGCTCTTCTTGTTTCCACCTTAGCAGCCCGCTTCTTCACTTCATTCTTCAGCATCTTTTCACGTTAAAACTGATTACAATACAATACAATACAGTTTATTTTTGTATAGTCCAAAATCACACAGAAAAGTGCCGCAATAGGCTTTTAACAGGCCCTGCCTCTTGACAGCCCCCCAGCCTTGACTCTCTAAGAAGACAAGGAAAAATTCCCAAAAAAACCTTGTAGGGAAAAATGGAAGAAACCTCAGGAAAGGCAGTTCAACGAGAGACCCCTTTCCAGGTAGGTTGGGCGTGCAGTGGGTGTCAAAAGAAGGGGATCAATACAATACAATACACAGAACAGAACAAATCATCAATACAGCATAAAAATAAAAATTTTAGAAGTAAGGAGCAGAATTTAACAGTAGATGATATCACATAATACGATTTGGATATTTTTAGAGTCCTGGAGACCTCATCCGTCAAGCTGCCTCCCCATTTGGCCATTCCACGGCTGAAACAGTGCTTGGCCAGCCAATCCAATGAAAGGACCCCTCTACCCCACGATTCCTGCGATCCTCCATCAGGGATGACTTTACCTATAGGCAGGCAAAACAACTTGGCAGGTGGGCCGTGGCACCAAGTGCCACATTTGAGTACCGAGAAGAGAAACAGAATAGGTGAAGGTTAGTATCCAATTGTAACTGTCATGTTACTTATATTTTAGTGCTAATGACTAACAACAGAGATGCAGTCTGTGCAGTTAATCAGCAGCTCTAGTCAGGGTGTGCTAAACTGAAGTCGTGAGTCTTCAGCCAGGATTTGAAATCTGAGACTGAAGGGGCATCTTTTTTTTATAGAAGCAGGCAGACCAGTCCACAGTTTAGGGGCCCTGTAACTAAAAGCTCGACCTCCCACTGTTATTTTATTAATGCTTGGAATCATAAGCAGACCGGCATCTTGAGATCTTAATGTGCGCTCTGGTTTGTAAGTCATGATAAGTTCAGACAAGTAAGCCGGACCTTGGCTATTTAATGCTTTATATGTTAAAAGGAGGATTTTGAAATCTGCCCTAAACTTAACCGGGAGCCAGTGTAAGGATTTAAGAACTGGAGTTATGTGTTTGTATTTTCTTTTTCTTGTAATAATTCTTGCAGCCGCATTTTGGATTAACTGGAGGTTGTATAGGGAACAGTTTGAACATCCAGTGAACACCGCATTGCAGTAATCAATCCTACTAGAAATAAATGCATGAATTAATTTCTCAGAATCCTGTTTATTTAGAAAGCGCCTTAATTTCTTAACATTTTTAAGATGGAAGACACCTGATTTGGACAACTTTGTAATGTGCGCTTTAAATGACATGCTAGAGTCAAAGATAACTCCTAGATTGCGGGCTGATTCAGTAAAATGAATTGGGATTCCAACTGAGTTAAATGATGACAAAATATTGTTGTGATCAGCGTCATTCCCTCCAACAATTAACATCTCTGTTTTATCTGTATTTAAAGACAAGTAGTTCTCATTCATCCACTCCTTTAACTCACTAACACAACTAATTAAAGACAACATCTGAGAAACTTCATTTGATTTAAATGAAAGGTATAATAGGGTGTCATCTGATTAAGTCAGTGTTTGTGTTGCAGTTACTTAGTATGTTTTCTTTAATTTTTCAATTAAGCTGGCACTTAAGTCTTCAATCTGCCTCAAGAATTATTTAAGATATGAAGAGGTAGAGAAAGTGATGGCAAAGGGTGGTAGAGAATGAGAAGGACGCCCGTACACGTGTCGCATGGCCGCCCTACTGGCCGCTGCCAACAGTTGATTTTATAATAAAATAAAATAAAAAAAAGAGGAATAACCTTGGAGGTCAATCATCATCCTAAAAGTGGAGCGTAGACATCACATAGTATACTGTATATGTACCAAATTTCAGGTCAATAGGGTCAAACAGTTTGCAAGCTGCAAGTGATTTAAAATCCTGGACAGACAAACAAACAGCCACAGTAGCGTATTATATATAAAGATTATATTATTGAAGTGCTTTCCAAATCAAATTAGCCCAATGATTCCTCTTCCCTTTATCCATCCATCCATCCATCCATCCATTTTCTGTACTGCCTTAATCCATTGCGGAGGCTCACGTAACTTCTTCAATAATAAAATATTTTGTTTCCAAAGAGTGTTTTAATAAAGGTATCTTGACTAGAGAAACTGAAGATTTGTTGCCATAAAACTATGCTGAATGTTCTAAACCTTTGACAGTACGTTGCGTCTTTTCCTTGAAGTAAAACTGCCATCGTGACTGCATTTTTCAATAATTACAATAAATTCCTACTTATATTTTGAAAAAAGGACTTTCCTTTCTGGAAATAATGTCAGGCACCTTTGGGTAATTGAAACAAAAATAGCACTCGGTGATCTGTCCAGGCGTGGCCCACACTGTGTGGTATGTGAACAAACCGGTTCGTCACATAATGTTTACATCATATGACAATGGTATCGAAGAAAGCGTTCTGTATTCATGCAATTCTTAGCCGGCCCCATTTTGTAAGGCTGGGCGCTCCGCCATGTCCCCATTTATAAAACGGCGGAATCAGAGAATGGGAGCGCCAGTGCGTGATGACGGCAAGTCTGCATTTTCCTATAAATGAGAGCCCTCTAGGAGTCGGAGCGCAAAGCGTCAGTGGTGGATGTCAGGTAATAAGATCGAACTAGTGATGGAAAGGCACCACGGGAGAGGGAGAGAGGCAGAAGATGGCAAACCGAAAGTCGAAGATACACAGGGTAGGCACCTCATGTTTATTTAATTTTATAGTGTTGTTGTAGTTCTCGCACCTGTTGGTTGTTGAAGTTGGCAGCCAATACGTTAAGTGATGAACACCGATAGACGCAGCAGTGGGCTGATTCGAGTGGCTTTCAAAATAATTGGTTTACTTGAGGGTACAACTGATCCGAAATATACTGTCCAAACATCACAGAGAAACCTGTTACAGGTGGATTGAGGGGCCATAATCAGTGGGGGAAGAACCACAGTCTACTTGCGTCTGTCAAGATGGGCATCTTAAGTCATAGCTGGATTGATCTACAAGCTTGTATATGTTCAGAATGCGTGTGAGCCCCTTTCGTCTAGAAGTCTTCATGTCTTTCTTTCCAGAGCGTTAGTTTTGGTGTCATTGCTCTGGTCCACCATATCAGAGATGGTATCTATAGAGCGTGCCTATAAAACCCACTGGCGTCCCGTACAGAGCTAGTTACATTGAGATTCTGATTCTCCGTGCCTTTTTAATTGGAAAGATGGGGGCTGAATGTGCATTGACAGCTCTGTCGTTAACATTATATATTCGATTGGTTATTTAGAGACTTGGTATAATATTGAGACATATACGAGGGATGCTTATAAAAGCCATCTTCTTACCAGCTAATGAATGGCTTTGTCACGGGGCAGCTGGAGTCTATGTCAGTAAGCATCGGGCTCAAGGCAGGAACAGCAATAGACAACAATATGGAAGACACAACATGCAAAATAAAAACGCTACCTAAAATTAACAAGAAAGGCTCTGCACATAACCGATAAAGAGAAAGAAACTTCATCATTCAGGCACATGAGCTTGTTTGCAGTCGCATATAGTGCCCAGGCACTATATAATACATGTGTATCATAAGTAGAAATGAAAATCGCTCCGCAATTGATAAACAGACAGACAAGCTGGGTTTCACTCACGTTTTTTTACATTGGTTTACTGACATAAGTATAGTAGGCACTATAAAAAATTCAGACACCCCAAAAAGGCACCATACATTTTAGATACTAGAGAACCAATTAGACATAAAAGGCACTATACTGTACATATGAAATATTAGACAGAGAACCTTTTGTCAAACACGTTTTCCCCACTGACTTGCTGATATAAATAAACTATCTAGAGTCAGATAGATATTCAAACAGGCCCTATATGGATCTAAAAAAATTCAATTTATAGATATATTGCCAAAAAGGCGCTATAGCTATTAGGTACTAGATAGACTGAGAACCTTTCCTTCATACTCATTTTTAGCCACTGACTTGCTGACTGTACAGTATATAAGGAGCTATATGGATATGAAATCAGCTATGTATAGATATACAGTTAGGTCCATAAATATTTGGACTGAGATGTTTTTCTAATTTTGGTTCTGTACATTACCACAATGAATTTTAAATGAAACAACTCAGATGCAGTTGAAGTGCAGACTTTCAGCTTTAATTCAGTGGGTTGAACAAAACGATTACATAAAAATGTGAGGCAACTAAAGCATTCTGTGTTGTTCTTCATCACTTAATCACTTTATGTGGTTTTCTATTTGTTGCTGCTCTTCTTTTTCTTTTTGCCATTATGGTGGTAATCACATGAGTTTTCGATCATATCCCCTTAAACACACAACCACAAGTCACTTTACTGCCCTTTATGGCCACCAAATTGCCTCTGACTACATTTTTTTTTTGATTTCCCAGAATGCATAAGCCCTTATATTTTTGATTAAGACCAACATCAAGCTTTTAGCCCTAGTAGTTTGTGAGTAATCGCGTGACAGACAGACAGACCGTACCATTTTATGTGTATATCAATTGTTCTCATCTAGGATCATGCAGTGTTTAGTGATGCTGCCTCAGAGTTTCAGGAGACCGGGTTCAAATCCTGGTCTTTTCATCTTCAACTCCCAGTGTCTAAATGGGCCTTTCTCTGATGTACACTACTGGGCAAAAGTTTTAGAACACCTCAGTTTTTCTTTAAATTTAATCAGTTGAAATGCAATGAATGACCTAAAATGGTGAAAAGGTAAGCATTAAAGTGTCAGAGGTTTAAATGTAAAGTTTAAGTTAGCAAAAACTGAAAAATGGAAATCTTTTTATTTAATATGCTACCAGGGCTGTCCGTTTGTCTGTCAAGGGTTTTAAATCACCTGTAGATCGCAAACCGTGTGACCTACTGACCTGAAATTTGGTACACATATACTACGTGACGTCTACCATCCACTTTTAGGGTGATGATTTTTATTACTTTTCTTTTTTATTTTATTTTAATGTATAATCAACTCTCGGCAGCACGCAGCAGGGCAGCCATGTGGCTCATGTGTACAGGTGCCATTCTCATTCCCTACCACCTTCGCCGTCACTTCCTCTACCTCTTCATATCTTAAATCATTCTTGAGGCAGATTGAAGACTTAAGTGCCAGCTTAAGTGAAAAATTAAGAAAAACGTACTAAGCAATTGCAACATAAACACTGAGTTAATCAGTTTCAATGTGAAAAGATGCCAACGATAGAAGAGAACAAGCAGGCTGCTAGGGTGTAGAAGAGAAGAGCTGCTCAGGAAGCAGCAAGTGCATCAACCTCTGAGCAAACAAATGGTAAACGTACAGAGAAAGAGGATGAAGACTATGAATGCTCAAGTCAAGTGTATGTAGTGCGCCGTTACCGGTTTCAGAATATTACAAATGGGCCTTCTTCACGGAACAACTCATATGTGACAACCTACAGATGTCCTGCAGCAACTCAAGTAAATGCAGCTTTGCACACAATTTCCACCGGTGTCCCAACTTCTGTTGATTACTTAAAGAATGTTTATTTGCTTAAAGTGTTTATGCACTAGTGTGCAAGCTTACTTCGTTTTTCTTTAAGGACCTTGAGGGTTTTCAGAATAGTGTCTGGTCGTTAAGTCAGTCAAAAGGCCCAGCAGAGTCGCCATGTCCCAAAACAAAAGCCTATTTACAAAGTTCCCTAAAAACCACAGTGTCCTTGGTTCATAGAGAACAAGACAAGTGAAAAGCAAGCAAGCCACATTAAAAACAAAAGCAGCGGCCTGGAAAATAATAGTGTCTGACCAATAAAAAAGATGTCAAGCAACTCCTTTAAATACCGTATATACTCATGTAAAACTCGGGTCTTGAAACCTTAGATCATAAAATCAGACCCCGACTTATGCGCCCATTCAAAAATGTGTCACTTACATTTTTTTTGCATCTTCTTGCATCCTCCAATCTCGTATCAGTTTCACAGACGCATCAAATTTTGTTGACGCAGCGCAGTTACCAATTTCTTTCGCACCTTCAATGATGTTTAATTTAAAACCAGCTTTATATTTTCTTCTGATTGAACGCTCTATCGTAGATAAGGGATGCTCTTACGATAAAGGTGCATGAGGGTGTGAGATACAAAAATCACAAATCGGTGCAAACATTGCTTCGGAATAGTTTGGGTATTATCGTGTGGTCACGTAGGCACAATACATAGAATACATGGTTACTCTCTCAGGTGGGCGTTAGCATATCATAATCTCTTGGACCAATAGCGTGAGTTTTCCACATTCTATTTATACGAACGACATTATAAAATACCAGAAATTATACAGTAAAATCAAGACACGACTTATCCGCGGGAGAACTTCTCCAGGTGTATATGTGGTAGTCAATAGCTCTCAAATCAATAACAAGCATGTTGATCCTTGATTTCATCCTCAACAACGCTCACGTCCAAATTTAAAAATTTTATTTTTTGAATATTGACCTTATCCAATTAAGAGGCTTACTTATTGTGACTAATTGGTTTTTCAAGGATATCACTACTATTTGTTCACCACAATACTCCTTCTTATATAAAGGTAATTGAAGTACTCCCTTTTGGTGCCTGGGTATAAATAATTGGAAGGAAAAATTGTCTTTTGGAATTCAGCATGGCAAAACAATGAGACAAAAAGATGTTCTCTTGGATTAAAAAAAAATGTAATCCAGGGAGTGGTGAGATTTTTATCCAAATTTAGTTGAGAAGAAGGTGTTGTACCTTTGGACTTGGATGAGATTTCCGCATCTGACTGTACTGTGGTATGGAGTTCCAAACATGACATTAGACCTCCGAAAAGCTCCACAAAACACAGGCCTAGAAGAGAGGTGAATCAGAGGAGGAGGAAGAGACAGGAGAATAAAAGAGGAGATAAAAGAACAATTATACAATAAATTGGCAACAAGGGTGGTAACTTTTGGACTCTTGCCACCTCCCACGGTTCTCGAAACTCTGGGTGAGCCTCCAATACCGTTTACTTCCTGAATAAGGGTGTTGAGAGCTGTGTCCTAGCACTTTTCTGTAAACATGTCCTGTTGATTCATTGCAAAGGAACTGAAGCTCAGCATATTTTCTGTACTCTTGCTGTTATTGATGATGTGATAAATAAGAAGACTCCAACACCACAAAAAGAGTTGGGGACCATCCCCGTATAATGTCCAAAAGACAATAATGAGAAAAAAGCCAGAATTTGCAATCAAAATACTTTATAGTAATTGACAGTTTTACATATGTGAAAATGGCGTTGATATACAAGAAAATATGGCCGACGGAAGTGAGTTGGCAGGAGATGACGTCAACTTTGGAAGCCAGAAGTGATATAAAATCAGAAGAGATATCATCAGGATAGAACCGGAAGTGACATCATGACAAGGGCACCGGAAATGTCATCATGATGAGGGTGCCGGAAGTGACGTTGTCTTTGGGAGTCAGAGGAAACTCATGCAGATATAAACAGAATATGCAGACTTCTACGGCAGCTTCTGAACAACTACCAGTTTTTTACATTTTCCATAAAAACAAATGCTATAAAATGTAAAGCCATAAAGGTACATTAATACTGTGTATCGTACTCAATTTATGGAACTCAACAGATAAGAAAGTAGTCAAGGTTCTCAAATTTTATTTTTCTGAAACACATACAGCATAAATAACGAGTTACCTCTGCTTGTTGCCAGATGTGCAGGTTGATCTTCAAGTTCCACGTCAATATAAGAGAAGGAAGCACATGCTCTGTCCATGCACAATTAGCCATGTGGAGAACGAAAACAAACCTTGAAAGAGACTGACACCACCACCTTCCCCTTCCAAACACAGGAGGCTCCATGTAGTAATAATAATAATAGCTAAAGATTTATTACTATTTACAAGACGTCTTTATCTTTTTGATAAAAGAAAAAGTGCAAAACATTAGCACAGACAGTTTGGAGAGCCTTCAGCGCTACTTTAAAAAACGGACGAGCCAGCGGTTTCAATCATGACGCCCCATTTTGAATTTTCTGCTTTTAATTCTTTTAGGGCTTTTTTTTTCCTTCACTCCCAAGGCTGAATATCTTTCCAAAAAGCTCACTTTTCTGAAAAGCACCATTTCTCACATAAATCAGTATAAAACAACCTGCGTATTTTTTTTGACAGTAGAGTATGATTTTCGTCATTTCCACTTTGTTTTGATGAAATAAACATTTGCAAGTCTCTAACTGTGTTCTTTCTTCTTTAATCTCATGGAAGCATGATGGTGCAGTGGTTGGCACTGCTGCCACACAGCTCAGGTCGCCTTTGGTAGACAGGAATTATTACACACTGCTACAGTCCGTGAAGTGATTATCCAGGAGAAATAAAGTAAGCTAGATGGCATCAAGCTAGCCTGAAGTGGGGTCAAGGAGTTCCTGTCTGCTAACTGTCATGGGGTGATGGATTAGCAGTTCTGCAGTTTCATAGCTTATCTCTAAACCTGAAACTGTTAAAGCCGGAGAGATTGCCCAGAAATAGTGTTTACCTCCTGCAATGGAACTTCCTCTCGGCATGCAAAATAAGAAGGCTTGTTGTGGAGACTGTTGCTCCTGTACCTTAGACAGCAATAAGTAACCTCAAAATGACCAAATAAAGAAGGGCCTAGGGTTGTAATTAGTGCTGTAAGGAAGGATTATGGGAGATCCACTTTGTGTTCTCGCTGTAGTGGCCCATCTTGGGTTTGCACATGTCCTCTGCCAAGTGGTTACAAGCATGGGCTCCATTTCCCATGTGACAAATGCTTTTAAAACTTGCCAACTATGGGTGACTGCCGCCTGAGCTGTGATCCTCTCAGACCACCATAGCACTTGCTCTAATCACTCCTGGCTTGTGCAGACTGTGGCCCTGACCATATATTGGTTAGCAAGCGTCAGCACTTCTGAAATAGCCAGCCTGTGTGTCCTTTGCATGTTTCTGTCCATCTCTCTGCCATGGATTCAGCTTTATGGCCTCATAACATAATGTGTTGGGAATAAAACTTCACAGATTACAGTGGCACACTTCACACCTATTACTAATACACAGCGCCCACTTGGTATCATCACAGTTTGATGACAACGGGGAGAGAAGGTGCCCCTTGGTGTCCGGAGCACATGCCTCTTAACTTCCATAAATAGTACCCCTCAAATGACAATGCCCTCGTGTCCTAGTGCCCGATCACCTAATAAATTGACCAGCTCTGACCAATACACAAGAAGACTGAGTATATGAATCTGTGCCACAAAATAATGGCAATCCATAACAAAAGACGGTCTCCACAAAATGGTGGCATAATTACTCCATGGTCACAATGTTAAAAAGCTATAAACAAGTAGTAGCGTCTATAAATACAGGAGAGGGAAGTGCACACAAATACCAAACTTAACCTAACAAGCGAGAGTTTGAGATGTGAGTCAAAACCGGAGTAACCAGAGCAGAACCAGCGCAGACTTGGAGAGAACATGTGAACTCTGCACAGAAAGTGACCTGCAGCCATGCCACCATCTGTTCTGTTCCTCCATTTCAAGGAATTAAAACGCACTACATGTTATAAATAGAATCTGAAGGGGGTGACGTCCGAGTCTCTGAACCTAACAGGTTTATCCTGAGCCTCCACTCACACCTGCCAAAGCAAGAAGAAGCGATTCTATTAAATTGCTAACCATTTCATGTTCATGCCGGACAACTAATCTTTGTGTTTATTTTGTTTGTTTTTACTTTGCACAGATACAGCAAGCAGTGGTGTAGGCTGCTGTGGAATCATTTTGATATTCCTCTCCTTTTTCTTCGTCCTTGTGACTTTTCCATTATCAATATGGCTCTGTATAAAGGTAAGACAGCTATTGATTGTCTGGCTCTGGGTGTTCTTTTGAGCTGTTCATTTGCTTTTTGGTTTACAGGTGTCATTTGTTCAATAAAGCTGCTCAGTGAATTGCGCGTTTGTAATTTTACTGTCAAATTTTTCATTTTTGCTTGTGATATTCCAGAAGGTTCTAAAATTAGCAAGCTGTTATGTAAAGGGTTAAGTGGCACGGCAGGTTCTTTGAACTGAAATGAATGTTGGGCTTCTTCTTCTTCTTTCGGCTGCTCCCATTTGGGGTTGCCACAGCGGATCATCCAAAATTGTTGTCCACATATTGATTTGGCAAATAAATAATTTAATGAGAACCAATCTTTTAAACATATTTAATTGCATATGGTGTTTATTGACTTGGATAAGGCTTGTGATAAAATAGAATAGAGTCCTGAATGAGGCACATTACTTGCATTGTGACAGACCGTCAGTTACGGCAATACGGCCATGTGGCATAATTCCCGAGGGTAATCTGGCTTGCAGAACCCTCATTACTGAGGACTCAAGTGGCTGGACCAGGCCAAGGGGTCACCCACGTATCACTGGGCTGCAGCAGATGGATGGTCTTTTGCAGGGATTGGGACTGGGCTGCGTGTCAGCCTGGGGGGTTTCCAACTGGGATCTTGAGCTCTTTCATCGTGCGGTGGGTGCAGCAACACACTATACCAGTGCATGCTCCCCAGCCTGACCTGACCTGACCTGACCTATGATAGAACGTGAAGAGATCTGGAGGTGTTTAAGAGAATAAAGAGGACCAGAGGAGTTTGGACTCAGGTTAAAAGCAGTGTTGGGGTAACAGACAAGAAAGACCCCAGTTAGAGTAGGTCTGTGCTGGGGGTCTTCTTGAAGTCCTAACCTCTTTGATCTGGTTATGGATGTGTTGACTCACTTGATAAAGATCAATCCTCCTGATGCTGTTTTTTGCTGATGACATTGTGTTGTGTAGCACCAGAAAAGAGGAAGTGGAGAAGAAGTTGGAAAAAATGGTGAAGGACTTTGGATATATGAGGGCTGAAGATAAATAGGAAGGAGACAAAATATATGAGGTTAAGCGATAATCAGGGTTCACAAGTTAGCCTGTGGAGCTATTGAATAGAACAGATAAGTCTAAATACTGTATCTGGAATCAGTGGTAGCACAAGATAGAGAATTAGATGCAGAGATAACCCACATAGTGCGGTGTGGATTAAACAACTGGAAGAAGGTATCAGGGGTGTTGTGTGATCGAAGAATTTAAGATGGTGGTTTTTAAGACAGTGTGGTAAGACCTGCGATGATGTGTGGAGCTGAGACCTGGGCAGTAAAGGGAGCACAGCAGGAGAAGAAGTTAGATGTTGCAGAAATAAGATGGATATGTGGAGTTGCGAAAGAGTACAGAGCAAGAAATGAGACAGTTGGAGGTAGAACTAAGAAAGTACAGGACAGTAGATTGAAGTGGTGTGGACATGTGATGAGAAGAGATGATGAATAGGTGGTGGGCAAAAGGGTGATGGGCATGGAAGAACAGGGGAAGAAAAAGTGAGGGAGGCTGAAGCGAAGGTGGATGGCTAAAGGAAAAGACGTTGTGAAGGAAAAGGATTTGGGTGGGGAGGAGATGCAGGCTTGAGTTGTTTGGAGAAGGTTAATCAAGCATTTCAATCCCACATAGAAGTGGGAAAGATGAAGAGATGGACGAAGTGTGACCTGTAAGGGGCCCTAACAGGCAGGCTCCAAATCCAAATTACAAAAACAATTTATTTATTGTATTGTTCAAAGTCATACAAGGATTCAGTGGGTTTTACCAGGTGCTGCTTTTTGACAGTTCCCCAAACTTGACTCCCTAGGAAGACAAGAGAATTAAATCCAAGGAGGACAAATATACATAGAAGAAAGGGGAAAATATAATAAACACAAGGCAACTAGGTTTAGAGAGAAGGGACAAAGTAATAAATCATAACAGACTCCACGTCTACCAGTCAGGCGGGCTGCTTTGCCAGGCCTTTATTAATCTCCTCCTCCTCATAACTCCTTCATTTCTTCTTTCTCCTTCCATTCATTGTATTCTAGCTCCCTATTCCAAATAAAGCTAATTTATGGACAAACATACCTTGGTAAGTCATGCCCAGCTACCTCAGTGAAGGTTAAGAACGAGCTGGGGAATTCCTGTAGTTGACATCTTAGATCTCCCCCTAGTGGCTCCAAGAGGCCCTGCAATCCGGAAGCTCAGCCTTTTACAACTCCAATTCCAAAAATCGGGAGTGGTCTCCCCTAGACTTTCTCGTTTACTCAGATATGGGGATGGATATAAACCACAAGAAAATGATTATATTTTTATATTATGTACATTAAAGAACCATCAACAACAAGTCAAATCAAATTAATAATATATTGAACAATTTTTATAAAAGTAAAGTTGAATAAATCGGATTCTGCAGCTGCATGAATAAAAAGTAAAGTACTACTTCCAGTTAGTGGAAATAGCCCAAAAGTTGATAGAAATCTACATTTTGTACCTAATACTTGTATGCAAAATTTGGTGAATGGGAAAGGTTATCGTGTTTACAGAGACACACACAGACAGACCAACAGACATAATTCCAAAAATGGTATTTTCGTACTCAGGGAGGTCTAAAACGTCGAGATTCATCAAAATCTTGAGGATTAATTTTTCGACGATTACTTTGCATTTGAGAAAGTAAAAAGGTAGAGACAGTATAGTAAATGCTAATAAAAACTAAAAGGAATGATTTATAAATTTTCTCTGACGTTATTCAAACAAGCAGCATGAAGACACGGTGTCTCATGTATTACACAATCAACTGCATTGCATTTTTAAAATACAGTAGTCTTTTAGGCGTAGTTTAGGATTAATAATGATGTGACAAGTTAAATTTAAGAAGGTGATGGGAAACAAGTGAGGCATCATGTTCTAGTATATGAGGAGCCTCCAAAAAAGGCTGAGTCCTTCAAGGAAAAAGGATGGAGTGAGTCCTGCTAATTTGCCAACAGATGTGTCAGCGAATAGAGCACTTTGAGAACATC
>JANRMT010062834.1:50689633-50714190 GCA_026402145.1 Polypterus bichir lapradei
AAATGAATTACTTTCTTTTATTACTATGTGTATTGAAAATGTATTTTAGTTTTTTTGGCAGACATCAAATTGTTTTTCCTTTCTAAATTGCATGTATTTTTTTTTCTTTGCATGCTATTAAAAGAAAATGAAGTAAATGAAAATGTGATTTAAAAATAAAATCTATTAATTGGTATAGTAAATCAAGAATGAACAAAGAAGGGGAAGTCCCATCCAGCTCCCTGAACATTGAAATGAGATTTATCTATAAATTTTAAACTGTAATGAGCTGTCTTTCTGTTACACAAAAACTCGCAAACCTCTAACCTTTCATCTTGGTGTCGATTGACAGTTTATGCTGAGATAGATAGATAGATAGATAAATAGATAGATAGATAGATAGAAGAGGCATTGTATAATAGATAGATAGTGTCACACACGTGCGAGTAGGAGGCAGCTAAAGGGTCTGAGTAAGTGTAATGAAACATGAGAGAATGCTGACCCCTTGGTTGACGTCACTTCCAAAGCCGGCCCCTTTGATGACGTCACTTCTGGTTCCGGCCCCTTTGCAAAAATAATAAACAAGTGGGAATTTAATCCAGAGAGATCACTCCAGGCACAGGCTATGACCCTCTAGGATCAGGTGGCCTTATGGCTAAGGCCATTTGAACTATCTGCCTGTCAAACAGTACAGCAGGTAGCCTGCTTTATTTTTTTAAAGAGCCTCCCAAAAAACTTTGCCCAGCTGGACTGGGGAGATTTCCATTCTATGGAAGAGCTTATAAAGCTCGTAAAATCATCCATGCCAGTCTCGAAATCTGGAAGAGCAGAACTGTCCTCTAGTGGATTTCCTAGAAATTACATCCTACAAAATAAGTCTCTTCCACATAAATCAGCCTGTTTCTGAGTTCCCGGGCCGCCGGGCGTGCAACCTACCCGGGAACGAGGCGGGATGTAGGTGGAAGGTGGGAGACAACAACAACAACAACAACAACATTTATTTATATAGCACATATTCATACAAACAGTAGCTCAAAGTGCTTTACATAATAAAGAATAGAAAAATAAAAAACACAATACGAAAACAAAATAAATCAGCATTAATTAACATCGAATAAGAGTAAGGTCCAATGGCCAGGGGGGACAGAAAAAACAAAATAAAAACTCCAGACGGCTGGAGAAAAAAAAATAAAATCTGTAGGGATTCCAGACCATGAGACCGCCCAGTCCCCTCTGGGCATTCTACCTAACATAAATGAAACAGTCCTTTTTGGATTTAGGGTTCTCACGGAAAGGCTTGATGATGATGGTCACGTAGGATTCTGCCTTTTAGGGAGACGGTTTGTTGCCAACCCCCTGACGTTATCGAATGCGGGACCCATAGTCATTAATGGTTGCAAAGTCAATGCCTTGTTTGATTCCGGCAGTAACATTTCCATTATGGATTGCCGTTATGTCTTACCGCGACAAAGAGTTAAAGAAAAGACTAGTATTAAATGTATCCACCTGGATGTACAATACTGCCTTGTGTTTCGTAAGTCAGGGAGGATCGCTAAGAAAAATTCCCATGGCGGTTCACCCCAATCCTCCGTTTCCAGTGATTCTAGGGCGGGACTGGTCGGAAAATAAATGCGGTAAACTATTGACTACTCCCGATAAAAACTAGTTGTAGATGGGGATAACTCATCTCAAGCTGTCTCCACGCCGTGTACACAGCCGGCGGAGAGAGATACGGAAGCCCACAAGGAGGACGGGGAGATTCCTGGACCATCGCAGGCAAATACGTCATCCACCCGCACCACGACGAGTCGGGAGGAATCCCCTCCACTTGAGGTCAGACCGGATCCTCTCTCCGACATTCACTTTCAGTTTAGACAAACAATGGCTTCTTTTAAAAGGGAGTAGTGGAATGATGACTCCCTAAAATTTGCAAAAAATGCAGTCGTCCTTGTCAACGGCCAACGCACACACCAGCGCATGCCACAAGGACCTCACTTTGTAATAGAAAATGATCTATTATATTGGGTCACGGAACATGGGGAGGAGGTTCAGAAACTGTTGTTAATCCCACGAACCTACCGGCGGCAAGTTTGTGAATTAGCTCACGCCCACCTCCTTGGAGGCCATTTAGGCTCTGAAAAAACTTTAGAGCGGATTAAGCTCAGATTTTATTGGCCGGGAATTAACAACGAGGTTCACCGTTTTTGTATTTCTTCTCCGGAATGTCAATTACAGCAAATTCCTAAGAGGGACTGTGCTCCTCTTGTCCCCCTTCCCTTAGTTGATGTCCCCTTTGAACGAATCGGGGTCGATATTGTAGGACCCTTAGAGCCCTCAGCCCGAGGACATAAATGTATATTAGTCCTCATGGATTATGTGACCCAATATCCGGAAGCTGTTCCCTTGCGCTCAGCTACATCTGAAGCAATCGCACGGGAACTAGTAGGAGTATTTGCGCGTGTCTGTATTCCTAAAGAAGTCCTAACAGACCAAGGGACACGTTTTACCTCAGAGATGTTCAGGGAAATGGCCAAGTTACTGAAAATAAAGCACTTAAAGACCGTGGTGTACCATCCTCAAACTGATGGTCTAGTGGAGAGGTTTAATCAGACTCTCAAGCAGATGCTTCGCAAGGTGGTCAGCGGGGATGGGAGGAATTGGGATCAACTCCTCCCCCTCGTTCTCTTTGCCTATCAGGAAGTCCCACAAGCCTCTACGGGGTTCTCTCCTTTTGAATTGTTATACGGACGACAACCCCGAGGTATATTGGATATTTTGAAAGAAGGTTGGGAAGGAGAGGCTCTTCCCTCTACAAATACTTTGGAATATGTCGCACAGTTACGCAATAGATTTGGGAAAATTACACCTATTTTAAAAAGTCATAGGGAAGAGGCACAAGCAGCACAGGCCCATTATTATGATTGTTGCACGACACTCCAAGAATTCCAGCCGGGGGATTGTGTCATGGTATTAGTTCCCACCTCCCATTCTAAATTGCTCGCCCATTGGCAAGGCCCTTATGAAATTAAGGAGAGAAAAGGATTGGTCGACTATTTGGTGAAACAACCCAATTGTAGACCAAGTGAGCGGGTTTATCATGTGAACTTGCTGAAGCCGTGGAAGGAGATGGAACCAGATCCCTCCTCCGCTCAGCCCTGCTCATTCTTTGCTCACATAGACACCCTTAATTCCGGCGAGGAATTAACTTATAGACAAAGACGGGAGCTGAAATCAGCTATCCTGTCTGTCTCAGAGGTGGTGAGTGAAAAACCTGGAAGGACCTCTTTGATTGCGCACGACATAGTGACTGAACCAGGGGTTATAGTCCGGGAGCACCCCTATAGACTTCCTGAGGCAAAGAAAGCAGAAGTGGAGCTGGAAATCAAGTGGATGCTGGAACTAGGAGTGATTGAGGAAAGTTATAGTCCCTGGTCCAGCCCAGTTGTCTTGGTTAGTAAGCCTGACGGCAGTTGGAGGTTTTCCAATGACTTCCATCGGATTAACCAGGTCTCCCTTTTTGATGCTTATCCCATGCCTCACGTGGATGACCTCCTCGAGAGGCTTGGACAAGCTGAATTTTTGATCACGCTTGACATGACAAAGGGGTACTGGCAGATTCCTTTAACGGACTCCACGAAGGTCAAGACCACGTTTAGCTCTCCTAGTGGACACTGGTAGTATCGTGTTCTTCCATTCGGGTTACACTGGGCTCCTGCGACTTTCCAGCGTCTGGTGGACAAAGTGCTCCAACCCCAAAATGCGTATACTGCTGCCTATCTGTATGACGTCGTCATCTATTCCACTATACCTGGTGGGTCGGGGTACAGTGAAACCACAGGGTTCAAAAATAGATGCCGTTGTAAAATGGTCCCGTTCCCGAACCAAGAGGCAAGTCCAAGCCTTTCTCGGGTTGGCCGGGTACTACTGCCGGTTTGTACATCGGTTTTCAGAGAGAGCGGAGCCCTTGACTGATCTTACAAAGAAGAGGGCTCCTAATCATGTGGTATGGACTGACAAGGCGGATGCTGCATTTAGTGACTTAAAACAGGCTCTTACTTCAGCACTAATATTAAAAGCTCCTAATTTTTCTCTCCCTTTTATTCTCCAGACATACACTTCGGACACAGGCCTGGGTGCCATGCTGAGCCAAAGCATCGATGGTGTTGAACACCCCGTCATGTACCTGAGCCGGAAACTGTTGGATCGGGAGACCAGGTATGCAGCAGTGGAAAGGGAAGCCCCTGCGATCAAATGGGCGATTACGCAGTTGAGGTACTACCTCTTGGGCCGGGAGTTCACTCTAGTGACGGATCGTGCTCCTTTACAGTGGATGCCCCTTCACAAGGAGTCGAATCCACGGGTCACTAGGTGGTTTCTTGACCTTCAACCTTACAAGTTTTCGCTAATTCATCGTAAGGGCTCTCTCCATGCCAACACTGATGCTCTCTCTCATGCCTACGACCTCTCGGTGCAGGACGCCCAACCCGATGGGTCTGGACTGAGGGGGAGGCCTTGTCACACACGTGCGAGTAGGAGGCAGCTAAAGGGTCTGAGTAAGTCTAATGAAACATCTGACCAGGAGTGCGCTGACTGTCTTTCTCAGTTCCTTACAGACCTTTCCCAGGAAATCCTGCAAGGTTCCGGCACCTCAGAAGACGTCACTTCTGAAGCTGTCCCCTTGGATGATGTCACTTCCGAAGCCGGCCCCTTGGATGACGTCACTTCCGAAGCCGGCCCCTTTAATGACGTCACTTCTGGTTCCGGCCCCTTTGCTGACATCAGTTCCTCTACAGACCTTTAAAGCCTCCATCTTGGGTTACTATAGCCAGTTCTGTTGTGGACTCTGTTCTATGCACATCGTGCTTCAAAAACAAACTTTTGCAGCTGGGAAAAACAATATACGGATGGCTGCCCCAAACCTTTATGATGTCTTTGGCGTATTATTATTACAATAAATAGATAAATAGTGTGACGGATGGCCGGGGGCAGTGCCCAGCCGGGACAGCCCTTCTGCATATAATCCAGGGGAACAGTCATGGGCCGCACAATACCTCCCCAGGTCACTAGATGGCAGCCCCCCCTGGGTGGCAGTGGTGTCTTAGATTCCGGTAGCACTCCATGGGAGATGGAGTCCTCCACAGCTCTGTTGGGGGAGTCAATATGTAATAGATCGATAGATGTTTAATGCAAGAGGATACACAAACCAGTGTGTTTCTTCACGTCGGTCCAAAGCCCAGATAAATTGGGAGGGTTACATCAGAAAGGGCATCCGGTGTAAAATTTTGCCAGATCAACATGCAGAAAACAATACAAATTTCCATATCGGATCAGTCGAGCCCCAGGTTAACAACGACTGCCACTAGTACTGTTAGCCAACAGGGTGCTGGTGGAAATTGGGCTACTGTTGGCCGAAGGAGAAGAAGAAGGAGGAGATATGACCGGAGGAAAGAGGAGAGGAGGAAGGTAAAGAGAGTGGAACTGATGGTAGGAACTTTGAATGTTGGCAGTATAACTGGTAAGGATAGAGAGTTAGCAGATATGATGGAGAGAAGGAAGGTTGAGATATTGTGCGTGCATGAGACTAAATGGAAGGCTAAAGAAAAGGCGTATAATGAGTTGAATGAGAGGTTGGACACTAAGGAGCGAGAAAAGGATGGATTGCCTAAACAGAGGGACCGAGCTGGGAAATATGTACAGCAGGTTAGGGTGATAAAGGATAAAGATGGAAACATACTCACAAGCATCGAGAGTGTGTTGAGCAGATGGAAAGAGTACTTTGAGAGGCTGATGAATGAAGAGAATAAGAGATGGAGAGAAGGCTGGATGATGTGGAGATAGCAAATCAGGAAGTGCAACGGATTAGCAAGGAGGAAGTAAGGAAAGCTATTAAGAGTATGAAAAATGGAAAGACCGTTGGTCCAGATGACATACCTGTTTAAGCATGGAGAGTTTAGGAGAGATGGCAGTGGCATTTTTAGCCAGATTGTTTAATAGAATCTTGGAAAGGGACAGGATGCCTGAGGATTGGAGAAGAAGTGTACTGGTGCCAATTTTTTAAGAATAAGGGAGATGTGCAGAGCTGTAGTAACTACAGGGGGATAAAATTGATGAGCCACAACATGACATTATGGGAAAGAGTAGTGGAAGCTCGGTTAAGAAGGGAGGTGACGATTAGTGAGCAGCAGTATGGTTTCATGCCAAGAAAGAGCACCACAGATGTAATGTTTGCTCCGAGGATGTTGATGGAGAAGTAGAGAGAAGGCCAGAATTAGTTGCATTGCGTCTTTGTGGACCTGGAGAAAGCATATGACAGGGTGCCTCGAGAGGAGCTGTGGTATTGTATGAGGAAGTCGGGAGTGGCAGAGAACTACGTAAGAGTTGTACAGGATATGTACGAGGGCTGACAGTGGTAAGGCTGCAGTAGGAGTGACAGATGCATTCGATGTGGAGGTGGTATTACATCAGGGATTGGCTCTGAGCCCTTTCTTATTTAAAATGGTGATGGACAGGTTGATGAGATTAGACAGGAGTCCCCGTGGACTATGATGTTTGCTGTTGACACTGTGATCTGTAGTGATAGTAGGGAGCAGGTTAAGGAGAGGTGAAGATATATTCTAGAGAGCTGAGGAATAAAGGTCTGTAGGAACAAGACAGAATACATGTGTGTAAATGAGAGGGAGGTCAGTGGAATGGTGAGGATTCAGGGAGTAGAGCTGGCGAAGGTGGATGAGTTTGAGTACTTGGGATCAACGCTACAGAGTAATGGGGATTGTGGAAGAGAGGTGAAAAAGAGAGTGCAGGCAGGGTGGAGTGAGTGGAGTAGAGTGTCAGGAGTGATTTGTGACAGGCGGGTATCAGCAAGAGTGAAAGGAAAGGTCTACAGGATGGTAGTGAGACCAGCTTTGTTATATGGGTTGGAGACAGTGGCACTGACCAGAAAGCAGGAGACAAAGCTGGAGGTGGCAGAGTTAAAGATGCTAATATTTGCATTGGGTGTGATGAGGATGGACAGGCTTAGAAATGAGGACATTAGAGGGTCAGTTCAAGTTGGACGGTTGGGAGACAGGCTGAAGTGTAAGGCAAGATCAAGCATGGGTAAAACACATGCCAAAAGAAATCTCTCAGTCCAAAAGTTTGTTTTAAAAATATTTAGTGAAAGTTAAAAGCAAATACAGTAATCCCTCCTCGATCGCGGGGGTTGCGTTCCAGAACCCCCCGCAATAGGTGAAAATCCGCGAAGTAGAAACCATATGTTTGTATGGTTATTTTTATATATTTTAAGCCCTTAGAAACTCTCCCACACAGTTTATAAATATTCTCCGCACAGTTATACAGTAAACCCTCGTTTATCGTGGTTAATCCACTCCAGACAGATAAATAAATTTCCACAAAGTAGGATTCTTTATTTATAAATCTAATATTTTCACAGTTAGAGCATAGAAAACCTGTTTATGACCTTTGTCACAAATCACACGATGAGACATATCAAGGTTTGGGGCAGCCACCCGTATAATGTGGTATCCTGGCTGCAAATCGTCTTTTTTAAATGGTAGCACTGTTGTGTTCAAAACTGAGTCCAATACAGAACTGAGGGAAAAGGGAAAAGGGGCAGGCTTTTAAAGGGGAAGACAGGAAGTGAGGTCATAAGGATCGGGCACGTGGTCTTCAATCATTGGATCACACCAAGACGTGACATCAGAGGGGCCGGAGCTGGTAAGGTCTACTTCCATTGGCTCGGTCCCGGAAATGACATCAAGAGAGCCAGGTGGAATCTCCCGGGGATGGTCTACAGGAAAGGGAGAAAAAGAGTCAGTGCACTCTGCCACATCCCGGCATGCCTCAGAACCGCCTTCACTCAAGCCCTTTAGCTACCTCCCATGCGCACGTGTGTGACACCTTCTAAATACGTTTTTTAACATTATTAGAGCCCTCTAGACATGAGATAACACCCTTTAGTTAAAAGTTTAAGCTGTGCTCCATGACAAGACAGAGATGACAGTTCTTTCTCACAATTAAAAGAATGCAAACATATCTTCTCTTCAAAGGAGTACGCGCGTCAGGAGCGGAGAATGTCAAAGAGAGAGAGAAAAGTAAACAAGCAAAAATCAATAGGGCTGTTGGGCTTTTAAGTATGGGAAGCACCGCTATAAAGCAAGCGCAATGAAGGGATCAATGTGAAGGTAGTCTTTCAGCATTTTTTACAGGCGTCCGTATCTTCTAAGCAAACAGCCTCTGTGCAAACAGCTCCTCTGCTCACATCCCCTCCGTCAGGAGCAGAGAATGTCAGAGAGAGTGAGAGAGACCGAGAAAAGCAAACAATCAAAAATCAATATGGGCTGTTAGAGCTTTGAAGTGTGCAAAGCACCGCCCAGGAAGCATATCTTATATTATTGAGGAGTTTTAGTTAATATGTAATACGTGCTCTGATTGGGTAGCTTCTAAGCCATCCGCCAATAGCGTCCCTTGTATGAAATCAACTGGGCAAACCAACTGAGGAAGCATGTACCATAAATTAAAAGACCCATTGTCCACAGAAATCCGCGAACCAGCGAAAAATCCGTGATATATATTTAGATATGCTTACATTTAAAATCCTCGATGGAGTGAAGCCGCGAAAGTCAAAGCACGATATAGCGAGGGATCACTGTAGTCCACACAAGAATAAAAGAAAAAAATAGTTACACACGTAGAATAAAAGGCAAAAAAAAAGAAAAAAATGTATCTTCTCTAAATTTAGCTTTTCTTGAGAAACTTTAGTTATTTCTGTACTTAAATGTTCTTTACTTCTTCTTTACTTAAAGATTCTTAGCTTCTTCTTCTGTACGCTTTAAACATAAGGCACAACACATAAATTAAGTGCTGTTTTCTTACATATTTACTTCACACACTCAAAAGGCCCGTAGGCCGGTTGGCACAGTTTAAAACCATATGCCTTCCACACCTTACACTTGGCAAGGCTGGTCACTAACTGAAGAATAATGTTAACTCAAAGCTGTTAGAAATGGCAAGAATATACCAATACAATTCTACATATAGGGGTTTTAGGAACTTCCCATAGATTATGCATTGTCATCTAGTAAAATATTCATGAAACTTACAGAATTAGGAAAATGGCTCTTACATATAACCTCTTTAAATAAACACATAAAAAGATAAATAAATATATATACACTCACAATATGGTCTGAACAAACATCAGAATAACTAAAAAGGAAGAAAGATTTTAAAAGAAAAGTCCCAGTCCCAGGTGTATTGCTGCTGGTATAAAGGACACCCAGCCACCTTTTTTCACACGTCTGCTGAATGATTCATTGTCTGAAAGTCCTCCGTTTTTTTGTGCAGCATTGTTAACTTGATCGGCCTCTCAGCCCATCACACTGCAACATAGAACATCACACTGGTCATCACAATTGTAGAAGATGTGAAGGATGTCACTTCCCATATTAAAGGAATGCAGTCTCTTCAGGAAGAAGACCAAGACCAGTTCAACCTGTCATTTATGCGAACCCCCAAGCACTTGTAGGAGTGGACCACCTCTAAATCCATTCCTTGAATGGTGAGCGGACACAGAGGCTCTTGGTGCAGCAAAAGATGCGGAGAATTCTCTTTGCTCCAAGAAACAAACTTCTCCCCTGACTCCTCTCCTCTGTCTCATCCACTTTATCAATACACAGCATAAGTTCAGAATCACAGGAGAATTTCTACAACTGACATGACCTGCTGTTATATGTTTAATCTGAGGTCTACAGACTGAAGAGAAAATGACATGGGCCTTTTCCTTGTGAAGCTCCATTATTGCTCACACTGACTGTGAGTCTCACAGACTGAGGTTTTGTCATCTGTCAACCAGTCCATCACCATTGCAAATAAAGAAGGGCTCAGAGTCAATCCTTGATGTAATCCCACCTCCACATTGAATGAATCCGTCACTCCTACCGCAGACATCACCACTGTCACACTTCCCTCATACATATCCTGTACAACTCTTACGTACTTCTCTGCTATTCCCGACTTCCTCATACAATACCACAGCTCCTCTCGAGGCATGGCTGCTCTCGGATACTAATTTAGGATCCTGAGGTGGTTCGTTGTGTGGTGGGTGCATTAACACCGAGTATCAGCGACGTTCATTATCAACTCCTGCTGCTTTTTTCTGTCGTGATGTAAAACTCAACATTCTTGAATAGATAATTTTCTTTTCTGCCTTGCCATTATAACTGACTGTGTTGAAGGGCAAGTTAACCCTGAGAGTGTCAGGCGGTGGTACAGAGAGAGGATTTACGCAGCGGGAGTAATGGTCCAGCACTGAGTGGTGGGCAGGGGAGTGATCAAGGCTGAATAATGCAAACACGACAGAAAACTTTTTTAACATAATAAAGAGATAATCACGTCTCTAGAGCATGAAGGCTCAGAATGAGTGCAGATGATTGAACTTTCACCACACAGTTGGAACCATTTACACTGTTTTTTTTTTGGGATTTCAATAAAAGTGCTCTTATTTTTTTTTGTATCTACCTCTTGCTGGTATGTGTGTATCCTCATTTACATGGCTCATCTCTGTTCATGACTATCGACAGCTAGGGGTTCAAGAGGCTCCCGAATGCAACAGGGAGCATGGAGCCAACTGGAACCATCACACACCTTCATGGACCACGAGCAACCATCTCAGACTTTCACCGCAACTCCATCCCAGACACCATGCCTTTATTTGAAAGCCGCCACGTCGGGTCCTTCCTTCCTTCTTGCCCTCTCGCCAGCTCTGCTGTGAGTGCAGCCACCACCCGAAACTCCTCCAGCTCTCCGCACTGCTCCCAGTACAGAAATCAGCAGTGCGGTGTTGTTAAACTCATTCTTCCCCAATTAACTTCTCTAGACCCTTTCAAAAAAATTAAAGGAACACTTTAAAAACACATCAGATCTCAATGGGGAAAAAAAATCCTCCTGGATATCTCTACTGATATGGACTGATATGGTAATGTGTTAGGAACGAAAGGATGGCACGTCGTTTGATGGAAATGAAAATGATCAACCTACAGAGGGCTGAATTCAAAGACACCCCGAAAATCAAAGTGAAAAAATGATGCGGCAGGCAGGCTAGCCCATTTTGCCGAAATTTCATTGCAGCAACTCCAAATTGTACTCAGTAGCTTGTATGCATGCCTGACAACATCGGGGGCTATGGGGAGCATGCTCCTAATTAGACGACGGATGGACCAGGGCATCACTGAGCTCGTGGACAGGTGCAACCTGGCAGATGGACTGAAACATAATGTCCCAGAGGTGTTCTATTGGATTGAGATCGGAAGAGCATGGGGGCCAGTCAATGGTATCAATTCCTTCATCCTCCAGGAACTGTCTGAATACTCTTGCCACATGAGACTGGGCTTTGTCGTGCACCAGGAGGAACCCAGGAGCCACTGCACCAGCATAGGTTCTGACAGTGGGTCTAAGGATTTCATCCCAATACCTAATGCCAGTCAAGGTGCCGTTATCTAGCCTGTAGAGTCCTGTGCGTCCCTCCATGGATATGCCTCCCTAGACCATCACTGACCCACCTCCAAATCGGTCATGCTTAATGATGTTACAGGCAGCATAACGTTCTCCATGGCTTCTCCAGACCCTATCACGTCTGTCACATGTGCTCAAGGTGAACCTGCTCTCATCTGTGAAAAGCACAGGGCGCCAATGGTGGACCTGCCAATTCTGGTATTCTATGCCAAATGCCAATCAAGCTAGAGGACACCGGGCCCTCAGACCATCCTCATGAAATCTGTTTCTGATTGTTTGTTCAGAGACATTCACACCAGTGGCCTGCCTGCTGGAGGTCATTTTGTAGGCTCTGGCAGTGCTCATCCTGTTCCTCCTTGCCCAAAGGAGCAGATACCAGTCAGTCCTGTTGATGGGTTAAGGACCTTCTACGGCCCTGTCTAGCTCTCCTGGATTAACTGCCTGTCTCCTGGCTGATAATTTATCGTTCATTTAGAAAACATTTACAGATACATTTTTAAAACTGCAATAACAACAAAAACAAAAATTTAATATAATACCAAACAGACTGGAAGAACTGGCATTTGGGGTCCTAGTATCTTCTTCTGTGAGCAGCATTATAAAGGCAGACTAATGCCATTAGAAAAACTGAATTAAAGTAGGCCACAGATATAGAAAGCATACACGTTATAAGAACGGAGGCTGTTTCTAGTCTTTTGGGGGTCCTAAACCATTTGTCTGTTTAAAGGACCCCCATTATTCCACCCACCAGAATATTCAATTCTATTTTATTTTCGAGTGCAGGCTCAGAATAGTGTGGTCGATGGCGTTAAATGCTGCACTCACATCCAAAGACAGAACAAGAGCAGATATGTTGGATGTGTTTGCATCAGGTCATTAGCTACTGTAAGCAATAGAGTTTCTGAAACAATGATTGATGATTTTTTTCTAGAATTTTATTTAACAAAAAAGTCTTGAGGTAGGTCTAAAATGGTCAAAGACAGAGGAGTCAAAATCATTGTCCTTTTAACTACTAGAATCATGGAAGACCCCCATATTTAATGATGAGTTAACTCCGTCAAACACACCGTCAATGAGCACATCAGCCTCTTGGGGACAGGCCAAGGACTCAGGTGGACGGTTTTAATTGAGCAATTATTCCACAAAGTTTAGCTAAACCTATTTTAGTGAAGGTGTTTAATTTGCTGTAATGAGCACATTAAGGGTCAACAAGGCTTGCTTTTAAAGGATGTATTATATTACATCTTGTTTACTTTATCTTGAAAAAAAATGCTACAAAACCCTCACCATTTTTCTCTCGAATCTTTCGGGAGCCATTCTACCAATGGAGCTGAGCTTAATAATCGATCGATCGCTGTAAATAATACTCTCAGATTTTCTCTCATTTTCATTTATAATTTTAGACAGGTGGGATTGTCTCCCAAGTCAGAGAGCTATGTGATGTTTAGTTATATGGGCCTTCCTTATTTCATAATGGGCTGTTAATTTCATTTTTTCAGAGGCTGCGGCCCTCATCTTAGCATTCAAATTTTCCAACTGACTGTTTACATTGCAGGTGGCATGGTGGCGCAGTGGGTAGCACTGCTGCCTCGCAGTTGGGAGACCTGGGTTTGTTTCCCGGGTCCTTCCTGCATGGAGTTTGCATGTTCTCCCCGTGTCTGCATGGGTTTTCTCCCACAGTCCAAAGATATGCAGGTTTAGGGGCATTGGCGATCCTAAATTATCCCTAGTGTGTGTGCTTGGTGTGTGTGTGCCCTGCAGTGGGCTGGCACCCTGCCCGGGATTTGTTCCTGCCTTACGCTCTGTGTTGGCTGGGATTGGCTCCAGCAGACCCACTTGACCCTGTAGTTAGAATATAGCAGGTTGGATAATGGATGGATGGATGGATAATGCTTCTCCAAATTCCTATGTGATACCTTCAATTAGAAATTAGATTTGTGTTCAGTTTTCTGCATTCAATCCTAATTCCCCGTGACCTTGTGTAAGGATATAGTGGGTTGGATAATGACTGACTGACTGTTTACATTGCTGTCTATATTAGGATAAGAGTTCATTTCAGACTGACTGTTCAGAATATTACCAAACGTATGGCTATCCCCCTACTGCACTCACACCTGTTACCATAAAGTGTTTTGAGAGGCTGGTCTTGGGTCACCTTAAAGCCACACTTCCCACATTACAATACCCTCTCCAGGTTACCATTCCACTGAAGATGCCATATCATCTTCATCTGGCCCTGTCCCATCTGGATTAAAAGAGACACTTGTTTGGCTGATGCCTTTATCCAAGCCAACTAGCAACACTTACGATACAATTGCTTACATTTCTTTTGGTTTTCCAGTTGGAGAACAAGCAGGTCAAGTTACTTGCTCAGGGTCACACAGTGTCAGTAGTACAATTTGAACCCAAAGTCTGAGGGTTTGAAGTCCAAACATTTATGCTAGGATGCTTTTCATTGCCTTCAGTTCAACCAGTTCAGGGCTGCTCTTAACTGGTTCAGGTCATATTTAACTGGTAGACACTTTTCAGTGACTTTAAATTCCTCTTTTTCATCTACTGTTCCTTTTAAATATGGTGTCCCTCAGGGATCCATTTTAGGTCCTATTTTATTCTCTATATGCCTTCACCCTACTGGAGCGATTTTTAGGAAATTTAATATTTCTTTTCACTGCTATGCTGATGATACTCAGGTTTATATTCCCGTCTGCAACTCTGCAACAAATCAACTCCACAACTGTCTGTCTGAACTAAGATCCTGGATGGCCAATAATTTTCTTGATCTAAATCAAAATAAAACGGAGGTGCTTATAGTGGGTCCACCAGCTAAAGCCCAAATTGGTCTTGGACTTCTCGGCTCTTTCTCTGCCTTTTCCAAACCTCAAGTCCGCAATCTTGGTGTTACCTTTGATAGCAACCTCTCTTTTGAGAAACAAGTAAATTCTGTTGTCAAGAGTTGCTTTTTCCAACTTCGTCTATTAGGTAAGATAAAGCCTTTTTTATCTTCTAAAGATCTTGAGAAAGCTACTCATGCTTTTATTTTTTCTCGCCTCGATTATTGCAATTCGCTGTATTCTGGGATTAACAAATCTCTGATACACAGGTTACAGCTGGTCCAAAATGCTGCTGCTCGCCTTCTGGTTGGGGCAAGGAAGTATGATTCTGTTTCTCCTATTTTAGCTTTGTTACACTGGCTGCCTGTCAGTTTTCGAATTGATTTTAAAATCTTGCTGCTAGTTTTTAAATCGTTACATGGGCTTGCTCCTGCCTATTTATCTGAACTGTGTGTTTTACACCAGCCATCTAGAGTGCTTAGATCTTCTGGTCAGTTGTCTCTTGTTGTCCCTCGTACCAAATGTAAAACCAAGGGGGACAGGGCCTTTGCAGCTGCTGCTCCTCGCCTGTGGAACTCTCTACCTCATCATATTAAGGAGTCGTCTACAATTGAACAGTTCAAAATGAGATTAAAAACTCACTTCTTTTCACTTGCATTCAGTGATCTTCAGTAATACTGATAGTTTTCCTCTTTGTGATCATATAACATCATTCCTATTTATTATCTATCTTATTTTATGTTCATATATTTTATTACTATTTATGTTTTATTGTTTATTGTTTTTTCTTTTATTCTATTATTGTAAAGCACTTTGGCCGCAGCATTACTATGTTGTTTTAAATGTGCTATATAAATAAAGTGACATTGACATTGACATTGACAACCTTCATCATCATCATCCCTCAGAAGCACATAAGGAGGTTGGGTCTGCAAGGCTAGGGGTCCCCAACTCTAGTCCTGGAGGGCCACAGTGGCCCTGTTCTTAATTAGTGGCCTGTTCTTGCTGCTAATTAGCTCCTTTTTCTTTCATTTTAATGGACTTGTTTTTTTAAGATTTGTTCCCCTGAATTTCTTCATCAATCCTCTGAATTGCTTCATTTCTTTACTTAAATGGCATCCAAACAGAAATGAAATGTGAATTGAGTGGGCCAAAAGAAGACCAACTAAGTCAGGGCCTCCAATTCCAAACATTTGCTTAATCAGGAGCTGTAATAAATGTATATGTTTAATATGTCACTGTGCGCAGTACAAATACAGTATATCTATAACCTCAGGCAATTAGATGTAGTAAAAAGAAAAGCAGGAGTTAAGTTACACATAAAATAATGTATTATTGATAATATTCATAAATAATAACAAAATGCAAAGTACATTTGAATACTGGCAACCATACAACCTGATTAAAATGGTGATGTGTAACTCAGGTGGCACACAGACTTGTAGTTACTTAATGTCTCTAGTTAAGGCATCATTGGCGCTCAGCTTTCTTCAGAATAGGCCTCAAGCCTGTTCAATTATTCTTGCTGAGCTGTGCTCTTCATTGTGCTGTTCTTGTCAGTTCATGTTGTGATGGTCTTCATCAGTTGTTAACAAAAGAAAGATACTTCTACATCATCACAGTTTAGCAAGAGAGATGCTTCTTTCATCATACGTTGGTTAGTAAGAGAGAGAATGTGACGTTAAGCACGTACATTTATAGGTTTTCTGTCCAACCCCTACAGCCAATAGGACATCATGGTACTTAAAGGCCTATGAGAAAAGCCAATTCCAAACAGCCATATCTCATCAATGGGGGGGAAATAGTACATCTTAACACCTCCCCAAACCATATGTTAAAGTACACCTTAGCCTACTTGTGGGGGTAGAAAGACTTTAGCAAAGAAACACTCGCCAAACTGGTTTAAGACACATCCCCCAAATCCTGTTGTAAAATTACAAATAGACTCAGTTGTAAAAGGGGGGGGGGGGGGGGGAGTGTGGTAAACACTAAATTACTCTTTGCCTAAATTACAAATAAAGACGTGCAAAACATTTATCAAGTTAAATGCAAAATCTCACATCACAACATTCGGGTTGCAGGGTGGAAATACAGTAGGTGTTTAGGTGTTGTCCTGATTCTATCCATCCCCCATTTTAAAAGCATAGCGGCTTCCTTGCTACATGAATCTGGTGGCAACCTCCACACAAGCTAGAAGCAGGTTTGGGGGGGTGGGAGTCGCTGCAATCCCACACATTTGGGAGAGTTACAGTATTTAAGAAAGTACAGGAAAGTTGACTGAAGTGGTGTGGACATGTGATGAGGAGAGACAATAAATTTGTGGGCACAAGAGTGATGGACATGGAAGTACAGATGAGGATGGAAGCATGTGCTGATAACACGTTGCCGCACCTACCACATGGCGAACCAACTGGATTGGGACCCTAGTTCAGCGGGTGATACCTTAGCACCAGGGTAAGAGAAAATTAGATAGTCCAAAGATGTGGTGGATGGTTAAATTAAAAGAAAGATCTGAAGAAAAAGTGTCTGACTGGGGAGGGGGTGCGGGACCATGCTGTGTGGAGAAGGCTGATCAAGCACCCCACCATCCCAGTACCATCACGCTGAGCAATGGTGCCCCCCAGTGTTAAAGGCATATGACAGTTTAAAAGACTCAAGAGAAAGATTCTCTGGTCTGATGAGGCCAAAACTGAACTCCAGATACTGCTGATCACCTACCTAATACCATCCCCATGGTGAAACTTACTGGTGGCAGCATCATGCTATGAGGGTGCTTCTCACCTGCAGGGACAGGGAGACTAATCAGAATTGAGGAATGCTGCCAAATACAGAGAGATCCTTGAAGAAAACCTGCTCCTAAGTGCAAACCACCTCAGACTGGGGTGACAGTACAACTTTCAGCAAGACAATGCCTCGAAGCATAGTGCCAAGACAACTCTAGAGTGGCTTTGGGACAAGTCTGTTAAGTGTGCTTCAGTGGCCCATTCAAAGCCCAGACTTAAACCCCACAGAATGTGTGGAGACACCTGAAGATGGCCATTTACAGATTCTTCCCATCCAATCTTACAAAGCTTGAGAGGATTTGTCTGGATGAATGGCATAGCCGCCAAGGCTCATAGAGACTAACCAAGAAGAATTGAGGCTGGAATTGCTGCCAAAGTGGCTTCTACAGAGTGAAAAAGTAAGGTTCTGAATCTTTTGATTTTTAATAAATTCGCAAATGTTTTGGAAATATATTTTCATTTTGTCATTATGAGTTATTAAATGTAGATTGATTGTCAAAAATGTCAGACTTATCCATTTAGAATTAAATCTACAGCATAATACAGCCTGCGGAATGTGAAAGGGTTTGAATATGCAGTAAAACGACTGCAAGTGGGAAATAAACCATTTAGGGTATTTTTTTTATTCAAGAAGGCCTATTTTAAAATCAAATTTAATCTTAGTTAGAAGCAAGTGAATATGTTTTAGAACGGGGGCCATATGGCCATGTTTCTCAGTTTGACCTTTGCTGTTTTGAATTAAGCATTGAGCATTGAGTGAAAGATTTAGTCAGTCTGATCACAAAGAATTACAAAAGATTGAGACACATGAATGAGCAAGCACAGGCATCTTGGATGCCACCTTCATTTGGCAATATTTTTAAGCTGGAGAATGCAGAATTTGGAAAACACAGAAATGCGACGAGTGATGGGGAAATCTAAGTGAAAGATAACATGTTGTGACATACTGAGTGACAAGGGTTATTGAGAGAAGGAATAATAACCAGGAAATGATAACACAAGGCATAGTGAGTGACAAAGCCAAGGCAGATCCATAAAGTCATACAAACAGGCTACGAGGCTATAAGAGGCAAAACGAGAATCAGAAGTTGAAGATGGAAAGGAATTGAAAACCGAAAATGAAACCCGACACTAGGGCCTGCCTGGAATGCAAACTAACTATTGCAAAGTTTTTAAACATTCTATCAAGGAATGTGGAATGGAACCGTCAGCATGTTTATACCATGACATCCATGATGTTAAAGCAGGGGTGTCCAATGCTGAAGCAGCAAAGGCGTCATCAGCCCCTATGAAGGCACACAGAGACTTCAGAACAGACAGCAGAATTAAGTTTTATTGTATGGCACGCACACAGACTAGTTTAAAATGGGACAATGAGCAAACAACTAAAAGCAACTCTTACATTTTTTACAATTCTTATCACACAAGTCATTATTCATCCTCATCTGACTCCACAATATTTCACTCCTCAAATTCTGCCCCAAATTAATCTACTATTATCTCTTACCTGGGTGGGTGTCAAACTCTTTGTTGTCCATCATATCTGTTTGACAAGACTACCTGCACTCCCTTCTTTCCCAGCGCTGGACAATTATTTACAACCCAAGAGTTTACATTCCCTTTCTTATCAAGGGGCCCATCTCTTCTCAACTCTCCAAACTTTAACTTGAGAAAATAATGGTGGTCTGTAGCTTATACAGGGTAATAAAAATATATTGCTCAAAAAAATTAAAGGGACACTTTTTAATCCGAGTATAGCATCAAGTCAATGAAACTTCTGCACCTATTGCAAATCTTAGCATCTTTAGCTCTGCCACCTCCAGCTCTGACTCTTGCTTTCTGGTCAGTGCCACCATCTCCAACCCATATAACATAGCTGGTCTCACTACCGTCCTGTAGACCTTCCCTTTCACTCTTGCTGGTACCCGTCTGTCACAAATCACTCCTGACACTCTTCTCCATCCATTCCACCCTGTCTGCACTCTCTGCTTCACCTCTCTTCCACGATCCCCATTTCTCTGTACTGTTGATCCTGTGTATTTAAACTCATTCACCTTCACCAACTCTATGCCCTGCATCCTCACCATTCCACTGACCTCCCTCTCATTTACACACATGTATTCTGTCTTGTTCCTACTGACCTTCATTCCTCTCCTCTCTATAGTATATTTCCACTTGTCCAGGGTCTCCTCAACCTGCTCCCTACTATCGCTACAGATCACAACGTCATCAGCAAACATCATAGTCCACAGGGACTCCTGTCTAATCTCGTCTGTCAACCTGTCCATCACCATTGCAAATAAGAAAGAGCTCAGAGCCGATCCCTGATATAATCCCACCTCTACCTTATATGCATCTGTCACTCCTACCGCAGACCTCACCACGGTCACACTTCCCTCATACATATCCTGTACAACTCTTACATACTTCTCTGCCACTCCCGACTTCCTCATACAATACCACAGCTCCTCTCGAGGCACCCTGTCATATGCTTTCTCCAGGTCCACAAAGATGCAATGCAACTCCTTCTGGCCTTCTCTCTACTTCTCCATCAACACACTCAGAGCAAACATTGCATCTGTGGTGCTCTTTCTTGGCATGAAACCATCCTGCTGCTCACTAATCATCACCTCACTTATTAACCGAGCTTCCACTACTCTTCCCCATAACTTCTGCTGTGGCTCATCAATTTTATCCCCTTGTAGTTATTACAGCTCTGCACATCCCCCTTATTCTTAAAAATTGGCACCAGTACACTTCTTCTCCACTCCTCAGGCATCCTCTCACTTTTCAAGGTTCCGTTAAACAATCTGTTTAAAAACTCCACTGCTATCTCTCCTAAACACCTCCATGCTTCCACAGGTATGTCATCTGGACCAACGACCTTTCCATTCTTCATCCTCTTCATAGCTATCCTTACTTCCTCAGTGCTAATCTGTTGTACTTACTTATTCATCTCCACATCATCCAACCTTCTCTCTCTCATTCTCTTAATCAGCCTCTTAAAGTACTCCTTCCATCTGCTCAACACACCCTCCTCGCTTGTCAGTATGTTTCCATCTTTATCCTTTATCACCCTAACCAGCTCGGTCCCTCTGTTTAGCCAATCGGTCCTTTTCTCGCTCCTTAGTGTCAAACCTCTCATACAAATCTCTTCACCTTGTGCCTTATCTCCTTGTACTCTTGTCTACTTTCTGCATTTCTCTGACTATCCCACTTCTTCTTTGCCATCCTCTTCCTCTGTATACTCTTCTGTACTTCCCCATTCCACCACCAGGTTTCCTCTTCCTCCTTCCTCTGTCCAGATATCACGCCAAACACCCTTCTTGCTGTTATCCTTACTACATCTGCTGTAGTTGCCCAGCTGTCTGGTGACTCTTCAGTACCACCCAGTGCTTGTCTCACCTTCTCCCTAAACTCAACCTTGCAGTCTTCCTTTTTCAGCTACCACCACTTGATCCATGGTTCTGCCCTCACTCTCTTACTCTTCTTGATCTCCAGTGTCATCCTACAGACCACCATCATATGCTGCTTAACTACACTTTCCCCTGCAACCACTTTGCAGTCTTTATCTCCTTCAGCTTGACTCTTCTGCATAGGATATAATCTACCTGTGTGCATCTGTGTGTACGGGTGTGCTAATTGATAATGTTCTTGACATAGTAAATTCGTCATTAGATACGGGGGTCTTCCCAGACCGTCTTAAGACTGCTGTAGTTAAACCCCTACTTAAGAAACATAATCTTGACCCCTCAGCTCTTGAAAATTTTAGACCCATCTCTAACCTGCCTTTCTTAAGTAAAGTTCTGGAGAAGGCAGTCATTATGCAGTTAAATGACCACCTCAATAAACATGCTATTCTTGATAAATTTCAGTCTGGCTTCAGAACAAATCACAGCACAGAAACTGCACTTGTTAAAGTAGTAAATGATTTGCGAGTGAATGCAGACAGAGGCCATTTATCTGTTCTCATCCTCTTAGATCTGAGTGCTGCATTTGACACCATTGATCATAATATTCTTAGAAATCGCCTTAGGTAATAGGTGGGCCTCTCTGGCAGTGTCTCAAATTGGTTTGAATACTAACTGGCAGGGAGAAAATTCTCTGTTAGTTGTGGTAATTACAACTCAAAGACACATGATATCCGATATGGTGTTCCACAAGGCTCTATCCTGGGTCGACTGCTCTTCTCAATCTACATGCTTCCATTAGGTCAGATCATCTCAGGGCACAATGTGAGCTACCACAGCTATGCTGATGACACACAGCTGTACTTATCAATAGCACCTGATGACCCCGATTCTCTTGATTCACTAACAAAATGTCTGACTTGTATCTCAGAATGGATGAATAGTAACTTTCTCAAGTTAAATAAAGAGAAAACTGAAATCTTAGTGATTGGCAATAATGGATACAATGAGGCTATTAGAAATAAACTGGATACATTAGGATTAAAAGTCAAGACGGAGGTAAAAAGCTTAGGGGTAATTGTTGACTGTAATCTGAATTTTAAATCGCATATTAATCAGATCACTAGGACAGCATTTTTTCACTTAAGAAACATAAGTAAAGTTAGACCTCTTATATCATTGAAAGATGCTGAGAAATTAGTTCACGCGTTTGTTTTCAGTCGACTAGATTACTGTAACGTACTCTTCTCAGGACTACCCAAAAAAGACATATATCGTTTGTAACTAGTGCAGAATGCAGCTGCTAGAATCCTAACTAGGAAAAGAAAATCCGAGCACATCTCTCTAGTTTTGATGTCACTACACTGGTTACCTGTGTCATTCAGGATTGACTTTAAAATTCTGCTTATGGTTTATAAAGCCTTAAATAATCTCGCCTCATCTTATATATCAGAATGTCTGACACCTTATATTCCAAATCGTAACCTCAGATCCTCGAATATCTCCTTAGAATTCCAAGAACAAAACTTAAAAGAAGTGGTGAGGCGGTCTTCTGCTATTGGAATAGCCTGCCAATAGGAATTCGCCAGGCTAATACAGTAGAGCACTTTAAAACACTGCTAAAAACATATTACTTTAACATGGCCTTTTTATAACTTCAATTTAACTTAATCCTGATTCTCTTTATGTTCAATTCATCATAATAACTATTCATGGTGGCTCTAAAATCCGTACTGACCCCTACTCTCTCTTCTGTTTCTTTTTCCGGTTTCTTTGTGGTGGTGGTCTGCGCCACCACCACCTACTCCAAGCATCATGATGCTCTAACAATGATGGATGGATTAAAAGGCAGAAGTCTACGTGACCATCATCTTCAAGTCCTTCCGTGAGAAACCTAAATACAAAGAGGACTGTTTCATTTATGTTAGGTAGATTGCCCAGAGGGGACTGGGCGGTCTCATGGTCTGGAATCCCTACAGATTTTATTTTTTTCTCCAGCCGTCTGGAGTTTTGTTTTTTCTGTCCACCCTGGCTATTGGACCTTACTCTTATTCTATGTTAATTAATGTTGATTTATTTTATTTTCTTACTGTGTCTTTTATTTTTCTATTCTTTATTATGTAAAGCACTTTGAGCTACTGTTTGTATGAAAATGTGCAATATAAATAAATGTTGTTGTTGTTATCTTCCTCCACTCTTGTACGTAACCCTATGTTCCTCCCTCTTCTTAAAATACGTATTTACCACAGCCATGTCTATCCTTTTCACAAAATCCACTATCATCTGAACTTCTTCAATCCTCTTCTTGGCACCATACCTACCCAACACCTCCTCGTCTCCTCTGTTCCCTTCACCGTGTCCATTGAAATCCGCGCCAATCACCACTTTCTGTCCCTTGGGTACACTGTTCATCACTTCATCCAACTCACTCCATAAATCTTCTTTCTCATCCATCAAACACTCAACTTGTGGGGCATATGCACCAACATTCATCATCACACCTCCAATTTCCAGCTTCATAATCATTACTTTGACACTCTTTTAACCTCCAAAACGCTCTTGACATACTGTTCCTTCAGAATGACCCCTACCCCATTTCTCCTCTAATCCACATCATGATAGAACAACTTATCCACCTCTGATCCACCTGGCCTTACTCCCCTTCCATTTAGTCTCCTGCACACACAATATATCAACCTTTCTTCTCTCCATCATATTTGCTAACTCTCTCTCCTTACCAGTCATACTGCCAACATTTAAAGTTCCTACCCTCAGTTCCACTCTGTTTACTTTCCTCCTCTCCTCTTTCCTCTGGTCATATTTCCTCCCTCTTCTTCTTCGGCCAACAGTAGCCCAATTTCCACCAGCACCCTGTTGGCTAACAGTACTAGCGGTAGTCGTTGTTAACCCGGGACTCGACCGATCCAGTATGGAAATTTGTATTGTTTTCTGCATGTTGACCTGGCAAAATTTTACACCGGATGCCCTTCCTGACGTAACCCTCCAAATTTATCCAGGCTTGGGAGCGACATGAAGAAACACACTGGTTTGTGCATCCCCTTGCATTAAACATCTATTGATCTATTACATACTGACTATTTATCTATCTATCTATCTATTAATAACTGCATAAACTGTCAATCGACATCAAGATGAAGGATGAAAGGTCAGAGGTTTGCGAGTTTTTGTGTAACAGAAAGACAGCTCATTACAGTTTAAAATGTATAGATAAATCTCATTTCAATGTTCAGGGAGCTGGATGGGACTTCTCCTTCTTTGTTCATTCTTGATTTACTATACCAATTAATAGATTTTATTTTTAAATCACATTTTCATTTACTTCATTTTCTTTTAATAGCATGCAAAGAAAAATAATACATGACATTTAGAAAGGAAAAACAATTTGATGTCTGCCAAAAAAACTAAAATATATTTTCAATACACATTGTAATAAAAGAAAGTAATTCATTTATAAAAGGTAAAAAATAAACATTCAAACTCATATACAGAGTATTAAAATCTCAGAGGTTATGAAATATGTTCATTTAACTCTATTGTAGTTCATATTTTTTACTGAAACATTCAATGTCACCACCGATTGATTTTTCAATTAAAAAGATATTTACAATTCAAAACTATTAGTCATAACAATACAAACAAGCACTTTGTGTTCTTTAAAATGCCTAAATACAGAATACTCATATAAAGGCAAACTCTTTAAAAAAATATGGCATAGAGTGAATGAACACACAAGAATTATTTATTAACTTTCAGAATTAGCAAAGGCATATTATTTGAAAATGAAAGGATACAAAACATATTAAAAATAAATCAGTAACTATAAAAATAAATAATTTAACATTCCTTCTTAATCCACATTGTCATTCACTTTAATTAGCACATCTATAATGGCCGCTTAGTACAAGATGGCTCCCTGCTTGTGGTGCTTATGAATCTGATGGCTCAATACAAATGATTCAATTAACATAAGAATATAGAAATTATGTGAGCCCTGCATTACCAAAACGTTTCAAATAAAGGCTGTT
>JANRMT010062834.1:50749623-50800425 GCA_026402145.1 Polypterus bichir lapradei
TGGCTGTTAAAAAGCAGCACCTGTTAAAGACCACTGAGGCATCCCATGTGTGATTTTGGGCAATACAAGAAATGAATTGTTATTGTAATTTGGGTTTGAAGCGCATGTTAGGGCCCCTTACAGGTCACACTTTGTCCATCTCTTCATCTTTCCCACTTCTGTTTGGGGTCAAAATGCTTGATCAACCTTCTCCAAACAACTCAAGCCTGTATCTCCTCCCCATCCAAATCCTTTTCCTTCACAACTTCTTTTCCTTTATCCACCCACCTCCGCTTCAGCCTCCATCACTTTTTCATCCCCTGTTCTTCCATGCCCATCCCTCTTTTGCCCACCTATTCATCATCTCTTCTCATCACATGTCCACACCATTTCAATCTACTGTCCTGCACTTTCTTAGTTCTACCTCCAACTGTCTCATTTGTTGCTCTGTCCTCTTTCGCAACTCCACATATCCATCTTATTTCTGCCACATTTAACTTCTTCTCCTGCTGTGCTCCCTTTACTGCCCAGGTCTCAGCTCCACACATCATCACTGTTCATACCACACTGTCTTAAAAACCACCATCTTAAATTCTTCGATCACACAACACCCCTCATACTTTCTTCCAGTTGTTTAATCCACACCGCACTATGTGGGTTATTTCTGCATCTAATTCTCCATCGTGAGCTACCACTGATTCCAGATATTTAGACTTAACTGTTCTATTCGATAGCTCCACAGGCTAACTTGTGAACCCTGATTATCGCTTAACCTCATATATTCTGTCTCCTTCCTATTTATCTTCAGCCCCTTATCCATTTTCTCAACTTCTTCTCCACTTCCTCTTTTGTGGTGCTACACAACACAATGTCATCAGCAAAAACCAGCATCAGGAGGATTGGTCTTTATCAAGTAAGTCAACACATCCATAACCGGATCAAAGCGGTAAGGACTTCAAGAAGACCCCCAGTACAGACCTACTCTAACTGGAGTCTTGTCTGTTAAATAGAGTCCTCACTCCATTATACATATCCTGGACAATTCTCACACACTTCTCTGGTCCTCATTATTCTCTCAAATACCTCCAGATCTCTTCACATAGTATTCTATCATAGGTCAGGTCAGGTCAGGTTGGGGAGCATGCACTGCTATGGTATTGCCCAGAGGGGACTGGGCGGTCTCTTGGTCTGGAATCCCTGCAGATTTTATTTTTTTCTCCACCGTCTGGAGTTTTTTTTGTTTTTTCTGTCCACCCTGGCCATTGGACCTTACTCTTATTCTATGTTAATTGATGTTCGACTTATTTTATTTTCTAACTGTGTCTTTTATTCTTCTATTCTTCATTATGTAAAGCACTTTGAGCTAGACTTTTTTGTATGAAAATGTGCCATATAAATAAATGTTGTTGTTGCTGTTGCTGCACCCACCACATGATGAAAGAGCTCACGATCCCAGTTGGCAACCCCCCAGGCTGACATGCAGTCCAGTCCCAATCCCCGCAAATGACCATCCATCTGCCGCAGCCTGATTTTACGTGGGCGTCCCCTTGGCCTGGTCCAGCCACTTGGGTCCTCAATAATGAGGGTTCTGCAAGACAGATTACCCTCGGGAATTGTGCCACATGGCCGTATTGGCATAACTGACGCTCCATCACAATGCAGATAATGTGCCTCCTTCAGGACTCTATTCTATCATAAGCCTTATCCAAGTCAATAAACACCATATGCAATTGTACAAGTTTAAATTATCAGTTCTCATTAAATTATTTTATTCATTCTAATTTAGTCCAAATGGAACATTCATTTCTGTTCAAAGAACCTGCCGTGCCACTTAACCCTTTACATAGCAGCTTGCTAATTTTAGCACCTTCTGGAATGTCACAAGCAAAAATGAAAATCTGACAGTAAATTACAAACACGCAATTCACTCAGCAGCTTTACTGAACAAATGACATCTGCAAAGCAAATGAACAGCTCAAAAGAACACCCAGAGCCAGACAATCAATAGCCGTCTTACCTTTATACAGAGCCATATTGATAATGGAAAAGTCACAAGGACGAACAAAAAGGAGAGGAATATCAAAATAAGTCCACAGCAGTCTACACCACTGCTTGCCGTATCTGTCCAAAGTAAAAACAAACAAAACAAACAAAGATTAGTTGTCCGGCATGAACTTGAAATGGTCAGCAATTTTAAAGCCTTAAGATCAAGACTTTTTTATCTTCTAAAGATCTTGAGAAAGCTACTCATGCCTTTATTTTTTCTCGCCTCGATTAATGCAACTCGCTGTATTCTGGGATTAACAAATCTCTGATATACAGGTTACAGCTGGTCCAAAATGCTGCCGCTCGCTTTCTGGTTGGGGCAAGAAAGTATGACTCTGTTTCTCCTATTTTAGCTTCTTCACACTGGCTGCCTGTCACCTTTCGAACTGATTTTAAAATCTTGCTGCTAGTTTTAAAATTTTTACATGGGCTTGCTCCTGCCTATTTATCTGAATTGTGTGTTTTACACCAGCCATCTAGAGTGCTTAGATCTTCTGGTCAGTTGTCTCTGGTTGTCCCTCGTACCAAATGTAAAACCAAGGGGGACAGGGCCTTTGCAGCTGCTGCTCCTCATCTGTGGGACTCTTTACCTCGTCACATAAAGGAGTCGTCTACAATTCAAAACGAGATTAAAGACTCGTTTCTATTCACTTGCATTCCGTGACCTTCAGCAATACTGATGGATTCCTCTTTGTGATTATATAACAGTATTTCTACTTATTATGTATCTTATTTTATGTTCATATATTCTATTACTATTTATGTTTTATTGTTTATGGTTTTTTTTTTCTTTTTATTCTATTATTGTAAAGCACTTTGGCCGCAGCATTACTATGTTGTTTTAAGTGTGCTATATAAATAAATTGACATTGACAATTTAATGGAATCGCTTCTTCTTGCTTTTGCGCGTGTGAGTGGAGGCTTAGGATAAACCTGTTAGGTTCAGAGACTCGGACGTCACCCCCTTCAGATTCTATTTATAACATGTAGTGAGCTTTAATTCCTTGAAATGGAGGAACAGAACAGACGGTGGCATGGCTGCAGGTCACTTTCTGTGCGGAGTTCACATGTTCTCTCCAAGTCTGCGCTGGTTCTGCTCTGGTTACTTCGGTTTTGCCCTCACATCTCAAACTCTCGCTTGTTAGGTCAAGTTTGGTATTTGTGTGCACTTCCCTCTCCTGTATTTATAGACGCTACTACTTGTTTATAGCTTTTTAACATTGTGACCATGGAGTCAACATGCCACCATTTTGTGTAGACCGTCTTTTGTTATAGATTGCCATTATTGTGTAGCACAGATTCATATATTCAGTCGTCTTGTGTACTGGTTAGAGCTGGTCAATCCATTAGGTGATCGGGCACTAGGACACGAAGGCATTGTCATCTGAGGGGTACTATTTATGGAAGTTAAGGGGCATGTGCTCCGGACACCAAGGGGGACCTATTCTCCCTGTTGTCATCAAAATATGGTGAAACTGAGTGGGCGCTGTGTAGTAGTAATAGGTATGAAGTGTGCCACTGTAATCTGAAGTTTTATTCCAAACACATTATGTTATGAGGCCATAAATCTGAATCCATGCCAGAGAGATGGACAGAAACATGCAAAGGACACACAGGCCAGCTATTTCAGAAGTGCTGATGCTTGCTGACCAATATATGGTCAGGGCCACAGTCTGCACAAGCCAGGAGTAATCAGAGCAAGTGCTATGGTGGTCTGAGAGGATCACAGCTCAGGCGGCAGTCACCCATAGTTGGCAAGTTTTAAAAACACATTATGTTATGAGGCCATAAATCTGAATCCATGCCAGAGAGACAAGGGGTCGATCCATGGTAATAATGCCTCTCTCTCTCTTCAGACAAAAAGAAGAAATATAAAATGCCTGCAATACTTCTGGGCTCCCAAGATGGCGACAGATTGTCATGTCCTCCTCTGACTCCCAAAGACATCATCACTTCCGGCGCCCTTGTCATGGCATCACTTCCGGTTCCACCCTGATGACATCACTTACGATTTCATATTACTTCCGGCTTCCAAAGATGACGTCATCTCCTGCCAACTCACTTCCGTCGGCCATATTTTCTTGTATATCAACGCCATTTTCACATATGAAAAACTGTCAATTACTATACAGTATTTTGATAGCAAATTCTGTCTTTTTTCTCATTGGTGTCCTTTGGACATTATACAGGGATAGTCCCCAACTCTTTTTGTGGTGTTGAAGTCTTCTGATTTATCACATCATCAATAACAGCAAGAGTACAGAAAATATGCTGAGCATCAGTCCCTATGTAATGAATCAACAGGGCACGTTTACATTTATCTGACAGCAGCGTATCAGTAAGAGCTAGGACACAGCTCTCAACACCCTAATTCAGGAATTAAACAGTATTGAAGGCTCACCCAGAGTTTCGAGAACCGCGGGAGGTGGCGAGAGTCCAAAGGTTACCACCCTCGTCGTCACATTATTGTATAATTGTTAGTTTATCTTCTTTTTTATTCTCCTGTCTCTTCCTCCACCTCCAGTTCACCCCTTGCTCTAGGCCTGTATTTTGCGGTGCTTTTCGAGGATCTAAATGTCATGTTTGGAACTCCATACCATAATATAGCCAGACGGGGAAATCTCATCCAAGTCCAAAGGTACAACACCTTCTTCTCAACTAAATTTGGATAAAAATCTCACCGCTTCCCTGGATTACATCTTTTTTTAAATCTAAGAGGACGTCTTTTTGTCTCATTGTCTTCTGTGTTTTGCCATGCTGAATTCCAAAAGACAATTTTTCCTTCCGTTTATTTATACCCAGGCACCAAAAGGGAGTAAAGGGAGTACTTCAATTACCTTTATGTAAGAAGGAGTACTGTGGAGAACAAATAGCAATGATATCCTTGAAAAAACAATTAGTCACAATAAGTAAGCCTCTTACTTGGACAACATTCAAAAAGAAAATTGAAAAATTTGGACGTGAGCGTTGTTGAGGATGAAATCAAGGATCAATATGCTTGTTATTGGTTTGAGAACTACTGACTACCGCATATACATGTGGATAAGTTCTCCCGCGGATTAGTCGGGGCTTGATTTTACCGTATAATTTCTGGTATTTTATAATGTCGGTCATATAAATAGAATGCGGAAAACTAATGCTATTGGTCCAAGAGAATAGAATATGCTGACGCCCACCTGAGAGAGTAACCGCGGAGCACACGGCCTCTTTTTTTTTCTATGTATTGTGCCTACGTGGCCACATAATACCCAAACTATTCCGAAGCAATGTTTGCACTGATTTGTGTTATTTGTATCTCACACCCTCATACACCTTTATTGTAAGAGCATCCCTTATCTACGATGGAGCGTTCGATCAGAAGAAAATATGAAGCTGGTTTTAAATTAAAAGTCATTGAAGTCGCGAAAAAAATTGGTAACTGTGCTGCTGCAACAAACTTTGATGCGTCTGAGAAACTGATAGAAGATTGGAGGTGGCAAAAAAAAAATTTGAGTGACGCATTTTTGAACTGCCGTGTAAGTCTGGGTGTGATTTTATGATCAATTTTTCACGTTTCAAGACCCGAGTTATATGTGAGTAAATACGGTATTTAAAGGAGTTGCTTGACATCTTTTATTAAGTGGCTTGGTCAGGGTTAGGCTTAGGGTTAGGGTTATTATTTTACAGGGCGCTGCTTTGTTTTTAATGTGGCCTGCTTGCTTTTCACTTGCCTTGTTCTCTATGAACCAAGGACGCTGTGTTTTTTTAGGGAACTGAGTAAATAAAGCTTTTGTTTTGGGACATGGCGACTCTGCTGGGCCTTTTGACTGACTAACGATCAAACAAGTTTCTGCAAACACTCAAGGCCCCTAAACTTAAAGAAAAATGAAGTAAGCTTGCACACTAGAGCATAAACACTTTAAACATATAAACATTTTTAAATGGCATGTAATTTTATATTTTAAGGCTTATGAATATTCTAGGTGATCAAATTGAAAGCAAGCTGTATTGTGTTAGCTAAGATTGAGCTATACAGGAGTTTAACTCTTTCAGGGCTGATGTAGACTTTTGTCAAAAGGAGGTGGTAATCAACTGTAAACTGTGACAAACCCAACCATTACGTTTTAGTTGGACTCTCTTTGCTAGAAGGAAAGTTAGATTCATTGGTTTGACCGAGATTTCCTGTGCTCACGTGAGTAGCAAGGCACACACAACGGCAAAAATGGCACTGACATCTGGCGAGAGATGAAAGCGAATGCTTAAAGCAAAACACTCCGTGGACGACGTTTTGCCTATTATCTCTAAACTGGACTATGACTTGTCTGAGTCAGTTTTTGATACAAGTGATCGAAAACGAATGTGAGGTTCCAGCTTCAGCTGATCGGACCCCAGCTAGTCGTGGTACTGATAGTGTTTGCCAGGGAGGACTGCCACCTAACAATGAGAAGAGGTAGAAACCAGATTGTAATGCACTGCAACCGTGTCCGCTGTTGCTGCTCTCCCAGCCCCACAAAGACAGCCTGGCAGCAAGCCTGCCGCACATTATTGGCAAACTGGCAGCCACAGCATGCAGCAACAAACGTTTTATGTTGATTTTTGAGTGAAACCATTGTTTTTTGGAAAAAATATTCAGCCCTCAAAGAGTTAAATGTTGATTATTAAAACAGCCGCCTGCATTCAGCTCCAGCAGCTTAGCCCTTATCAGTGAAGCTGCATGCTGCGCTTACCAGTAGTGCTGCCTCTGATTTTAGTCTTAATGGATGCTGGTGTAACAAGCAAGTATTAATTGAACGATTCAGTTTCTCATATGTGGGTCACCCTGGTTCCAACTTAATGATGAGGACTGATCAATTAAAAGGCCTCCATATTTTTACTAGCTCAAGATTAGGAATGTGATAATGTGAGAAATGTAAAACATGATCAGACGATGGTCATCTCAGGGCCAGGCAGCAAGCACCACCATCGAGTCCTAATGATTGTTATCAAAAGATTGATGATGATTATTATGTGAAAGGAGTTTACAAGGCTAGGTAATTTTTAGGAAAACTGGTACAGCACACGGTTATTATTGTGAAGATAACATGTTAAGTGGATGTCGAGAAATCTGTATGATATATGTATGTTTTGTGATTAGAACTGAAATAAAAACGAGCTGCAGCCAATCCACCGGGCTCATTTCATGAACTGAGACGACTTTATGCGCTCTTTAATTGTTTCCTGCGCTGTGCAATAAAGTATAATTTCTGACTGCATTTCGAGAAAAGCCAAGCAAAATGACACCTTTTATTGGCTAACTAAAAAGATTACAATATGCAAGCTTTCGAGGCAACCTTAGGCCCCTTCTTCAGGCAAGATGTAATACAGAAACTGAGGTTTCCTGTGTTTATATCCACACACTAGGACAAGAAACAACAATGGTAAATCTTTAAAGGAAAAATCTTAAATGTAAAAAATTAATAGGTTCACTCAGGCTAAGACTAATTTAACAAGAGAGAGAAGAACAATGTATGGTCAAGATCTTTGGATAAGATAACTGTCCAACAAAGTCCTTTGAAAGACTCAGCTCGTTTTTTACTGAAGATTTCTCCACAACAGCTTCAGTAGGCTTTGCGCCTTAGGAATTAAGTTACCTGAACTATTCTATCACTTACAGCTCTGATGCTGATCTTTCTGATCATAAAACAGGTCATTACGATAGCAATTGACGAGAAGAATTCAGAATCAATTGCAGAATTTGAGGGTTCCTCTAGAGTGCCTCTTTGTCTTGTACAATTTGGCTCGAAAAGTAATCCGCACATTGTCATCTCATAACAGGCTTAAATTTCGAGTTTGGTATTTTTCCATCCAGCTGTTTTAACTCTAGACCATCCTCCAGAAAATTTGATACATGGACAGTGTAACAGACAGCTGGGGTCCTTCCCGGCCAGGACGCCTCTTCACTGAGAGGACCAGGGGAGCAAGCATGGCTAGAACAGCACCTCCCACTGGATGCTAGATGGCAGCTCCCATGGGTTGCAGTGGTGCCTCGGACTCCCACAGGGCTTCATTGGAGATGAAGTTATCTACAACCCTGTTGGGATCCAGGGGGTGTTTCCAGGGGGCACTGCAGCTACTCCAGAGCCCATGTGGATGCCACACCCAGAAGTGGGACAACAGGCACTGGGAGCACTCATATAAAGGGAGCCAGCAGACACCACTCAGGGAGCCAGAGTCGGGGGGAAGGAGACAAAGCTTGCTGGGAGGAGTGGAGGAGACAAAAGAGAAGAAGAGTATTGTGTGTCATGATAGTGCTTGTTGGGACTGTCACCTTCCCCGCTGCCCAACTAAGAAGAGAAAATAAAACTTTTGTGTTTTATTAGTGCGCCTCCTGCGTCCGTCTGTGTCGGGTTAAGCGCTGGTATAGACACACACAGCCACAGACCCATCATTGAGATATCGATGTTTTCAGTATCAGGGGACTCTAAAATGTAGAGATCTGTCAAAAAAACATTTTTGACAAATTTAAACGTTTCGCTTTTCCCCCATAGATGACAGGTTGTGATGGGTGAGGAGCGCAAAGCAAAAGTGGAACAATTCCTGATATAAACTTCATCTAAAACATAGCCCAGCTTTCTTTATTCCTGTGTGCACAAACGTCTCCTGCTTGTCCCCGTTAGTGGCTGGCCTCTTTGTCTCTGTAATCTAAGGCTACGTGACTTGCATTACCTCCATCTAACAAACAAAGAAAAAAATAATAATGAACTCTTGGATACATCAACACTAAGAAAGATGTGCAAATATTAAAACTGCACAGGCTGCTCTACCCTTAATGCACAGGCACAAGCTTTAGTGAATAAGGATCCATCACACAGCCACCATACAATTTAAAAAAGAGCCCTGGCACGGCGCTGCTCCAGGCCACATTAAGTCATCGAGTCATTTCCCAGCTCTCAGCTCATCAGAATGACTCCCATTCATTTAGAAACAATTTTCTCCAAGCCACCTTGAATCTCAGCACTTGATTAAAGAAATTGGTAGTCACAGGGGTGGATGAAGCAGGTTCCCAAATATGGATGTATACAGTACAGGCCAAAAGTTTGCACACACCTCCTCATTCAATGTGTTTTCTTTATTTTCATGACCATTTACAGCACTCCATCACTCTCCTTCTTGGTCAAATAGCCCTTACACAGCCTGGAGGTGTGTTTGGGGTCATTGTCCTGTTGAAAAATAAATGATTGTCCAACTAACCTGACTTCTGCACAACACAACTGCTGGTCCCAACCCCATTGACAAAGCAAGAAATTCCACTAAATAACCCTGATAAGGCACACCTGTGAAGTGAAAACCATTTCAGGTGACTACCTGTTGAAGCTCATCGAGAGAATGCCAAGAGTGTGCAAAGCAGTAATCAGAGCAAAGGGTGGCTATTTTGAAGAAACTAGAATATAAAACATGTTTTCAGTTATTTCACCTTTGTTTGTTAAGTACATGACTCCACATGTGTTCATTCATAGTTTTGATGCCTTCAGTCAAGAAAATAAAGAAAACACATTGAATGAGGAGGTGTGTCCAAACTTTTGGCCTGTACTGTACATTTTATTATTTAACCTAATCTGTCAATTTTTAAACTTGTTACTCCAGTTCAGGTCACAAGTAGTCACATTTTCTCCTAGCATCATGAGGAGTAAAGCAGGAGTCAGGCTTTATGGTCACATGTACACCTGATTTCTTGCAGAATGTTGGGTTCTCATGGTGCATGTGACCTCAACCAACAATACCAGTCAAACTAAGATGTACACTACCGGTCAAAAGTTTTAAAACACCTCATTTTTTATAAGTTATGGAAATGCATGCAGTTGAATGTCTTAATGTTTCATTAAATCCAGGCATAGAACAAATAAATAAGTCAAGGAATCATTAAGTATACAAAATTGTATTCAGATTTTTGATTCATCAAGTAGCCCCCTTTTGCTAATATAACAGCCAAACTGTGGTAACCCTTTTAATTCAGAATGCCAGTCACTAACTTGACCTCCAGTAAAACAACCCCTGACCATCACACTTCCTCCTCCACCTCCATGTTGGACAGTTGGTGTCACACGCTGAGGGACCTTCACATCACCAACTCGGCAGCATACAAACACCCTGCGTGATGAACTGAATATTTCAAATTTGGATTCCTCGGTCCGTAAGACTTTCCTCCAGTCTGCAGTCATCCACAGCTGGGGATTTCAAGGCCCTGTTTTGTCCTTTAAGGAACGGTTGCCCTGTCAAACCTGCAGCACAAAGTCTCCTCCTCACAGCACAAACTGACACTCACTTTTGTCGCCCTGCACTGTTAAGTTGTTGTGCTGTGAGACGCCTGTGACCACGCAAGCTGGTGACCCTCAGAAACTGGTCTTCCGATTGGCTTGTGACTTTGTCTTTGCCGGATCTCTTCCTGTCAAAGTTTCCTCCAGTTTCCAGTTGCCTTTAGATGGTGGAGGACACCACTGGACTCGCTGACACTTTGATTTTTATTACAATGTCTCTAAATGAAAGGCCTACACTTGTAAGGGTCATAACGCTCTGTCTTATTTCATTTGTTAATTGCCGTTTTCTTGCCATTATCACTTTCTTATTGTCCAAGTAGGACTTCAGAGAGTGTAGTCTGTTCCAACTCTGCTTGAAGACACACAGAGGGTTTTGAAGTAATCAAAAGAAGTTGGGACACCGGTGGAAATTGTGTGCAAAGCTTCATTTACTTGAATTGCTGCAGGACATCTGTAGGTTGTCACCTATGAGTTGTTCCCTGAAGAAGGTCCATTTGTAATATTCTGAAACCGGTAACGGCGCACTACATACACTTGACTTGAGCATTCATAGTCTTCATCCTCTTTCTCTGTACTTTTATCATTTGTTTGCTCAGAGGTTGATGCGCTTGCTGCTTCCTGAGCAGCTCTTATCTCCTCCACCCTAACGGCCCGCTTCTTCTCATCTTTCATCAGCATCTGTTCATGTTAAAACTGATTAAGTCGGTGTTTGTGTTGCAATTACTTTGTACGTTTTCCTTAATTTTTCACTTAACCTGGCACTTAAGTCTTCAATCTTCCTCAAGAATGATTTAACATATGAAGAGGTAGAGACAAGTGATGCGGAAGGTGGTAGGGAATGAGAACGGCACCCGTACGCAATGCTCCGCACGGCTGAGAGTTGATTCTACAATATAATACAAAAAAAAAATAAAAGTAATAAAAATCATCACCCCAAAAGCAGACATTAGAGGTCACGTAGTATTTATGTACCAAATTTCAGGTCAATAGGTCAAACTATTTGCAAGCTGCAGGCGATTTAAAATCCTGGACAGACAAACGGACAGCCCTGGTAGCATATTAAATAAGAAGATTTCCTTTTTTCAGTTTTTGCTAACCTAAACTTTACATTTAAACCTCTGACACTTTAATGCTTGCCTTTTCACCATTTTAGGCCATTCATTGCATTTCAACAAATTAAATTTGAAGAAAAACTGAGGTGTTCTAAAACTTCTGCCCAGTAGTGTACATCAGAGAAAGGCCCATTTAGACACTGGGAGGTCCATACGAAAGAAAGAAAGACAGATAGAAAGATACACACTTTATTAATCCCCAAGGGGAAATTCACATACTCTAGCAGCAGCATACTGATAAAGAACAATATTAATAAAAGAGTGATAAAAAGCGCAGTGCAAGTTAAAAAATGCAAGGTGGAGAGTGTGAGGCAGGTGTAACAGTCTATAATCTTGTATAGTGTTAACATTTAACCCCGAGTGGAACTGAAGAGTCGCATAGTGTGGGGTCTCCTCAGTCTGTCAGTGGAGCAGGATGGTGACAGCAGTCTGTCGCTGAAGCTGCTCCTCTGTCTGGAGATGATCCTGTTCAGTGGATTCGCCATTATAGACAGGAGCTTGCTCAGCGCCCGTCGCTCTGCCACGGATGTCAAACTCTCCAGCTCAGTGCCTACAATAGAGCCTGCCTTCCTCACCAGTTTGTCCAGGCGTGAGGCGTCCTTCATCTTTATGCTTATTGCAGATGTTGAAGGACGCCAGTCTTCTAAGGAAGTATAGTCGGCTCTGTCCTTTCTTACACAAAGCATCAGTATTGGCAGTCCAGTCCAATTTATCATCCAGCTGCACTCCCAGGTACTTATAGGTCTGCACCCTGTGCACACAGTCAGTCACCTCTGATGATCACGGGGTCCATAAGGGGCCTGGGCCTCCTAAAATCCACCACCAGCTCCTTGGTTTTGCTGGTGTTCAGTTGTAGATGGTTTGAGTTGCAGATGAAAAGACCAGGATTTGAACCCGGTCTCCTGAAACTCTGAGGCAGCATCACTAAACACTGCATGATCCTAGATGAGAACAACTGATATGCACATAAAATGCTACGGTCTGTCTGTCTGTCTGTCACACGATTACTCGCAAACTACTAGGGCTAAAAACCTGATGTTGGTCTTAATCCAAAGCAATAAGAGGTTATGCATTCTGGACAATAAACAAAATGTAGTGAGAGGCAATTTGGTGGCCATAAAGGGCAGTAAAGTGACCTGTAGTTGTCCGTTTCCAGGGACGTGATTGAAAACTCGTGTGATTACAACCATAATGGCAAAAGGAAAAAGAAGAGCAGCAACAAATAGAAAACCACATAAAGTGATTAAGTGATGAAGAACAACACCACAGAATAACAGAACAATGACACCCACAAACAATCCAGAAGTAATCCTTAATATAGCCTGATATGTTCTAGATATCCAAAAAATGTCAGATTGTGGCATCCTGGTGACCACTTTACTAATAACCAGAAAAGTTTATTGTATTAAAAGCACTGCTCACCTATTGATAATCCCTCAGGATACTGTACATACTTGTTCAGAATTCAAAATAAAATCTAAGTATTGGGTTTATTCAACATAAATAAAAGGATGGCAATGGACCGTGAAAGGACCAGAGGAGAGAATATTATCAAGACCATTTCTCCCCCGGACAGGCAGAGGGCAGCCCCCTTAGCTCCCAACAGGGCCACGAGTCATAAGCATGGAAGCTCAACCCTGCCAGGGGGCACCTGGACGCTTGCAGGGCCCTAATTAGCAGCAGTTCCACCACACCAGGTGCCCTATAAAAGGAACCAGTCACCACCACTCAATGGCCAAAGTCGGGAGGAAGTGAACAAAGTTCGTGAGGAGGACTGGCTAACAGAAGGGACTGTGTTGGTGCTTGCCTTGTGTGCTGGGGAAGACAACTTCTGTAAATAAATCACATGTTGTGTGCTAAACCTGTGTCCTGCATGACTGTATCGGGGTTAGGGAGGCTGTACACGCCCGGGCACCACACACCAAAATGGGAAAAAGAAAACGAATAGCGGCAACATCTGCTAAGCATCAAGCAAATTGCATTAAGTGACGAAGAACAAGACAGAATAAGTAATCGTGAATATAACCTGATATGTGCTGAAACATTTTTGGATTTCTACCACTTTACTAATAACCAGAAATGTTTATTGTAATAAAAGCACTGTCTACCTGTCGATAATCCCTCAGAATACTGCACATACATGTTCAGAATTCATAATAAAATGTAAGTATTGTGTTTATTCAACATAAATAAAGGATGGCAATGGACCATTGAAGGACCAGGAGAGAGAGTATTATGAAGACCGTTTCTCCCCCAGACAGGCAAAGGGTAGCCCTCTTAGCTTCCAACAGGGACACAGGTCATGAGCATCGAAGCTCAACCCTGCTGGCCACCACTAGGGGGCACCTGGATGCTTGTAGGGCCCTATCTGGCAGCACTTCCATCACACCAGGGTTATGGCGGCTGTACTCGCCTGGGCATCATCATACACCAAAATGGGAAAAAGAAAATGAAGAGCGGCAACATCTGCTAAGTGTCAAGCAAATTGCTTTAAGTGACAAAGAACAAGACAGAATAAGAAGACAAAAGAAGTAATTGTGAATGTAGCCTGATATGCTCTTAAATGTTTTTTGGATTTCCAGGTCACAGTAACCTGGTGGCTACTTTACTAATGACCAGAAGAGTTTATTGTAATAAAAGCACTGCCTACCTATTGATAATCCTTCAGAATACTGTACATGTTCAGATTTCATAATAAAATGTAAGTGTTGTGTTTATTAATCTTTGAACTTTATAGAATGTTTAATACGGGATGGCAAAGTGACCTATGCTTTTGTGATTAAGGCAAAGTGATCAAGAAACAAGTACTATTGTAAAAAATCAAATTCTCTCTTAGAGGATCTGTTCAAAACTTAAAAAAAAACAAAAAACTGGCAGGATCTAATCAATAACATTTTAGAAATAAGCTTTTCTTTCCCTCTTTACTACTCTCAAAGTTTTCCTCTGGCTGTGACCTTCCTCTCTTTCTCATGGGTGGTGGCTGAATTGCATTTAGTTTTGTTAAGTTTGACTTGATTGGATGGACCATTACAGGCTTTTCATAAATTCAATAAAAGATAAAAAAAGAAAAGAAACAAGTAATAAACCTCCATAATGGCAAAAAGAAAAAGAAGAGTGGCAACATCTGCTGAGTGTCAGCAAATTGCAGAAGGTAATTACGTGATGAATGAAGAGAAGGAATAAGAAGAAAAACAAGAAGTAATCCTGAATATGAAGCAAGGGAGCAGCGCACAAACATAATGGCTCAAAGGCATGCATTAGGGAACTTCTCGGTTCACTGAACTATGATTAACATGGCACAGTGGTTCCTGCTTTCTACGGGTTTACCTTCTTTATCTCTTCCAGTCAATTCAAACTGTGCCCAGATATGCACAAGCACTGTGTGTAGGGCTGTGCAGAAGGTGCTGGGTGGTCTTTTACATAGGGCTGGGCAGCGGGTACCAGGTGGTCTTTTACATAGGGCTGGGCAGTGGGTACCAGGTGGTCTTTTACCCAAGGCCGGGCAGCGGGGGCCAGGTGGTCTTTTACGTAAGAAATTTGACAAACAAGAGGAGACCATTTGGTCCATCAAGCCCATTGTTTAGCTAATAGCTAAGCTGTCCCAAAACCTGATCCAGATTCTTCTTTAAGGTTTATTAAGGCTCCTGCTTCAACTCCATGGCTTGGTAGTTAGTTCCAGAGTCTCATAACTCTTTAAGAAAATTAGAGATTTCTGGCTTCAGTCCTAAAATGCACTTCTCCTTGGTTTCCACCGGTGTCCCGGAGCATAAAACTCACTGGTAAACCTAAAGAATTCCACTGATTATACTTCATTAATGCTTCTGGAGATTTTGAGGACCTGGATTAGGTTGTCCCGCGGTCAACACTTCTTGAGACTAAACAGGTTGAATTCTCTGTTTGTTTGTCACAGTAGGACATGTCATTACGTCCTGGGATGGTCCAGGATGATGTTCTCTGCACAGCTTCAAGCGCTGTTATTTCTTTTGTGTAACGGGTGACCTCTGTAATAGACGGGCGGCAGCTCAATCCAGCCGGGACATCCCAGAACGGGAAGAGTGGAGAAGGGCAGCCTTTCCATGACACTGCCTCCCCCACAACACTAGGTGGCAGCTTCCCTGGACAGTAACTGTACCCCGTATTCCCTCAGGGCATCATGGGACATGGAGTCCATTTTCTCAGCCCTGTTGGGTGCCGTGGGGGGTGCCAGGGGGAGCTCACAAGGACCTGGGGACTTCTACTTTTCCTACAACCTGGAAGTACTTCGGAATTACGAGGTCAGAAACCCACAGCACTTCCGGGATGCTTGAGGACTGATGAGGTGGTGTTTGACCCAGAAGAAGAGGAGAAGCACTTCTGGGTCAAGGAATATAAAAGGACTGTTTGAGACTCAGCGAGGGGAGCCGGAGTTGGGAGGGTGTGTGACGGAGCTGCTGGGAGTGGAGGATTGTATATTATTGATTATTGATATTGGAGAATTGTGGCAAGTGTGGTGCTTTGTGCACTTGATTGGAGAAAATAATAACAAATTCTACTTGGTGCTTTTATACGTGTGTCCAGGACGTCTGTCTGTTGGGTTTCACGGGGCAACAGCGACCCCTAGCGTCCACACCTCTCACAAGTTCATTACAGTCTCAGTTTTGTGGGTTGCCCCTGATGAATGCAGCTTCTAGTTTTGGGCTTGGTACCCTTATCAAAAGTTTTCTCCAGATCCTGATTGGCTGAAGTTTTTATTTTACCATCCATCCTGGCCATCTGACCAAAGCATTAGACTTCTCTATATGCATACAGTGGGTACGGAAAGTATTCAGACCCCCTTCAATTTTTCACTCTTTGTTATATTGCAGCCATTTGCTAAAATCATTTAAATTAATTTTTTTCCTCATTAATGTACACACAGCACCCCATATTGACAGACAAAAAAAACAAATTTTTGAAATTGTTGCAGATTTATTAAAAAAGAAAAACTGAAATATCACATGGTCCTAAGTATTCAGACCCTTTGCTCAGTATTTAGTAGAAGCACCCTTTTGAGCTAATATGGCCAGGAGTCTTCTTGGGAAAGATGCAACAAGTTTTTCACACCTGGATTTGGGGATCCTCTGCCATTCCTCCTTGCAGATCCTCTCCAGTTCTGTCAGGTTGGATGGTAAACGTTGGTGGACAGCCATTTTTAGGTCTCTCCAAAGATGCTCAATTGGGTTTAAGTCAGGGCTCTGGCTAGGCCATTCAAGAACAGTCACAGAGTTGTTGTGAAGCCACTCCTTCGTTATTTTAGCTGTGTGCTTAGGGTCATTGTCTTGTTGGAAGGTAAACCTTAGGCTCAGTCTGAGGTCCTTAGCACTCTGGAGAAGGTTTTTGTCTAGGATATCCCTGTACTTGGCCGCATTCATCTTTCCCTCAATTGCAACCAGTCGCCCTGTCCCTGCAGCTGAAAAACCGCCCCACAGCATGATGCTGCCACCGCCATGCTTCACTGTGGGGACTGTATTGGACAAGTGATGAGCAGTGCCTGGTTGTCTCCACACATACCGCTTAGAATTAAGGCCAAAAAGTTCTATCTTGGTCTCAGACCAGAGAATCTTATTTCTCACCATCTCAGAGTCCTTCAGGTGTCTTTTAGCAAACTCCATGCGGGCTGTCATGTGTCTTGCACGGAGGAGAGGCTTCCGACAGGCCACTCTGCCATAAAGCCCTGACTGGTGGAGGGCTGCAGTGATGGTTGACTTTCTACAACTTTCTCCCATCTCCTGACTGCATCTCTGGAGCTCAGCCAAAGTGATCTTTGGGTTCTTCTTTACCTCTCTCACCAAGGCTCTTCTCCCCCGGTAGCTCAGCTTGGCCGGACGGCCAGCTCTAGGAAGGGTTCAGGTCGTCCCAAACGTCTTCCATTTAAGGATTATGGCGGCCACTGTGCTCTTGGGAACCTTAAGTGCAGCAGAAATTTTTTTGTAACCTTGGCCAGATCTGTGCCTTGCCACAATTCTGTCTCTGAGCTCTTCAGGCAGTTCCTTTGACCTCATGATTCTCATTTGCTCCGACATGCATTGTGAGCTGTAAGGTCTTATATAGACAGGCGTGTGGCTTTCCTAATCAAGTCCAATCAGTATAATCAAACACAGCTGGACTCAAATGAAGGTGATCTCAAGGATGAACAGAAAAAATGAAAGCACCTGAGTTAAATATATGAGTGTCACAGCAAAGGGTCTGAATACTTAGGACCATGTGATATTTCAGTTTTTCTTTTTTAATAAATCTGCAACAATTTCAATTTTTTTTTTGTCTGTCAATATGGGGTGCTGTGTGTACATTAATGAGGAAAAAAATTAATTTAAATGATTTTAGCAAATGGCTGCAATATAACAAAGACTGAAAAATTGAAGGGGGTCTGAATACTTTCCGTACCCACTGTACATGTTTATTTCATCCTGTTTACTGTACTTGCCCCTTGTTTCTGATTCTAATTCAGAACATTGACTTTCATGTATTTATGATCCATACATCCATTTTTGAAACCCACTATATATCCTGAGCAGGGTCACAGGGAAACTGGAGCCAACTCCAGAAAGCACAAGGCACAAGCCAGGAACAGTCCCAGAACAGAGCACAGCAGGGCAAACACACACACACACACACACACAAAACACACACACACCACAGCCAATTTAGCATCACCAATCCACCTAACTTGCATGCATTGGGAGGAAACCCACACTGAGCAAACATAACCTCCATACTGGGTGAAGCCAGGACATAAACTCCGAGCTTCTTATTAGAAGGAGAATCCAGGACATGAACTCTGACTACCTTATTAGGAGGGAGAACCCACGACGTCAACCCCAGTCAGCTTATTAGGAGGGAGAAGCCAGGATGTGAACCTCAGTCTCCTTATTACGAGGAAGAAGCCAGGATGTCAATCCCAGTCTCCTTATTACAGGGCAGCAGCACTTACCACTGTGCCACCATGCCACCCCATTTATTTATTAAATGGCATTTAATGTTTGTACCCAATGTTATTAATGTCATCCTTGTTTTTATTCCTATTGCATTCCTTTGAATATTTGTGAAGCTCTTTAAGCATGTGAAAGGTGCTATATAAATAAATTTTAATACTTATTCTTCTTCTTCATTATTATTATTATTATTATTACTTTGTAATTACTAGAAACTTAAAAAATGTAACATTTTAATTCATAATTAAGGGCTCCACTTCATCAGTTACATATCTGTATTGTGTAAATTCGTATTGATTTATTCTTTTTTTTTTTATTATTATTATTGACTTTAATTAGAGGCAGATAACATTCCATACAATGAAGACAAACTTAACAAAGCAAGCAAAGCCAAATTCAGCCCCGGCCAAGAGAAAGAGAGGAGAGCCAGCAACCAAAGCTACTCCATAAAAGCAACAAGAAAGGAAGAGCATCCTTTTCCACGAAATGGAAGCTTATTATAAAATGTTATTGATTAGATCCTGCCATGTTTTTAAAAAGTTTTGAAAAGATCCGGTAAGAAAGAATTTGATTTTTTCCAATTTCAAATAGAACATCAGTTACTCACTGACATAAAAGTGGTAGGGTGGGAGCTGACCAAGACAAGTCCTGTGCTATAGTACCACAGTAAAGACAATTACAGTTTGTCCTTCTCCACTCAGTCCGTATGGATTTATTTTTATTTACTACTTTTAGTACTTCATTTATTTGTGGATTTATATTCTCACTTATTACTAATTTGTTATTTTTATTTGCATTGTTTTCGTGTAAAGAAACTTTGTGAGCGACGTATTTCTAATGAAATTGCGATATAGAAACAAACGCTGTTTCTCACTGCCTGGAGCCCAATGCTGCCAAACTAGGGTCCGTTATGTTATAAGCAACTTGTATTTTGAAGAAGGAAAAAAAAAAAGATAAGAGTAAAAGTCGGGTCTCTAACCTTTCTATTTTTTCTTTTTCAAATGCACACAGACAGCGCCCTTCGCGAACTCCGTACTGCGTTATGGAAGTCGCCGGTTATTCCTGCATCTGCTCAGGACGTATCTCCGGAGGTGTGTTGGTTTATGTAGAATTTCATTTATTACAGCAGTGCATAGATTTTTATTCACCTTTGACTCGTACATGGAGTATTCACAACTTTGTTGATTAACACATTCAGGCACGGGATTATTGACAAGCACAGCCCACCCCGCCCCCTTGCTGCCTGAGGTCTCCTGATTTCTTCGCACTTCTGCATCTGCACCCGCTGACTGCCGTGTTTCATAGCGTTTATTCACAGCACCAGCCGATCGAAGACACGCACACTACGACGTCGCGGGCTCCTCACCGTTTACTCCCGACGGATGTTTTAGTCACCGGATTGTCTGTAACGGCAATGGATCGCTGAAACACGAATTTTAACTACCGAACTGTTGATTAGTGCTAAACGTGGTTTGACATTTATCGACTTGACTTGCAGTAATAATGCAAGCTGTAAAAACGCACAGCATAGAACAAAGGGAAACCAGCTTCACGGCACCGAACTGCTAATGCATTGATCTGATAATTTTATCAATAAACATACTATAATAATAATACATTTATATAGCGCCTTTCCAATGCTCAAGGCGCTTAAAATAATTTGATAATAATTAGAATGAGGAATAACTGGACAAACGGCGGATTTGTGAATAAACCTGCGCCTATTGTGACTAAAGTAAGATGTAAATCAATGGGATGGTCAGCCGTGACTGAGAGCTGCTTACAAGAGTCGCGGTAGGGGTGGTGCTGGAGCCTAACCCTGCTAGCACAGGACGCATGACAGACATACATACCCAGTGCCGGTGCTGGTTATTTTGCGACCTATAGGCCAAGCTTATTAGTGACCCAACCAACTGTTCGCTAGCTAACCCGTGCGACTGGGTTCCCCACCAAGGTTCCTAACCTACACCCCCATTATGATCTGCGCCAGGGGGCGAATGCCTAATACGCCTTAATGGTGGGGCCGGGCCCTGTACACACTCCAACCACACGGAGAGGCAACGTTGTTTCTTATCAGCCTATCCAATAAACGTGACTTTTTTGCATAAATCCTCTGTCTCTCACTCTCTCTTATGGGGCCTTTTATATTTAAGTCAGTAAACCAGTAAGGAAAGAAACGGTCTTGCACAGTGATTTTTTGTCTATATACAGGTATTAATCCATACATAGCCTTTCTTTTATCCATATAGCACTCTTTATATCACCTATGTCTGCATGTTATATAATGTGTTTCATGTGAATTTACATCAGCAAGTCAGGGAGAATAACGATCTGACTAATGGTGACCCTGTAGTTAGGATATAGTGGGTTGGATAATGAGTGACTAAAATGTATAGCGCCCTTTGGTCTACTCTATGTATCTGTCCGTACACAGCGCCTAGCATATCTATATAGCGGTGACGTAGCTAGAGTTCGTGCCGCACGGGGCGGGGCGGTGCTTCAATTTGCCGCCCTCCAACTTATCTGAATATTTTAAACCTATTTAAAAAGAAAATTTAAATGACGTATAGAAAAAAATTAAGATACATTTTTGCATAGATTTATTCATAGAGAAACAGCCAGAACTTTTCACATATAATTTATGAGCATCAGCTAGACAAGAATAAGGTACAGACGCACTGATAAGCCGTGTTCTAATTATTAGTTTAATATAATTACGCTGCGAAAACCAGAACCAGTGTAGTGTACAAGTAATAGGTGGGGATGTTTTCTGAGCAGAGCAAGAACGCATTCGGATTGATAACGAAACGAAATTACAAATTGTAAATGAGTTGTTTATCTTCCTAGAAATTATTATCGAAATTTGTGTTTATTTTTGTTATCGTCTCATAAATGTCAACTGCTGCGTCTGATGCTGTCACAAAAGGACAGTCTGAAAATTATTTTTGTAGCATTTGTGGATAAAAATCACACAATTTTACTTTTTTCATTCATGAGTGATATTTTTCCGAACCCTGCTGCTTACACACGAATTGTACTGAGCCTTTTGACCAATACTGCCGCCTCCAAAAATGTGCCGCCGGGGCAGACCGCCTCCTCCGCCCGCCCCTAGATACGCCACTGTATAATAATAATAATAATAATAATAAATGTTTATATAGCGCCTTCCCTATGCTCAAGGCGCTTAAATAATTTGATAACAATTAGAAGGAGGAATGACTGGACAAACGGACGATCTGTGAATAAACCTGCGCCTATTGTGACTAAAGTAAGATATAAATCAATGGGATGGCCAGGCACGATTGAAAGCTGCTTATCTGTCCATCTAGTGTCAGGCAGTCACATTTTAACCAGCCTATTCCTGAAAAGAGTCGCGGTAGGGGTGGCGTTGGAGCCTAACCCACCTACCACATTACGCAAGTGCCGGTGCTGGCTATTTTGCACCCTAAGCCAAGCTCATTAGTGAGCCAATCAACTGTTCTGTAGCTAACCCGTGCGACTGGGTTGCACCCAAGGTTCCCAACCTACACCCCCATTATGATCTGCGCCTTGGGCGAATGCCTAATACGCCTTCATGGTGGCGCCGGCCCTGTACACACCCCAACCACACAGCGGGGCAACGTGTTTCTTATCAACCTATCCAATAAACGTGACTTTTTTGCATAAATCCTCCGTCTCTCACTCTCTCGCTTATGGGGCCTTTTATATCTAAGTCAGTAAGCCAGTAAGGAAAAAAAGGTCTTGACATGTATAGTGACGTTTTGTCTATATACAGGTATTTATCCATACATAGCGTTTATAGCACTCTTTATATCACCTATTTATGCCTGTATCCTATATACTGACTTTCACGTGTATTTACATTAGCAAGTCAGTGGAGATAAACGATCATATGATGAATATGTCCATCCATTATGCACCGCTTATCCGAGGTCGAGTCGCTGGGGCAGCAGCCTAAGCAGGGAAGCCCAGACCTCCCTCTCCCCGGCCACTTCCTCCAGCTCCTCTGGGAGGACCCCGTGGCGTTCCCAGGCCAGCCGGGACATATAATCCCTCCAGCGTGTCCTGAGTCTGCCCCGTTGCTTTCTCCCAATGGGACATGCCCGGGACATCCCCCCAGGGAGACGTCCAGGGGGCATCCTGACCAGATGCCCGAACCACCTCAACTGACTCCTCTCAATGCGGAGGCACAGCGACTCTACTCCGAGTCTCTCTCGGATAACTGAACTTCTCACCCTATGTCTAAGGGGAAGTCCAGCCACCCTGTGAAGAAAACTTATTTCGGCCGCTTGCATCCGCGATCTTGCTCTTTCGGTCACTACCCAAAGCTTGTGGCCATAGTTGAGGGTAGGAAAGAAGATCGACTGGTAATTTGACAGCCTCGCCTTTTGGCTCGGCTCTCTCTTCACCACGACGGAACGTTGCAGAGCCCGCATTACTGCAGGTGCCGCACCAATCCATCTGTCGACCTGCCGCTCCATTCTTCCCTCACTCGTGAACAAGACCCCGAGATACTTGAACTTCCCCACTTGAGGCAGTAATGTGTTCCCAACCCGAAGAGAGCATTCCACCCTTTTCCGGCTGAGAACCTTGGCCTCGGATTTAGAGGTGCTGACTCTCATGAGAGCTGGAGGTCACTGTCTGATGAAGCCAACAGAACCACGTCATCCGCAAATAGCAGAGATGAGATTCTAAGGCCACCGAACCAGACCCCCTCCGCTCCTTGGCTGCACCTATATTCTGTCCGTATAACTTATGAACAGAATCAGTGACAAATGGCAGCCCTGGCGGAGTCCAACCTCAACAGGAAACGAGTCCGACTTATTACCGGCAATGCGGACCAAGCTCCTGCTCCTCCTGTACAGGGACTGAATGGCTCGTAACAATGAGTCTTGTACCCCGTACTCTTGGAGCACACCCCACAGGATGCTTCGAGGGACACGGTCGAATGCCTTTTCCAAATCCACAAAACACATGTGGACTGGTTGGGCAAACTCCCATGCCCCCTCCAGGGTCCTGGCCAGGGTGCTGAGCTGATCCAGTGTTCCACAGCCGGAACGGAATCCGCATTGTCTCTCTTGAATCCGAGATTCGACCATCGACCGAACTCTCTTCTCCAGCACCCCCGAATAGACCTTACCGGGGAGGCTGAGGAGTGTGATCCCTCTGTACACTGTAAAAAGTAAATCTTGCATGTGTGAAAAATAATAATAAAAAATAGCTAACTATACGCAAAATAATCATTACCTTAATTAATAAAAATGGGTTTTACCCTTTTTCTTGATTAATTCTAATTCAATAAAAAAATTAAGAATAATGTTAACTTATTTTTCTTAAAATGTAAACATTTTTTATAACTTATTCGAAGTAAAAAAACTATACTGTGAATTGAACACATTTAAGTTAAGTTAAATGTAATGACACGTCACTTCCTCTCACATCGATTTCTTGGTCTTTACAACAACGCATCCAGCTGTAACACTTATCCATAAGAAGAGCTATTTTACTACGAATGTGTAAGTATAAAGCATATTAATTCCGTAATGAATAACTAGTATTTCATTTCATGTAATTACAGACATAAGCATTTGTTGTTTTCACAAAACCTTTCCCTTCATGTGGGAAACATGGCGGGCAAGGTAGTGTCTTTCTAACAACTTACCTCGTTGGTTTGCTTTAAAAAGCAAGTACATTTCTCGGATAGTTACATATGTTCATATGGTTTATTTTATCGTTTAAAACTTTTATTTTACACAGAAAAAGAAAATGACACTTTGAGATAAGTTTGAGAACGATATGGCATTTGTCCTAAACTACGACCTGTAAACAACATATACAGACGTTGGCCTAACCGTCACGGTATTATTTAACCTCTTATTGAATTAGTGTTCTACATAGGCCATGTATTTTCTGGTTAATTTTTAACCCTGATTTATTTAGCGATGTTTGATTTCCTATGTCCTATTTTATTTCAGGATTTTCGCTATCGCATACTGAAAATGGTGAAAAGACGGCCATTCATTTAAGAGGATATGTTGGCATAAATGCAGGAAGTGTTTGAAGAGCGGCACCTGCTGCAGGATTTCACTCTTTCGCTCTCTGTTTCCTTCCCATTTACCACTCATTCCTGGGACATTGTTTGATTGAGACATAGTTTTTGAAAAAAGTTTAAAAAAAGAAAAGAAAATTTTCATTGACATTTGAATGTCAGTAATTCAGTAAAAATTATCCTCAGACATTTGATTTAATTTTCCTTTGAAAATATTACTCCGTTGTTGTGACTATCTGTGTATGTTCAAATAAATAAAGATATATGGATTTTTAGCATGTATTTGTTATTCAGTCATTACTGTCCATTACTGTACACTTTTTTTGAGTACTGCAATTCAAATGAAAATCAAGAGTAAAATGAAACCATTTTTGCCACTACTTATATTTAATCAAACTCATTTATTTTAGGTAAATTTGAGTTAATTAATAAATTAAGTTTACTCAGTAGTGCAGTATATTAAATCTAATCAAAAATATTGCTTGTAATTTGTTGTCTTATTTTTTTTTTTTTTTTAAGTAATTTTAATCTGTTATTTTTTACAGTGTAGTTGGGAGCACACCCTCCGGTCACCCTTCTTAAAATAACGAGTATGTATAGAGCCCTTTGGTCTACTATATGTATCTGTCCGTACATAGCGCATATCGTATCTATATAGCACCTTTTATATCCCCTTGTCTATTTATGTATCAGATAAACTAGAGTTTTGCGTATATTTATGTCAGCAAGTCAGTGGGGGAAACTCATCTGTCTAATATGTACAGCACCTTTTTGGGTAGATATTTATCCATAGCCATTTAAATCCATACAGCACCCTTTACATCACCTATTTATCTTATTAGATGCTGACTTTCATCTGTATTTATGTCAGCAAGTCAGTGGGGAAAAACTCAACCATCTCATATGTTTAGTGTCTTTTTGTCTACATATCTACACATGACAGATTTCATATCCATACAGCACCTTTTATATCATCTATCACTTTCTGTATCTTACATACTGACTTTTATAGTGTATTTACATCAATCAGCAAGTCAATGGTTAAAACGCATTTCAAAGAAAGGTTCTCAGCCGATCTTGTGTGAATCTATAATATGCCGAGTGCCTTTTTGTCTTTATATCTATTTGTACATTGCATCTTTCATATCCTTATAACGCCGTATATGTCCCCTATCTATTTATGCACCTTATATAAGACCTTTCAGGTGTTGTTACGCCAGCAAGTCAATGGGGATAAAACTGTCGTCTCTTTAATATGTATAGTGCCTTTTTATCTACATATCTATACATAGCTGATTTCATATCCATATAGCTCCTTATATACTGTACAGTCAGCAAGTCAGTGGCTAAAAATGAGTATGAAGGGGAGGTTCTCGGTCTATCTAGTATCTAATAGCTATAAGCGCCTTTTTGGCTATATATCTATAAATTGCATTTTTATATCCATAACGCCTTTCATATCCCCTATCTATATATCTGCCTGACTTTATTGTGTATTTATATCAGCAAGTCAACGGGGAAAAACGTTTTTGAAAAAGGTTCTCTGTCCAATATTTTATATGTACAGTATAGTGTCTTTTTTGTCTAAATGGTTCTCTAGTACCTAATATGTATAGTGCCTTTTTGGGGTGTCTGAAGTTTTTATAGTGCCTACTACGTCAGTAAACCATTGTACAAAAACGCAAGTGAAAGCCAGCTTGTCTGTCTGTCTGTCTGTCTATCAACTGCGGAGTGATTTTCATTTCTACTTATAATACACATGTATTATATAGCGCCTTTCAAATCTGTTTATTAATGCCAATTTGCCAATGGGCAAAATGCGACTGAAAACAAGCTTACTGTCTGTAGTAGATGAAGTTTCTTTCTCCTTATCGGTTATATGCGGTGCCTTCCCTGTTAATCTTGTGTAGCGTTTTTATTTTACACGTTGTGCCTTACATATGTATCTATTGTTGTTCCTGCCTTGAGCCCGATGCTTGCCGACTAGACTCCAGCTGCCCAGCGACAAAGCCATTAATCAGCTGGTATGAAGATAAGCGCCCTCGTATATGTCTCAATATTATACTTGGTCTCTAAATAACCAATCGAATATATTATGTCAATGACAGAGCTGTCGATTCACTTTATGCCCTCGTTTTTCCAATTAAAAAGTCGTAACTAGATCTGGACGGGACGCCAGTGGGTTTTACAGGCACGCTCTATAGATACCATCTCTGATACGGTGGACCAGAGCAATGGCACCAAAACTAACGCTCTGGAAAGAAAGCCATGACGACTTCTAGACGAAAGGGGAGAATTCTAGGCGCATGCCGCTCGCACACATTCTGGACATATACAAATCCTGTAGATCAGTCCAGCTGTGACTTAAGATGCCCATCTCGACAGACGCAAGTAGACCGTGGTTCTTCCCCCATTGATTATGGCCCCTCAATCCACCTGTAACAGGCTTCTCTCCGCCGTTTGGACAGTATATTTCGGATCAGTTGTACGCTCAAGTAAACCGATTATTTTGAAAGCCAGTCGAATCAGCCCACTGCTACGTCTATCGGTGTTTATGCCGACTTCAACAACCAACAGGTGCGGGAACTACAATAATATAAAATAAACAAGAGGTGCCTACCCTGCGGATCTTCGACTTTCGGTTTGCCGTCTTCTGCCTCTCTCCCTCTCCCGTGGTGCCTTTCCATCACTGGCTCGATCTTATTACCTGACATTCACCACTGACGCTTTGCGCTCCGACTCCTAGAGGGTTCTCGTTTATAGGAAAATACAGACTCGCCGTCTCCACCCACTGGCGCTCGCTGTCTACACAAGCTGCGCTCCCGTTGCAGAGTGACTGCCTAAAGAAAGCAAGCGGCACGCCCCTCACGTGCTCTGTGGGAAATAAAAAGTTGCTAGGCAACAGTGGAGCGTCCCATTCTCCGATTCCGCTGTTTTATAAAAGGGGACATCGCGGAGCGCCCAGCCTTACGAAATGGGGCCGGCTTAGAATCGCATGAATACAGAGCGCTTTCTTCGATACCATCGTCACATGATGTACACATTACGTGAGGAAATGGTTTGTTCACCTGCCTCGGATTTCACACAGTGTGAGCCACGCCTGCAAAAAGGTCAATGAGAATGAGTGCTATTTTTGTTTCAGTTATCCGAAGATCCCTGACGTTATTTGCAGAAAGGGAAGTTCTTTAAAAAAAAAAAGTAGGAATTTATTGTAATTGTTGAGAAATGCAGTCACGATGGCAGGTTCCTTTAAAGGAAAAGACGCGAAGTATTGTCAAAATGTTAGGCCGTTCGGCATAGTTTTACGGCAACAAATCTTCAGTTTCTCCAATCAAGGGAGAAGATGGATGGAATCTTTTTGGGAACAAAAAGAACTGGATGGAGGCAGATTTGTGTTTCAAAAACACGGTGTATTCTCTGTAGCTGGTAGCACATGGTCAGGCCAAAACAAAACAGTAACAATCTTACTTCCTCTCACATATTCTCCCAGATCTTGAATGTTTAACTTTATAAACACTAGTCTCTAACACATTACAACTTAACAGGCAAATGAACATTGAAATCTAAATGTAGGTATATTCCTATTCCCATTCTAATATAATGAACATTTACTTTTTCTAATTTAATGGTTAAGTGACAACATAACTTTATATTATTCCCTCCCTCAGGAAAGAAGCGTTCACGTTTCTTGCCTTGTAAATCTACAACGTAGAAAATACATCAACAAGTTAACAATGTTATATTTTACCCCATTACAAAGTCTTTGAAACGTTTTGGTAGGATAGTAGGACGACAAAATTGTTGCTGAGTTGGCTCATGTGGAACATCTTCAACAGGAGATTCCTGATTTGTCCCAGATTCCAGCTGAACAGCAGGATTAGTGTTTGTGTCGTGTCCAAACTGAGTCAAGTTCTCTTTACCCAACTGAACCCCAGTTTCCTGTTGCAGCTGAGTAGCTGGTACAAAGGGGAGCGAGCCAGTCAGTTTAGGTAACTTTCCATGAGGAGGTCTTGGAATGAGTGGCATAGTGGGTGAGGTAGTGGGGAGTGGAGAAGTATATCTCTTCAGACGATTATAATGGACTGCTTGTAACTTGGTAAGTTCAAAAGGGCACCTTATACGATAAGTTACACCCGAGGCATTGTGACGATGCAGGTTCTGGCTCCACACTCCCGTTGCTATTCGGGAGCCCTTCAACCCAAACACCGTTGGTAATGTTACCGATGAGCTAGTCAGTGAAGGCAATAACATCTAAGCATGGGGATGGTAAAGTGCAAAAGTGCTTTTATTAAAAAGACAATCGTCAAAACAAAAGTGTCCATGAAGTGCAGTGCTGTTCCAGTTCAATAAATAATCCATTAAAATGAAAACGTGGAGGTTAAAATAAACAATAGAAAAAAAAAAAAACAATCCTTTTAAAACGAGGTTAAAATGATCTTCCAGGAAGCAGTCTTTAAAACAACAACGACAAACCCGGTGCATCATTTCTGTTAGCGTCTCACCTGCTTCTCCCAACTGGGCTTTGCAGCAGGCGAGACGCTCTCTGCAGCTGCCCTCTTCTCTCACACACTCGAGACTGGAGACCTCCCGATCCCTGGCTCCGGTCTGGCACTCATCCCAGTCCCCGAGACTTGATGTCCACCAACGGCCAGGACGCACACATTGGGGACTCCACCACCAAGCCTCCCGACTTCCGCGGCCCTCTGCGGCTCGTCGCTTTCACCTGGTCGCTCAGCAGGAGCAACAACAACTCCAACACCTGGGTGTCGGCCTAACACCCAGCTTCCTCGCAGCTGCCCACAAGCGCTCGATCGCGCGCTCACCACACGCTCCGCGTGTCTGTCTCTCATGCACCGCCTGCTTCCTCACTCGCGCCCCACAACCTCCGTCTTCTTTTCCTTTCTTTCTTTCCTTTTTCTGTTCTTGTACTTTTTTTTCATCCCTCCTTAACCGACTCGCGCTTCTTTTAAATGACGAGAGGCCATGACAGCTGCAGCATTAGCCACGGGAGCAATCACGGATGTGGGCAGTTCCTCACCTGTGCACTTGGTGAGAAACGCCCACACCCCCGAGCGTCCCGCGGCTCGCCATGGACCAACGCCCCCCTCACGAAGCCGCCTCGGGTGCGGTCATTATTTATTTAAAAATGAATGGCCTTTGCTCAACGAGCTGTGGACCCATAACACCACAGGCATCCCCAGAAGAACCCATGCCCTCCACAATTTCAAATGGTCCTTTCCAGTGGAGGGGGAGTTTCTGACATTTAGAAGTAGGGTCATACAGCCAAACAAGATCTCCTGGGGAGTATGGCTCATGTCTGACAAGGCGATCATAAAAATGTTTCTGTTGTTTGTGAGCCGACCGGTCATTCCTAGCACTTGGAATTTATTTCTCACTTGGTTAACATAATAAACAGGGGTACCGGAAGAATTTGTAGTGGTTGTTGAACCCGATGAAAATAGAAGGTCAGCAGGCATTCAAGCTTCTCTACCATGCAAAAGAAAGAAAGGAGTGTGTGCTGGAGTTGTATACAAATGTCACAGGGTTCAAAAATACGTCCCATTCCCCTGAATGTTGCAGTAGGGTTCGTTTCAACAGTTCAATTAGAGTCTGGTTGATTCGCTCTACTAGGCCATCCCCCTGTGGATGGTAAGGGCTGGTTTTGGCTTTTTTTACACCTAGTAATTGACGTGACAACATAACTTTACAGTACCTTTATTAAAACACTTTCGACAACAAAGTACTTTATTAATGAAGAAGTTACGTGAGCCTCCGCAACGGATTGAGGCAGTACAGAAAATGGATGGATGGATAAAGGGAAGAGGAATCATTGGGTTAATTTGATTTGGAAAGTAATTCAATAGTTTAATATAATATAATCTTATGTAATAAGCTACCATTGTTGTCCGTTTGTCTGTCCAGGATTAAATCACCTGTAGCTCGCAAAATTTTTGAGCTATTGACCTGAAATTTGGTACACATATGCTACGCAATCTCTACTGTCCGCTTTCAAGGTGATGATTTTTATTACTCTTTTTATTTTATTTTATTGTAGAGTAAACTCTCAGCAGTGCACAGCTGAACAGACGTGCGGCGCATGCATACGGGCGCCGTTCTCATCCCTACCACCTTAGCCTTCACTTCTCCTACCTCTTCATGTCTTAAATCATTCTTGGGGCAAATTGAACACTTAAGTGACAGCTTAAGTGAAAAACGTACTAAGTAACACTGACTTATTCAGTTTTAACGCGAAATGATGTTGATGAAAGAAGAGAAGAAGTGGGCCGCTAGGGTGGAAAAAACAAGAGCTGCTCAGGAAACAGCAAGGATATCAACCTCTGAGCAAACGAATAATAAACGTACAGAGAAAAAGGATGAAAACTAGGAATGCTCAAGGCAAGTGTATTCATTGCACGATATCATGCAGTACGCCGTTACTAGTATAATATAATATAGTGGACAACATGGTGGCACAGTGGTAGTGCTGCTGCCTCACACTAAGGATATCAGGGCTCATTTTCTATGTCCTCCTTGTGTGGAATTTGCATGTTCTCCCCAGGTTCGGGTGCTCCAGTTTGCTCCCATAGTCTAATGACATGCAGGTTAGGTGAATTGGTGACCCGTAATTGCCATTTGGTGTGTGACTGTGTGCGTGGACTCGTGTCCTGTCCAGGGTTTGTTCCTGCCTTGCATCCTATACTAGATGGGATAGGCTCCTGCATCACCCCATCCCATGACCCTGGTCTGGATAAATAGGTGGAGTGGTGGCTCTGTGGCTAAAGGATGTGAGTTGGTAACTTGAAGGTTGCTGGTTCAAATCCCGACAGTGGCAGACAGAAGGCATGCTACACCATTAGGCCCTTCAGCGAGGCCCTTAACCTGCAAGTGTTCCAGGAGTGCTGAACAAATAGCTGACCCTGTGCTCTGACCCCAAAAAAATCTCTCTGGAGAGTAAGTTGGGTATGTGAAAACTCACAAATTCCTCATACAAGAAACTGTATATGGCAATTAAAGGATTAGAAATCACTTAAATATACAGTCATGTGAAAAAGTACGTAAGTTTTCTTTTTTTAAAATATGAGGACATTTCAAGATTTAATCATCATTTAAACAGTCTGTATCTGTAAATAAGGATGATGTAATTAAAGAGGAATACAAGTCAGAATTAGCCTAAGCCATTCTAATTCAGGTTATTCATCCATCCATCCATTATCCAACCCACTATATCCTAACTACAGGGTCTTAGGGGTCTGCTGGAGCCAATCTCAGCCAACACAGGGCGCAAGGCAGGAAACAAACCCCGGACAGGACGCCAGCCCACCGCAGCAGGGTATTCATAAGAAATGTAATTTTATTTCACGAGTTAGAAATACATAATAAACAAGAAATGTTGTATCACATACAGTATATACTCACATTTAAGTTCTCTCAGGGAGAAGTCGGGACTTGATTTTACCGTATAATTTCTGGTATTTCATAATGTCAGTCATATAAGTCGAATGCAGAAAACTGATATCATCTACTGTTAAATTCTGCTCTGTACTTATATTTTGATTTTATTATTATATTGTATTGAGGATTACTTGTGTTCTGTTCTGTGTATTGTATTGTACTGACCCCCTTCTTTTTGACGCCCACTGCACACCCAACCTACCTGGAAAGGGGTCTCTCTTTGAACTGCCTTTCCTGAGGTTTATTCCATTTTTATCCCCTGTGGAGTTTTTCCTTGTCTTCTTAGAGAGTCAAGGCTTTGCTGTCAAAAGGCAGGGCCTGTTAAAGCCCATTGTGGCACTTCTTGTGTGATTTTGGGCTCTACAAAAAATAAATTGTAGGTTTAGGTTTAGGTTTAGGTTTAGGTTTATTTGTCATATATAGGTTAACACAGGGTCAACATTCAATGAAATGTGTATGACGAGAGAAACAAGTCACTCAGCCTATATCCAATAAAGCTAAAAAATAATTAAAAAAAAAATTACAAGTTAAAAATAGACTAGCTATATAAAATAAAATGTGTACATTTTAAAAGAAATTATAGAGCAATATGAGTTGAATGAGCAGCAAGTCCAAATGACAGTTATTGCACAGATAATGTTTTATAAGTACAGATGCAAATTCCATAAAGTGCAGATGCATGTTCCAGTCAGTATTCAGAGTGTATGCAGGTACAGTTTGTGTGTGAGTAGTGCAATGTAGGTGTAATGTAAGTGTATATAAGTGTTCAGGTGTTGCTGTTGAGGAGTCGAATGGCCTGGTGGTAAAAACTGTTCTTAAGTCTCGTAGTCCAAGAAGCCAGACTCCTGTATCATCTGCCAGACGGTAACAAGGAGAACAGCTGGTGTACTGGATGGCTGTGGTCCTTTATGATGCTGCTTGTCTTACGCAAGCACCGATGGAGGTAAATGTATTGTATTGTATGTAATTCCATCCCAGACTGTAAGGGGGCGCTGCTGCTAACTGTATTGCCTTCCTTTCCCTCCACCGTATTAAGAAACTGCCCAGTGAGGGCAACTGACTCTGCCCCTTCCAGTCCAGTGGCCATAAAAGCAGGACTGCCTGAAAGAAGGCTTCACTTCACAACAGAGCGACCAGAGAGAAGGAACACCTCTATAACCTAGAAGAAACGTTTAGAATTAGTCAGCCCATGTTATTTGGTGGCTTTTGTTTATTCTGTTTTGACACCATTGAGCGTTTGTTTTTGCTTTCCTGTAAACAGGGACAGCCATGTTGGTGTCCCAAAATTTATTTTTGTCAAGCCTGTCCATTCTCTCGGAATGACCACAACATTTAGGCGCCAAAGTGATCCCTCACAGCAATGCCTTAGGGGAATTCTCCAAAATAACCACCAACATATAGTTCCTAGAAAAAAAACTTTTTATTTAGACCATTAACAAGTTGCAAAGATAACCATGAATAGATGATAACAGGTTGGTGAAATACCAGTGGCTTCATGGTTTTCCAAGGACTCTTACCGTATAGTCACACAGGCCAAGTTCAGCTTTTCTTGTTCTGAAACAGGGCCATCTTACCAGCATCATAGGCCCCCGGGCAAAGAAGTGCACTGGGATAACAAAACAGAAACATACATAGGCATCAGAAACATCGTGGGCCCCTCTGGGCCAGTACCCACTGTGCCCATTCATAAGTTGGCCCACATTCTGTTGTGTCTTGCTAGGTAGCAAATGATACAATAAAGCGCACGTATTTATTTGAAGCTGATTTGATGCACTTTTTTTTTAGTGTGCCACTAAACAGGAGGGCTGGGCTGGCACCCCAGCTCTTCTTTGGACTCTGACAGTGGGTAAAAAATAGGTAGGCAGGCCGTGTGGTGTAGGGCTTAAGGCTTTGGATTTCAGACCATGAGGTGGTGGGTTTAAATCCCACTACTGACACCGTGTAACTATGAGCAAGTCACTTGACCGGCCGGTGCTTCAATTGGAAAAACCAAAAAGAAATGTAACCACTGGTATCATAAAGTCTGTATCACCTTGGGTAAGATGAAGTCATAAAAACTGAAATACATCCATCCATCCTTTCAAAGTCATCTTTCATCAGTGGAGAGCTGCTGCAAGTCCAGAAGACTACTGGGACAATGCCGGAGTCCACACTGGGTGGGTTATATGAGGTGGGTCATGAAGTGAATGTGACTGCAGAAAACAACCAAAGAGCCTTTCATTGATGTTCCAGCAAGACTCACAGAAGAAATCTTCAGAGAATGCTTCAATGATAAGAAGAACAGACAAGTCCTAAAATGTAATAATTTCCATAATCAAATTTTCTTCGATATTAGTGTTAATAATGTTGTTACAGAGTCTGTAAATCTGAAACTATGTATAAAATAAGAGAATAAAAGCCTTGTTTAATTATTTCATTTGTTATTATTAATTGATCTGTCGGAATAAAACCATTTACTATCACAGGGCCTGAGGTGTTCAAGCTCAAGCCAAACTTCAGAGTTTAAAGATGGAGCATCCTACTTTGGCATCATCTGGTTCAAGGCAAGAAACAGTAATGGGCACGGTGTCAACACATCACTCAGCCCTGCCAAAATTATACCACTTGAAAAAAATGTTAAACTGTCCTCACAAGCAACCATAAAACTGCATTCATCGACATGTTTTTGAATGTTGTTTGCTCTTTACAGCACCTACTGATGTTGTCCATTGCACAATATTAAATTGAGATTTAAACTAAACTGAGATTATTTATTACTAGGGGGTTTGCCCTCTGCTCACTTCGCTTGCCAACCCCCTACCCCCACCCCACCAGGTCTAAGCTACGAGTTTGCATCACTACCGCTCGTATTGTGAAAAGGGGGGCGGAACCTCAAGGAGACGCGGTCGCTCCTCCAAAATCCCCTCTTAAACGGTGATACAATGGGAAGCAAAAATTTTTTTTTTTTTTACCTCCTCTTTGCTCGATCAGCTGCTGGCTTGCTGCTGCTGCCATGCCGCGTGATCTGCATCTTGTGTGGCACTTTGAACATTTAAAAGCCTGTACAGCAGCTATCCTGCTCTTTGTCTTTTATTTCCGGCCCTGGGTGTGGTTAAATCTCTTGGCACAAAGTCTCGTCTCGCAGGATGTGAGTTTTTGATATTTTTTAGTTTAAGAATCTGAAAATTTAACAACATCACATTAAAGTTCGATAAATTCTAAAAAGAATGATACTAAACGTATATATGTAGGTTTTAAAGTGGTTGACTTGTTCTTTTCAGTACATCTCTCCCCCAGCACAGCTAGCCTCTGTGAGCGAGCTGAGGAAGTTCTAGAATCCCAACAGCCATCTGCACCCTGCGCAAACTTCCCCCACAATGACATCACACCTGTAGTCTCCAGGTCCCCTACACTCTCTGGACTTTGTGTCTCTGCTCATAAAGTGAGGAGAGAGCTGGGACAACTCTGCATTAACAAGGCTCCATAGCCGGATGGAGTCAGCCCAGAGTGCTGAAAACACGCCAGCTCTCTGGAGTCATACAACACCTGTTCCCCCTTTCCCTGAATCTGTAGAAGGTTCCCCAGCTGTAGAACATGTCCTGTGTACTCCCAGTACCAAAGAATGCTCATTCCAGTGGTCCCAAGGACTTCAGACCAGTTGCTCTTACTTCAAACATCATGAAGCCCTATGAGAGGCTGGGGCTAAAACAGCTACGACCACTTGTTTCAGAACATCTGGATCCTCAGAAGTTTGCCTATCAGACACATATTGATGTGGAAGGTCTACAGCACATGCTCCACAGAGCCAACTTCCACTTGGACAAAGCTGGCACAACAGTCAGGCTCCTGGATCATGGACTCAGCAGTTTATGAGGCTGAGGGACTACGTGTCAGAAATGGTGGTGTGTAATACCAGAGCACCACAGGGAACCATCCTGTCTCCCTTCCATTTTATCGTCTACATAAAAGAATTTCAGCACAATACCAGCACTTGCCATCTACAGAAATTTTCAGGTGACTCATCCATAATAGGCTGCATTAATACTGGAGATGAGTCAGAGTACAGGAAGGTTGTGGAGGACTTAATCTTGTGGTTCAGGGACAACAACTTGCAACTCAGCATCAGCAAGACAAAAGAGGTGACGGTTTGCCAATGAGCCTCTGACACTGGTCAACATTCAGAGGTAGGATGTGGAAGTGGTGCTAAGCTACAAGTACTACCAAACATGACTGGTTTGACAACACAGTGGCACTCAACAAGAAGAGCCAGAGCACACCGGACTTCCTAAAGAAACTCTTGATGTGTGCAGCAAGCTGCTGGAAATGTTCTATCAGTCCGTAGTAGCCAGTGTGGCATTCTACACTTTGGTCTCCTGTGGAAGTAACTTGAGCTGAAAAGAAGCACAATGACCTGAACAAAATTATCAGGAAAGCCTGCACCATCACAGCACCAACCCCAGACACACTAAAAGCTGTTGTAGAAATGAGAATGATGGGAAAATTGGATGCCATCATGAAAAATCCCCTCCTTCCTCTCCAGGAAGTTCTTGCTGGAAGCACATTTAGGCACAGGCTCATTCCACCATGGGGTGCTAAGAAATGCTTCTGGGGGACATTTCTGTCCAGTGCTATCAGGCAATTCAGTGCTTCCTCCAGGGGTATTCATTGCTAACCCCTACTCTCACTTCTGTTCTTTTTCCGGTTTTCTGGGGTGGCGACCTGCACCACCACCACCTGATCAAAGCACCGTGATGTCCCTACATTGATGGATTAAAGGCCAGAAGTCCACGTGACTGTCATTATTACTATTTAATTTAATATTGTTTTTTGTATCAGTATACTGCTGCTGGATTATGTGAATTTCTCCTTGGGATTAATAAAGTATCTATCTATCTATCTATCTATCTATCTATCTATCTATCTATCTATCTATCTATCTATCTATCTATCTATCTATCTATCTATCAATCATCAAGTCCTTCCATGAGAACCCTGAATATAATGAGGACTGGTCATTTATGTTAGGTAGAATGCCTAGAGGGGGCTTGGTGGTTTCATGGTCTGGAACCCCTGCAGATTTAATTTTTTTTCTCCAGCCGTCTGGAGTTTTTTTGTTTTTTCTGTCCTCCCTGGCCATCAGACCTTACTTTTATTCTATGTTAATTATGTGTTCCCTTATTTTAATTCTTATTTATTTTGTCTTTTTTCTCTTTCTTCATCATGTAAAGCACGTTGAGCTGCATTATTTGTATGAAAATGTGCTATATAAATAAATGTTGTTGTTATTAAGTTTATTTTGAAATACTATTTTGAAATATATGAATAATATTTATTTATTTATTTGTATTTGTATTTACATATAATTTGATTGATTGGCTGTATTATTTGTCCTGTGAGTCTGTATACTTTGTGGCGGACAGCCAGGGCCCATGCCCGGATAAGACGCCTCTTCTGTATATGGTCCAGGAGAACGGACATGGGCTGCACAATACATCCTTTGGGTTGCGGGATGGCTGCCCCCCTGGGTTGCAGCGGTGCCTCGGACTCCCGCAGGGCTTCACGGGAGTTGGAGTTATCTACAGCCCTGTTGGGATCCGAGGGTGCCACCAGGAGTGCTGCAACAACTGCCGAGCCCTCTTGGGCGGGGTTTCTGCCACCCCCGGAAGTGCTGCCGGAAGTAGGTCAACAAGCTCCTGGATCACTTCCGGGGGTGTTATAAAAGGAGCCAGAGTCGGGAGGAGGGAGACAAAGCTGCCAGAGAGGAGTGGAGGAAAGAAGAAGAATTTACTTTGTGTTTGTGCTTTGTGCTTTAGTGTGGGACTGTGTTGTGCCTGAGGGACACGGCGAAGATATGGTCCCCAGGTGAAGAAAAATAAAAGTTTGTTTATTTTTACGCGTGCCTCCAGTGTCAGTCTGTGTCGGGTCGGTGCTGATATAGCGCCTTTGTCACACCTTCTTTTTATGTATCTGCTGCTATATGCATATGAATTTCCCCTTTGGATTAATAAAGTTTATCTAATCTAATCTGTGTATCAAGATAAGTAGAGAACCACACACACATGAAATAATCTACCAAGTTGTGTGGTAGACAGTAGCAATTTAAGTACGCTCAGAACTTGACTTGATGTTGTTTTGGAAGATTTAAGTGGATAGGACTGGAGAGCTTTGTTGGGCTGCATGGCCTATTCTTGTCCAGCTTGTTCTAATATTCTAATGGGGAACTCTGTTTTGGTGTGTGATGTTTGTTGTTGAGCAACGTCTTCTCTGGGTTGCCCCTCAGCTTGTTGCATCCTATACCATCTTCTTCAAGATTTTTGGAGGCTGTTTCTAGTGTAAAGAGAAGACTGGGTGAATTAATCACAATTCAGAAAAAAATTCTATAAAGTTATAATAAAAAGACAAAACAGGTCATAAAGGTTTGGGATATCCGTCCCTGTATACTGTAAGGTTTTCTTGAATCTGTCAGTTCACACAAAGAGCAAAAGACAATTGGTATAGTGATAGGCGGGGGTGGGAACGGAAGTGGACAGACGGAATGCTGGGAAGGAACTGTGGTGGCAGATGGGTGGTAATGACGTCATCAGGTGGGGACCAGAGGGAAGAAAGGAATTCCGGAAGTGGATTGAGTTTCTATCGAGTTCGGGTGAACTTACGGTGGTGTTGCTTTGTTTTTCCTGAGGGAACAAATAGAGAATGATCAGTACCCTGTCGTTGTCCCCTGACTTGAGATTTTGCAGTGCCCGTCGGGTCTTTAAGCCACTCCCTATGCGCTTGTGCGTGACAACGTACTGTTGGTAGGAAGTGCATGCTGTTCTCGGCAGAACTGTGTTATACCACTCTAGTTTGTGTAGGCCTCCGAAAGGTAAGTAAACCTTATATGATTAAATGGCTTTTAGCCCACATTATTGGTGTTAGCTTTGGTTTCTTCATTGGTACCTAATGGCAATTTAAATATCTAATCATTTATTTAATGTAAATTTGAATATCTAGAATAAGTGGTAGCCCAAGATGGAAAACTAGACACAGAGATAACCAATCGAGTGCAGTGTGGATGGAATTAGAAGAAGGTATCAGGAGTATTGTGTGATCAAAGAATTAAGGAGAAGATTAAGGATGAGGTTTTTAAGACATTGGTAAGACCAGCAATGATGTATGGAGCTGAGATATGGGCAGTAAAAGAAGCGCAGGAGAAGAAGATGAATGTGGTAGAAATAAGAATGTTGAGATGGATTACAAAAAAGGACAGAATAAGAAATGAAACAATCAGAGGTACAACAAAAGTGGAAGAGAAATCTAAGAAAGTGCAAGAGGAGAGACAATGGATATGTGGGCAAAAGAGTGATGGGAATGGAAGTACAGGGGCAGGGAAAGTGAGGGAGGCCAAAGTGGAGGTAGATGGATAAAGTAAAAGAAGATCTAAAGGAAAATGGTCTGACTGGGCAGGAGGTTCAGGACCAAACTGTAAGGAGAAGGTTCATCAAACACATTGAACCCAAAGAGAAGTGGGAAAAGATAAAGAGGAAGAAGAACTGGTGACTAATGTAGTAGAGCATGGTGCCTTCAAAAAGTATTTAGACCCCTTTGCTTTTTTCACACTTTGTTATGTTTATGCTAAAAAAATTTAAATTCAGTTCATCATATTAAGCAACACTCAATATTCCAGAATGACAAAGTCAAAGCAGCCTTTTAGGAATTTTTGCAAATTTATTAAAAATAATAAACTGAAATATCAAACTGACACAAGTGTTTGTTCCCTTTCTGTTGGTCATCATTGAGATGTTGCTACACCGTGTTTAAAGTTCACCTGTGGTCAATTCAAGTTATTGAACTTAAAGGCACACACCTATCTACAGAAGTTCTCACAGTTAACAATGCGTATCAAGCCATTAGGACCAATGAACTGCCTGAAGAGCTTGAAGACAGGGTTGTGTTGAGGTGCAGATCTGGGGAAGGCTATAAAAATTTTCTGCCATATTGAACATTCCCAAGAGTACTGTGGCCTTCGTAATTCTTAAATGGAAGAAGTTTCGAACAATCATGACTCTTCCGAGAGTTGACAACATTAATTAATCGTTGGAAATAATCCATGGTAGGAGAGGTCATCATGAACCCAATGTTTACTTTGGCTGAGCTCCACAGAACCTGTGTGGAGATGACAGAAACAAACAGAAGGACAGCCATCTCTGAAACTCTCCACTAATTCGGGCTTTACGAAAGACTTGCCAAATAACACACATGAAACCCTGCTTGGAGTTTGCAGAAAGGCACCTGAATGATTCTCAGACTGTAAGAGATTCTAAGCACCATGTCTGGAGGTAAACAGGCACCGTTCAGTCAGTCAGTCAGTCATTTTATAACTCACTTGTCCTGAACGGGCTTGCAGGGTCTGCTGGAGCCAATCCCAGCTAGCATAGGGTGCAAGGCAGAAACCACACACACATCAGCCATACATTATACCTGCACAATACCATTCCAACGGTGAAGTATGGTGGTGGCAGCATCATGATGTTGGGTTGGAAGCTGGGAGGCTAATCAGGGTTGATGGAAAGCTAAATGGAGTACAGTACAGAAGTACCCTTAATGAAAACCTGCTCCAGAGTTCTCTGGACTTGAGATTGGGCTGAAGGGTCACCTTCCAAGAGAACGATAACCGTAAGCACAGGAATGGCTTAAGGAAAACTCTGTGAATGTCCTGGAGTAGTCAAGCCTGAGCCCAGACCTAAACCCCAACAAACTTCTGTGGTGAGACCTGAAAATAGCCATCCAGTGATGGTCTCCATCCAACTGACAAAGAGATGAAGAAGAAGAAGAAGAATGGCAGAAAATCTCCAAATCCAGGTGCGTGAATCTTATTGAGTCAAACCCTAAGAAGACTCCAGGATGGAATTGCTGCCAAAGGGGCTACTGCATAAAGCATCTGAATCTTTGGGTCAATGGGATATTGCAGGTTTTTATTTTTTATTAAATTTACAAAAATTCCTAAAGTTCTGTTTTTGCTTTCTCAGCCTGGAGTAATTGAGTGTTGCATGATAAATGATTTTATCAGATGGCTGTAGTATGATAAAATGTTTAGAAAGTAAAGGGGTCCAGATACTTTCTGAAGGCCCTGTGGGTCACCTTCATGGCATAACCTTCTTGAACCATTCCACTGGTACTTATGCTGGTCCCCGATTAATCTACTGAATGTCAGGAGAAAAATTGGAGTACCCACCGAAAAACACCCGTGAACACAGGGAGAACAGGCCATGCCTAGGTTGAAATTTGAACCCAAAAGTCTAGAGCTGTATGTCAAGACCACTAACCACTGTGCCAGCACGTTCTCCAGCTTTATAAACACTTGACTTTTTTCCTACTTCCTTCCTTTATCCTTAGTGCCATTTTCCATAACATTTCAAGATAATGCCAACATGAGTGTCTTTTGTTGACAGCTTCTTCTTAACGTGTTACTGCATTGTTAATCTGTAACAAATATGTTAAAGTGAGTTACAATACACCAGGGTCAGGGCAAGTGCCAAGAACAAGGGATGAAATATTTATGGTTGCTAGCACCATAATAGAAACAAGAGAAAGAAATGTAGTACACAAGGGATACCAAATGAATCACAGCAGCCAGGGGAACACCGATCCCAAACAAACAAAGCCATAATAAGGGAGTCAGTGAAGGACAGTCTGAAGTGGAGCCAGAGACACACTGTGACCAGAAAGTCAATGGTGGGAAGTTGTAGCCATTTATAGCTGTGTCTTACCCCACATGGCATAGACGTTAAGGGTTTCAACTGTAAACTCTGAGGTTGTGTCTTTAAAATCCCACTGCTGACACTTTGTGACCGTGAGCAAGTCACTTTGTAGAGGGAGCAGTGCAGCTAAGATTCACACCACTGCAAGGATGGTGATTTATTTTTTCCTTGGGGACCCAAGGAACTCACCCAGTCTTGGCCCAACTTGCACCACTCACACACAGAGACACAGAAATAAATGGATTAAAAAGTAATCAACACAAATGCATTAAACAAAAATAGAAGGATATAATCAACTACACAAGGAACAAAACAATCCCTCCCTCAATTCCCTGCTGGGAATCACACATCTAACAAAACCCGTAACCAACAACACAAAGTCCAATACACTGTCCATATGAAACTGTAACTGATGATGCGGAAATGATGCAGAAGAGATCATCCAGAGAACAACTCGCTGTAAGTAATGCAAAACCTTCCTACCAGTATTCCTGATGCGTTGGGGGGGTGATGAGATTGGGAGTGCTCCCTCTGACAAAGAACAAAAATCAAGCCAACATGGTACTCACACAACAGGCAGGCACAAACATTCATACAGGTGGGGTGGTCGAGTACAAAGCAATAATCCAGGCAGACGTCTGACCCACCCCTTGCTGACTGGCCAGCTTCACTTTTCAAAGCTTCAACTGGATGATCTTGTTCCCAGCAGCTCCTGTGCTCTCCTCAGATGCTCATTCAGGGCCACAACAGGGTCTGCCGGGCGTTGAAGTTCTTAAGTCATGTAGTGTTGCTACATCTTCACCTGCCTGTGCTCCGTCTGGAAAACAAAAGAAACGCCACCAGATGTACCTCAGGTGCTTTGGATAAAGACATCAGCCAAATAAGTGAATGTAAGATAATAAATATAAAATGCAAATGGACCCAAAAAGCAACGTGATTCATAAGCTAACTGGCAAGTCCAAATTGGCTTTGTGCAAGTGAGGGTGGGTGTGTATGTAACAGAATTTTATTTAATGTGCTTCATTTGTGTTGTGAATTATTCTCTATTTTTTATGACTTTTAACCTAGCTGTTGTATTATTATTTATGAGTCTTGTGTGCCTTCCCCATAACACAGGGGTCCCCATCTGCGGTCCTGGTGGGCCACAGTGGCTGCATGTTTTCATTCTAACTTTTTCTTAATGAGTGACCTGTTTTTGAAGCTAATTAACTTCTTTTGAATTCATTGCAATTGAATTGCTCTTGAAAACTCAGCCCCCTTAATTGTTTTCTTTTTCCTTAATTAACAGCTAAACAATAATGAAATACAAAATGAGACAAAACATGACCAGCAAACTGTGTCCATCATACAATATCTACTCTATATATATAAAATCCTAAGCCTAAAAGTGCAACGATTTTGTGCAAAGATTTTATGTGACTTTTTATGTCACATTTTTTGTCACGCTTTAAATCGAGCTTATTTTAAATCCTACATATTTATGTTTGGTAACATTCTTTTCAGAATTTATTGAACTTTAATGTGATGTTGTTAGATTTTCAGATTCTTATTTCGTTTTTAAATTATAAACTCAAAAATATCAGGAACTAGCAAGACGAGACTTAAGCAAGAGTGCCAAGAGATTTAACCATGCCCAGGGCTGGAAATAAAAGACAAAGAGTAGGACAGCTGCTGTTCAGGCTTTTAAATGGTCAAAGTGCAGTGCGAGATGCAGATCACGTGGCACAGCAGCAGCAGCAATCCAGCAGCTGATCGAGCAAAGAGGATGTAAAAAAACTGTATTTGTTTCCCATTGTATCACTGTTTAAGAGGGGGTTTCGGAGGAGTAACCATGTCTCTTTGGGGTGTGTTCAGCCCCCCTCTTCACAACGTGAGTGTCAGACTGGCTGCAACTGGGGATTGGGAGCCAAAGGTGCCAGGGGGGCTTGCCTGCCTAGTCTGAAAATAATAGAAAGATGAAGGTCTCAGGAATGTCAATTGGCTCAGGTCCCCAAAACATTTTCCCAGAGCTCTTAGAAAAGAGAAGATCAAGAATTTCTGAAATGTCTGCTATTGCACAATGAGAGCAGCAACAAGCCATAGAATTAAAGAACGGGTTTAATTAACAACAAGACTCAGCACCTAATTAAGCAATTGGTTGGAGTTTGAGGCCCTGACTTAGTTGGCTTTCTTTTGGCTCCCTCACTTCACATTTCATTTCTGTTTGTGTGCCATTTAAGGAAAGAAATGAAGCAATTCAGAGGAACAAATCTTAAAAAAACAAGTCAATTAAAATTAATTCAAAAGAAGTTAATTAACAGCACAAACAGGTCACTAATTAAGAAAAGGGTTAGAATAAAAACCTGCAGCCATTGTGGTCCTCCAGGAGCAGAGTAGGGGACCCCTGCCATATTACATTTAACAGAACCTCTCGTTTCATAAGTAATATAAATTGTTTCAAATATATTCTTTAACCAAATGATCTGTATTTTTATATGGATAAAGGCATTGTGAAATGTAACAATAATTAAATAATAAGATGATATTTATTCATTCATTTTCAACAGCTTATCCGAGACCGGGTTGTGGGAGCAACAGTCTTAGCAGCATGTAAACTCCACACAAAGCAACCAGGTGCGAGATAACAGTGCTACCACTAAGTTACAATTCCACCTTGTGAGGTTTCTGAACTCTTTTGAGAACCCCCCCCCCAATAGGACAACACTCCGAAGTGCATCCCGAAGTACGATTGCTGTGTCTGCGAAAGACTGCCTGTCCATTGCCGGGGCAACCACTGGCTCACAGCGCTGCAGAGGAGTGCCGCGGGAGCAACTCCAAGCCGATTGCAGCCGCGCTATAAGTGCCTGTCGTTGATGAGTGATGTAAGGAACATTATAAATGCAGGGAACAGGATTACTTGGCCACTAACCTGGTCACGACCCTGCCTGACTGTTGTGTCTGTCTATAGGAGAGCGGTAAATCCCGTTACAATAAATAACTATGCTCTTGCTGTTTCAAGCTGAATAAAGCTGGTTTTGGTAAAATACTGAGACTCAGCCTTGTGTTTTTGGGGTGCAAGACAGTGATTCATGCATCATAACTTGTAATACTAAGGATTAATGATAAATCAGCAATAATAAATCACAAAATATCAGAGTTATCACTAATAATTGTATTCTAAAAGGGCTTGACTAAAGAGAAATTGACCAATGCTCACTTTTAATACTCTCGGCCATGCAAAACACTGAGGGTTCAGCCATTTACTTTACCAACAAGCCATTCACCACACATACAGCATTGTCATGTCTGCCAAAGCTACTTTACCTCAAAATAAATGAAGTAATAAAATAAATGTGGCCATTTGTCAGTGTCATCCTGGCATCACAGATGACGTGTGTGCTAGTGGAATGTCACTGCTCATAGATAGATAGATAGATAGATAGATAGACAGATAGATAGATAGATAGATAGATAGATAGATAGATAGATAGATAGATAGATAGATAGATAGATAGAAGCTTCATTCTCGCTAGGTGCCCTTATTGCAACTTGAGTGTGGTCAAGTGTTCCAATTATGTTAGGACATAGCTGCAAATTGTCTCTTCTTTTGCAAAAATATATTATGGTTTATGCATGTACACCCATATTATACGACAACAGAATGTAGGGCCTCGCTTGTCAATTAACGGCTTCCAGCCCAGCAGGCAAGATGGATTGAAGCTTGTCTGAGATATTCCTGACCTCTCGGCCAGTTTCCTGATAAATGACAATAGGTGGCTGATATAAATTGACAAACAACCAAAGAAAGCTCTTCCATGCAGATACGCAGCATTGGTCCTCTTAAAAGGGAAGTAAAATACAGTCTGTAAGTCATATTCATCACATTCGAGTTTAATAAGTTTGTCATGTCAACATAAGTTATAAAAATGTATTGGTAATACAAATTATTATATGTGTGATTCGTCATTTAGCTGGTTTGGCTGTCTTTGCATACTGTCGCACTGTCATGATTTAGGCTATAAACTGATGCATCGTGTCCTGTTTCTTTAAGAGAAGCAATTTGCATACCGTTGTCAGGGTCACGTCCCTTGTCTCTAGGGATGGGATTTTTGGAAGTCGTGACATTGACTTGATCATATAACCGGCATAAAGGGCAGCCTTTTGCTAGGCACCTTATCCAGTCTGCGGATAGAATTCCTTTGTCTTGTTTTGCCTGATTACGACTTATTGCCTATTATTTGACTTTGATTTTTCCTCTCATCTGGGTTACAGTTGCTAAGGTTTTTTGTTTTTTTTTTACTTTTGTTTTCCACTTTTCCCAGTTTACTTACAAATTCAGCTCTCCTATGTTCTAGATGAGGCAGGACACACACACGTGCACATGGGATGCAGCCAAATAGCTTAAGTGATTGTACTTCTACACTGGGCCTGGGGGTGGTGATGTATACTAACTCCCTCTCTCTCACTGTTCCCTCTTCTCCAGACTCTCCAAAGAAGGATCAGCCTGATATCACTTCCGGTTCCAGCTCTACAAGCACACCCCTCCCTTCCTGCCTACCCTCTATAAAAGCCTACCTATTCTCAATGTGCAAGTCAATTCTGACTGGACTCAGTCCCGAGTCGCTACTCATTGCTTCATTTATAGCACAATATAGGGTATGGCTACCCCAAACCTTTTTCTATCTTTTTTCCCTCTTACAATACATGATCAAAGGTGTTATCATCTTCCAGTTTTGTCCAAAATGTGTATGCATGAGGTACAGTTGCCATAAATACACAAACATTTCTGCCTTGTGCCCTGTGTTGGCTGGGATTGGCTCCAGCAGACCCCCGTGCCCCTGTGTTCGGATTCAGCGGGTTGGAAAATGGATGGATGGATTTCTCCATTAAGTATTCTTTCATAAATCGCCATATTTACAGAGGAAGTTGCATATGCACAAAATGAGGCTCAAAATATGCTTTATAAATGAGGCCTCAGGACAGCACATTAGATAAGTACTTTAGAACAAAAATTCATTCCTATATAGTGGGTGAACCAGTGGTTACAACAACAACATTTATTTCAATAGCACATTTTCATACAAATGATGTAGCTCAAAGTGCTTTACATAATGAAGAAAGAGAAAATAAATAAGAAAATAAAATTAGGGAACACTAATTAACATAGAATAAAAATAAGGTCCCATGGCCAGGGAGGACAGAAAAAAAAAAAAAAAACTCCAGACGGCTGGAGATAAAAAATAAAATCTGCAGGGGTTCTGAGGCCATGAGGCCACCTCTAGACATTCTACCTAACATAAAGTAAATGACCTCAATCAGTCCTCATGGTATTCAGGGTTCACATCGAAGAATTTGATGATGACGGTCATGTGGACTTCTGGCCTTTAATCCATGTACGGAAATCACGGTGCTTTGATCAGGTGGTGGTGGCGCAGATCACCACCACAGAAAACCAGAAAAAGAACAGAAGAGAAAGTAGGGGTTAATACGGATTATGGAGCCACCATGAATGATATTGATAATTAAATGCATATACAGTACAGAGTATCAGGATTAAAATAAAATGAAGATATGAGCCATGTTAAAATAATGAGTTTTTAGCAGTTTTTTTTTAAGGTGCTCCACTGTATTAGTCTTGCAAATTTCTATCGGTCAGCTATTGCAGATTTTAGGTGCATAACAGCAGAAGGTCGCCTAACCACTTCTTTTAAGTTTAGCTTTCGGAATAATAAGCAGGCACTCATTTGAAGATCTAAGGTTACGATTTGGAATGTAAGGTGAAAGAGATATGCGATGGAACAGATTATTTAAGGCTTTGTAAACCATAAGCAGTATTTTAAAGTCAATTCTGAATGACACAGGTAACCAGTGTAGTGACATCAGAACTGGAGAAATGTGCTCAGATTTTCTTTTCCTAGTTAATATTCTGGCAGCTGCATTCTGCACTCCTTGCAATCGATTGATGTATTTTTTGGGTGGTCCTGAGAGGAGTGTATTACAGTAATCTAGTCGACTACAAACAAAAGCGTGAACTAATTTCTCTGCATCTTGCAATGTTATAAGAGGTCAAACTTTTGCTATATTTCTTAAGTGAAAAAATGCTGTCCTAGTAATCTGGTTAATGTGTGATTTAAAATTCAGGTCACAGTCAATTCTGTACCCCAAAATTCTTTACCTCCGTCTTGACTTTTAAGCCTAATGGATCAAGTTTGTTTCTAATAACCTCATTATATCCATTTTTGCCAATCACTAAAATTTCTGTTTTCTCCTTATTTAGTTTGAGAAAATGACTACTCATCCATTCAGAAACACAAGTAAGACATTGTGTCAGTGAGTCAAGAGTTAGCCTTAAAGCTCCAGGGTCCTGTGTTCAAATCCCAGCCCTGTGTAGACTTTGCTAATTTTCTTCAGCTATTCCTTAATGCGAGACTAACTTATGCCCTGCTCAGGTTTTGTCCCTGCCTCATACCCAGCCCTAGTGGAATAGAACCCAGCTCCCAGCATCCCATGACCCTGAACTGCATAAACCGATTAGAAAATGGACGGACCGTACACCGCGTAAAGACTATAAGACAATTCAAGAACAGCACACTTGGAAATGTTGACGACTTGCTGTTTGAGGCCATCAGCTTTACATTTTCCAAGCCTGTCTGTTGAGTGAGAGTTCTGCTGTTTGGTCCAGTATCCCCACCATATGTGCTTATCACTGTCATCATCACTAGAATACCCAGGTTATTAAAGCTTTGTTGTTTTTCCAGAAGCACATCACGGCTACCGATCTAAACAGACCCCCTAGATGGACTTCCCATTTCCTTCCTAAATAAGATTATAGCCATTTGAGTGAGTAATTGTGTATCACACAGTACGTCACGTTATCTGATTTTAGAAGTCGATGCATGCCCTGTGGCAAAAGTAACTATCCAGTTTGTCTATGTTTAGACTCGGCAGTCACCTGACTGCGCTACCTCAGCCTGGGCTCCTCTCGTTTTGCATTCCTCAGATAACCAAAAGTCATTTTTTTGGGTTCCTCTTAACAGTACTGAGTTTAATAGTCCATCTTAAGATCAATTTATTTCTTCTTTTATGATAAATACATGACTCTTTGTTATGAATTACCTAATATTATTCATCATTTTTTTAAATCAGCATATTCTAATTCATGTCAAACAAGGATCAGGTGCCTACCCTCGGAGCATCCCTGGGTGGGCTGCCTCTCACATGCAAAACCTCAGTCACTCACTCCGGGGTAATTTAAACACACGGGCCACTCTAACCAGAAGATATTTTAAAATATATAAGAAAAAAACAAACAGCCATGAGGTGAATGTGCAAATACAGTCATGTGAAAAAGTAAGTACCCCCTCCCCATGGAAACTGTTGACTTTTTCCCACGTATTTGAAAAGGCAAAACAGTGAATCTTCAAGCGATCAGTGCCACAAATAAAGGTGATATACTTGAATAAAAATACAAGGAAAATCTTAATTTTTAATAATTAATTTAACAAAAATATCCATAGATGTCATGGTACTACTGGGAAAAAAGTACGCCCACCCTTGGCTTCAGAAGCTGGTATTTCCCCCTTTAGCAGAAATAACTTCTTGTAGGTGTTTTGCATAACTGACCACCAATCTCTGACACTGACTCACTTTTTTTTATCACTCCTTGATGCAAAATCGCTTCAGTTACAAGATGTTGGCTGGTTTTCTGGAATATCCTTCCCATTTCAACAACCCCCCCCCCTACACACACACAACATTTCCATGGGATTCAAATCAGGGCTTTGACTAGGCCAGTCCATGACAATCCATTTTTTGTTTCCCAGCCATTCCTCGGTTTTTAGTGTTGATCTGTCCTGAAAGGTCCATTTCAAGTTTAATGTCAACTTTCAGACAAATGGCCTCACATTCTCCTTAAGCCTACTTTGATATGATGCTTAAAAGTCATACTTGACTTGATGACAGCAAAGCAGCCCCAAATCAGAATATTTGCACCACCATGCTTCAAAGCTGGTATGAGGTTCTTCATGTGAAATGCTGTCTTCAGTTTGTGTCAAACATGTCTACTGTTATGGTGGACTGTGGCAGACAGCTGGAACCCATGCCCAGCCGGGACGCCCCTTTGTCACTAGATCCGGGGAAGCAGCCATGGGAGCCATGCTACATCCCTCGGAACCTTTGTTGGCAGCCCCCCCGGGTTGTGTCGGGGCCACTTTTGTGGAACACCAGAGCTCATCTGGGTTGGGCTCTGTGGCCTACACCAGGGGGAGCTGCATAGAGCTGAATGACTTAACGAGCCCATCTGGGCGGGAGAGCAGCCACACCTGGAAGTGCAGCCAGAAGTAGGTCAACGAGCATCTGCAGCACTTCCGGGTGGGCTATAAGAGGAGCCTGCAGCCACTACTCAGGGCGCCAGAGTTGGGGGGAGGAGGAGTACAAAGCTGCCTGGGAGGAGGAGTGGAGGAAGAAGAGTGTGGTTTTGGGTGTTTTGGAACTGTGTTGGGCCTGTGGGACACCGGGAAGACGGCATGGGTCCCAGCTGTCCGCCACATGGACATACAACTGTGTGCTTGATTCATCTGCCCAAAGCACATTGCTCCAGAAGGCCTGATCTTTGTCTAGATGCTCAATGGCAAATTGTAGTCTTGCTCTCGTGTTCTTTTTGGACAGGAAAATGCTGCTTCTTTTTCCTGGTACACCTCGCATGCAGGTCAAATTTCTACTAATCGGTCCTGCACCTCCATGCCAATCAAGTCCCTTTTCTTCAGATCTTCTTTTACTTTATCCATCCTTTGGTCTCTCTCATTTTCTCTCCCCTTGTACTTCCATGCCCATCTCTTTTGCCCACATATTCCTTGTTTCTCTTCATCACATGTCCATACCACTTCAACATACTTTCTTAGCTATCTCTCCCATTTTTGTTGCATGTCTGATGGTCTCATTTCTTAGTCTGTCCTTTTTCGTCACTCCACACATCCGTCTCATTTCTGCCACATCCAACTTCTTCTGCTGCAATGCTTCCTTTACTGCCCATGTCTCAGTTCCATCCATCATTGCTGGTCTTATGACTGTCTTGAAAACTTTAATCATTGACCTTTAACCATTGTCTTAATTCTTGGATAACTCAATACTCGAGGATGGAACAATTACAAGAAGGTATCAGGAGTAGATAGATAGATAGATAAAGTATCTATCTATCTATCTATCTATCTATCTATCTATCTATCTATCTATCTATCTATCTATCTA
>JANRMT010062834.1:50800435-50811637 GCA_026402145.1 Polypterus bichir lapradei
CTATCTATCTATCTATCTATCTATCTATCTATCTATCTATCTATCTACTCCTGATACCTTCTTTTAATTGTTCCATCCTCACTGCACTTTTTGGCTTATCCCTGCATCTGACTGTCCATCCTGGGATACCACTGATCGCTGATATTTAAATGTATCCAATTTTTTCAATAGCTACCCCAATAGCTAACTTTTGAATCCTAATCATTTTGAAATGCAAGGCATTGGGGCACCACTCTCTCCTCCATATATTTTAAAACCTCTATTTAAAATAATTAGGTAATGCGAAATAATAAATAAATTTGTTTATTTGCACAACATGCCCAGTATCACTGTGGCGCATTGGTAGCACTGCTGCCTTGCAGTAAGGAGACCTGGGTTTGCTTCCCAGGTCCTCCCTGCGTGGAGTTTGTATGTTCTCCTTGTGTCTGTGTGGGTTTCCTCCGAGTACTCTGGTTTCCTCCCACAGTCCAAAGACATGCAGGTTAGGTGCATTGACAATTCTAAATGGTCCCTAGTGTGTGGGTGTGTTTGTGTGTGTGTGTGTATGTGCCCTGCCTGGGGTTTGTTCCTGCCTTGTGCCCTGTGCTGGTTGGGATTGGCTCCAGCAGACCTCAGTGACCCTGTGTTAGGATATAGTGGGTTGGAAAATGACTAACTGACTGGCCTGGTATCAGCTCATGTCAACATCCATTAAAAACTGATTCCGACTTGTATTTATTTGTTTAATTTCTCTGTGAATATGTACATTACGGGAGTGAAGGACACCAGCCAAATAAGAATCTATGTAATTCCTTGATTTTTTGGCAAGCAGGTGACCTTTGGCTGTCCTTTAATTGGTAGCTTTCAGATCTTTCTGGGGACACACCTCTCTGCACCCTGGGCACTCCCACATTAAATTGGCAGCGAATTAGAATTGTTGTATGTTTTTTTGTAATCTAATGTGATTGGGCAATCATTGATGAACTATTTCAAGTTTACATCAATGGTTCACAGTTCACACTTACCATTAACATACCTACAGATGAGCAAGAGCAGTTTTACGGAGACGGCAACTTCAAGTGGAACTTCAGAAGTCAAAGAAAACTCGGTTATTTTTTAATGAAAGATGCCTTCATAAATCATTCAATTGAAGAAAAAAAGAAAATAAAGGAGCTTGGACTGGACCGACCTGACTTAAGAATTCAGTAACAACAACAACAACAACATTTATTTATATAGCACATTTTCATACAAATAATGTAGCTCAAAGTGCTCTACATGATGAAGAAAAGAGAAAGTCAGAATTAAAATAAGACAACATTAATTAACATAAAATAAAAGTAAGGTCCGTTGGCCAGGAAGGACAGAAAAAAAAAAAAAAAAAAACTCCAGATGGCTGGAGAGAAAAAAATAAAATCTGCAGGGGTTCCAGACCATGAGACCGCCCAGCCCCCTCTGGGCATTCTACCTAACATAAATGATCAGTCCTCATTGTATTTAGGGTTCTCATGGAAGGACTTGATGATGATGATGGTCATGTAGACTTCAGGCTTTTAATCCATCAATGTAGGAGCATCACAGTGCTTTGATTAGGTGGTGGTGGTGCAGGATGCCACCACAGAAAACCGGGAAAAGAAACAGAAGAGAGAGTAGGGGTTAGTATGGATTTTAGAGTCACCATAAATAGTTATTATAATAAATTGAATATACAGAGTATCAGGATGAAATTAAAATGAAGTTATGAGAAGGCCATGTTAAAGTAATGTGTTTTTAGCAGTTTTTTAAAGTCCTCCACTGCATCAGCCTGGCGAATTCCTATCGGTCTGCTATTCCAGATTTTAGGTGCATAACAGCAGAAGGCCGCCTCACCACTTCTTTTAAGTTTAGCTCTTGGAATTCTAAGCAGATACTCATTTGAAATCTAAGGTTATGATTTGGAGTCTAAGGTGTAAGACATTCCGAAATATAAGATGGAGCAGATTATTGAAGGCTTTGTAAACCATAAGCAGTATTTTAAAGTCAGTTCTAAATGACACAGGTAACCAATGTAGTGACATCAGCACTGGTGTGATGTGCTCGGATTTTCTTTTCCTAGTTAAGATTCTAGCAGCTGCATTCTGCACTCGTTGCAATCGATTGATGTATTTTTTGGGTGGTCCTGAGAGGAGTGCGTTATAGTAATCTAGCCAATTGAAAACAAAAGTGTGAACTAATTTCTCAGCATCTTGCAATGTTATAAGAGGTCAAACATTTGCTATATTTCTTAAGTGAAAAAATGCTGTCCTAGTAATCTGATGAATATGCAATGTTTACCCCCGTCTTGTGTTTTAATCCTAACGCATCAAGTTTATTTCTAATAACCTCATTATATCCATTATTGCCAATCACAAAAATTTCTGTTTTCTCTTTAATTAGTTTGAGAAAATTATTACTCATCCATTCAGAAACACAAATAAGACATTGTGTCAGTAAATCAAGAGAGTCGGGGTCATCCGGCGCTATTGATAAATACAGTTGTGTGTCATCAGCATAGCTCTTGTTATGCCCTGAATCATTTTGAATCTTTAAAATCACTACTCATACTTTATATAGCACTTTTCCCACTACTCAAAGCACTCTCCGCACAAAAAAGACCTGGGAAGCAAAACCACAATCTCCTTACTGCAAAGCAGCAACGCTACCACTGCACCACCTGTGTGCGTTTCCATGGGGTGTACTTAACTTTTCACCTGCTTGTACACACCAGTCAGAGAGTGACTGGCCCAGAGCTTGAGGCGAGTCATATGAAGCTGTCAGGCAGTGAAGCAAACCCCTCTGCCACTAATCGGCACTTCTTACCATTACATGACTGAAAATCCAGCATTTGCCAATCTAGGCAAGGTCACACCTCTAGTGACTCATGATCTTCTAGGAAACTCTTGCAGAACAGGCTGTTGCTGTTGTTTGCTAACTTGACTCCTGCACAAAATTCCTGAGATGAAAATGCAGGACAACAAAACCAAGAGTTGAGCAGCAACTACAGAGGTATGTGCCTTGTTGAATCAGGTGACTTGTGGTGTGGTAATCAAATATCTTTCACAACCCCAAAGAGCAACAAAAGTCTGTGTAGTTTTTCTGGATTATGGGAAATTCCTGATAATCCACATCTGACCTGATTCCTGTCAGATGTTTAACTTCCCCTCACATAGGAGATGATTAGCAGCAGGAGGTAAGTTCTACCATCACTCTTCTTGTCAGAGGAAAAGATTTGCCTCCCAATGCTAACCTCCTCATTGCTGAAAACCCACAGATATCTCGGTTTTAACTTCTCTCCAAAACTCGCAAACCAGACAATACTGGATGCCCTATTGTCTCTGCCCCACTACTCACATCTCAGCTTTCCTCAACGGTCTTTTGAGACCACTGGTTGAAGGACTCCTTTCATGCTGCTTAAAAGATACTACACACGTTCTCCAGGTGGGTTTCTCAGTCCTGACTCCTTTATCCTTTGTGGTAGACATTTAACATCTTATTAAAGAAAGTAACATCCTCTAACAGGACAAATCTGTAATTAGGCAGGAGAAAAGTTCATTGTATCTTTTAATTACTCCTCAGCAAAATGCCTTAGAGGGAGCATTCTTCAAAAGCAGTATGTTACAGCATGGTCAGCATGGTCAGAGAATAGAAAATAGACATTCATTTTATAAACTGTTGAATTTACATACTGTGTCAATCAATGCAAACATTTATTCTGATTGGTTTGTTGGTTTACACCCAAATGACTTAGATAAAATAAAAGTCTAATATGTTATATTCTAGTTCTTCTAATACTTTTGAGTTGAGCCACCACCCTTGAAATTTCTGTTCATATAGCAACTGTCTATTCTGGTTGTTTTATAGGACATCTGCTGATTTCTTAGTCATCTTTGAGTACATTTTACTGTTCACTTGTTCTTTATGTGGTTTCCTTATATACCTGCAAACGTTTCTGACATTTATAAACCCTTTTTGCTATTTCTTTAAGATGAAAGCTATGTTACCCTAAAATTATTATTCCACACCATACCATGAACATCACCTCTCTGTAACACAGTCACTCCTCGTTGCCCTCAGATTGGCATTCAACAGATGTCCAATCCAAGATTCTTCCATGAACACCCTCATTGGACTGGAAGAACTGATTCTTACCTTCAGTGCTTTCTCATTTCATAACGGCTTTTTTCACCTGGTCAATAGAGCTGCAATGGGTTGTAGAATGGGACATAGCTTGAACATACACAGGCCTGGGGCCTCATGTATAAATGGTGCGTACGCACAAAAATTTTGCATACTTCTGTTTCCACGCTCAAATCGCGATGTGTAAAACCTAAACTTGGCGTAAAACCACTCACATTTTCACAGTAGCTAAAACCCTGGCATACGCAAGTTCTCCGCTCGGTTTTGCAAACTGGCGGCACTTAGCATCAAAGCAGTGCTACTGTTCCAGTGCGGTTTCCCTTTCTTTTTTAGATCCACATCCCTGACGCGGTTTTATAAATACACTGAAATGAACCGCATATGGTTTATTAGTTTAATGCATCTGATTGTAATTAACCTGTAACAGTATAATGGTCCACGGAATGGCCAAACTATTCCAAATACCATAGCGGCTTTAGCGTTGTTACTCTCACTGCACCTTCTTCTTCTTCTTTCAGCTGCTCCCGTTAGGGGTTACCACAGCGGATCATCTTTTTCCATATTACTCTCACTGCACCACTCAGAGTATTTATATCACTATGTCTGAGTGTGGAATCACAGATCTACAGCAGCTGATTGGAAAGAGAATCATCGGTTTACAGCATCAAGCACACGCTGCCTCAGCCATGCTGTCTATTGAACTGCTCTCATACGGCAAACGCTTCAGAGCCTTTCCTGTATGGACCACGTGGTTCAGAAACAGTTTCATCCCAAGAACTATAAACACACTCAATCAGTCCATCAAGTGCTCCTTGTAGAACTGTTTGAACTTATAAGTACAATTACCTCACTGTAAACTTGCAATACAGTTATAATATTGCACAACCTGAGCCACTTTATAAAGCACGTATTTACAGGTACATATGATGACGATATATTTCTTAAGATGAAATGCAGCAAAATATGTTTATTATATTATACAGATAAAATGTTAACATCATTTAAATAATCTATATTGTTAATAATTAAACATGTGAGAACACGGAGCCGCAGTGCTAGCAAGGAGCAGGCGCTCCGTTAACGGATTGCTCCTGCCTCGTGCTGTATTCTTGCTGTGGCTGGCGCAACACTGGATGGATAGATGGATGGAATAATTAAACATGTACCATGAAGAGATTTCAATGTTCCTTAAAAGTTTTGAAGAATAAGCGATCTAAGCTTACAGATGGCTTAACGTCTATTACAGAGCTGATTGTGTGGCGATTGGGTATTTGGAGAAAGAAAAGTAAGGACAGGAATTGGAGGTTAGTACATTTGAAAGAGACAGTACTGCTGCAATAAATTATTTCATCAAAGGTTGCGCACGGCGCAGCAAGCATCTTGCGTGAGGCATGAACAATCACTACGCCACCGTGTTCCCATGTTTAATAACATGCTTTAACTCCTATCATCATGAAAATGATATCACGTATACATCTCAGTATTTTAATTATTTAGAGAGCTGTAATATCATGAATGTAATGGATTCTGTGTCCTGTCGGAGGAAGACAAAGCCTGTTTAAGAAGTAAGTAGTGATTCACACACACAGAGCACATAGAAGATCAAATACAAAACAAAGCATTTAACGTGCTACTTTAGTTACGATGGGATTTGAGAAACTAGTAAATTAAACGATTTTAAGATGAAGTTTATGATGTTCTACTTTAATGACAAAATAAACTACATGATTAAAGTGGATATTTTGAGATTAAAGTTGACATTTCATGCTTTTTCCCCACTGTGTGCCTTTTTTTTTCTGTACCCTAATAAGCTTTCATATGACACTCAGACAGTGGGTTACAACTCGCCTTTTCACGGCAACTTTGATATCTAACAACTTCTTTTTTATTTCGGGCACTGTGCGACTTTGTCTCTCTGTGTCACTCGATCAGTTTCGTATTGTTGTTTATACCACTGTTTAAACCAACATATACTGTAGTACGTTTTTCCTTGCCTCCACTTGGTATTCGCTGAAATTCTTCTACATCCCCCCCGTGGAAAGGCTTAACGGCTTTTATATTGATTTGCATATTCAAAGAGGAGTAATTCTGGGAGGAATTTGGGAAGTGGCAGCAGGTGCTTGCACGTGTGTTTCCTTTCACGCTAACCGGGATTTATGGAGCAGAACAACGTGGAAGTTGGCGAACGCACAGATTTATGCACCTGGATTTTTTTGTGTTTATGAACATTTCCGCTTTTGTCTTTAAGCCATGTTTTAGTGTGTGTTCTATGCACGGCGTTATGCATGAGGCCCCTGGTCCGCAATAGAAATATAATCCTGCAATACTTCTTTATATTCCTTGCTTTATACCCCAATGAGTACAAGTTATCACCAAGTTATAAAAACAACCCAATTGTGCTTTACTCACTCAGAATATGGAACCAATGTAGGACGTATTTTAAGATGGAGAAGCTTTTATCTGTGGCATCTCCGCACGATAACCACCTTTTTCCACCCTCTCAAACGTATGCAGTTTTTAATGTCTGGAAAACATTTGGAATTAAATCACTTAGAAATTTGTACATAGACAAAGTCTTATGAACAATCCTATGAACAATTACATTCCAAATTTAACTTTCCAGCAACACATTTCTTTCACTACCTTCTAATTAGAAACTTTGTTAAACAAAACCTGCCAAATTTTCCTCATCTCCCACCCACCCCTATGCCAGATAAAACATTGATCAGTCTTGTGGGCTCAGACAGCATTTCTGCAATATACAGTATATAAACATTTTACAGCCCCTCCCTTTCAAAGATCCAAGAGTACAGTGGGAAAAGGATCTCTCACTCAACATATCAGAAAAGGAGTAGAAAGTAGCAATGTACAGAATTTACTCGAGCTCCATATACGCAAAGTATACAATTATTCAACTCAAAATTATATATCACATCACCCCCATCCTGAAAACTCTTCATTGGCTCCCTGTCCAGCTTAGAATAGAGTGCAAGGTCTCCCTTCTCACCCATCAGTGCATTTATGGACATGCCCCTCTTTACTTACAGGAACTTCTTACTCCTTATACTTCCTCAAGTGCCCTCCGCTCTGTACACATAAACATCCTCCAAGTCCCCAGAACTAAGCTCAGCAGCATGGGTGACAGGGCTTTTTCATTTGTGGCACCGAAGCTTTGGAATGCCCTCCCTGATTACCTGAGAGCTCCACAGTCGACTGATGTTTTTAAATGAAACCTAAAATCTCATCTCTTTAGAAAGACTTTTTGTTAAAGTATTTTTTTATAGACTCTTATCTTTGACTCTGTAGCACTTTGAGATTGCTATAATATAAAGTGCATTACAAACAAAATGTATTATTATTATTATTATTATTATTATTATTATTATTATTATTATTATTATTTATCAAGCGCATCTCTCTCGTTTAAAATTGTCCAAAATGTTTTCAGGGCAAGATCCAACCTGTGAATGCTGAAATCAAGTTCCGGTCTCACTGGGCCACGTGCACCAAATTAACATCATTTTTGATGAAAATCTTTAAATGCCTTTCAGACACCCTTGGGGTCACAATCCCTCCTAATCCACTAACAGCTGTGTTTGATGGGCTCACAAAGCGGCTTAAAGTGGAAAAGGACAAACAAACTGTGATTGCCTTTACTAAGATATTGGCACACAGACTTATCTTTTTCAACTGGAAGAATTCTAACTCTCCTATTCTAAGTCAGTGGGTAACTGATGTCATATATTGTCTAAAATTGGAAAAAATCTAATTCTCACTTAGAGGATCTGTAAAAAACTTTTTCAAAACCTGGCAGGATCTAATCAATAACATTTTAGAATAATTTACTGCATTTATCTTTATTAATTTATTAATTTATTTATTTACTTATTTTTACTGGCTTTAAGTTTTACTCTGCTGGCCTAGATCTCTTTCTCAGGGGTGGGGGTTAATTTGTTTCAAACCTTTTTTTGTTAAACTTGAGTTATTTGTATGAAATGCTATTTGTTTTTAATGAAATCAATAAAATCAAAAAAAAAAAGAAAGAAATGGGACCTAGCTATGCCAACATCTTCCTCGGATGGGTGGAAAAACGTTCTTTTTTATCCTACCTAGACTTTGTACTGGGCCTGTACAAAAAACATATCAACAATTGTGTTGGTGTTGCCAGACTAACAGCTCCGGAGATCAGCTAAAGGAATTCATTAATGATTCTATTAGATCCATCTTTCAGGTTACAGTCAATGTTTCCACCACAACTCTTACCATGTTTACATATCAGTCGTTCTATTAGTCTTTTACATGCCAAATAACTCACAGAGTTAACTTCTCTATAGCTTCGCCCATCCTTGGCATATTAAAACAACTCTCTACCACCTCCATAGTTCCTTAGACTCTGCACAGCTGCATTGATGAGGCTGATTTCTATAATGAAGTGTTCAGCATAAGGCGCTTCTTCACTGATAAAGGAGACTCTTCTCGTATTGTGGACAGGGCCCTCAATCAAGCCGGAAGTAGACCTCAATACATCTGCTCTAAGTGGAACCCCAATAATGAAACCTACATCCCACTGCTCCTCCCATTCCACCCTAACACTTTATCTCTCCCACAGGTCATCAAATTAGCAGACTAGTTCTTCCACAGAAGCCTTATTTTCCTAACCCTCACTTGATCTCCTTCCATCTACCACCTAACCTACTCAAACCTGCTGTCCACATCTCACTTGACAGAGGAGAACCTCAATTCTCACCACTTCACTTTGAGCTTTAACAGGAGTCACTGTGTTACTTCCAAATATGTCACCAACAATACTCTCTCTCTGGTCCCTCTAGAAAATACAGTAAACACCAGGCCTCATTCAAGTCTCAAATTCTTATTTTCTGAATATAAGAAGAATAATAAAATATACTTTTATACTTCCATCCGTCTGTCTATCTATATGGAGCAAGTCAGTAAAGCCCCTACTCTAAATAGTTTGTCACCTGTAGACCTAGTATGGAATAATGACAGTAGCTTGCAGCAAATGACCTACCATCTACTGGTTTGTTAGTCCTCTGTAATAATGGTAATAACCGAACCCAGTACCCTAACTGATAACCCATCAATATATGGGATTTTAACAGGCAAAGGAGCATAGGAGTCAGTTGGGGAACCAACTGGGCCACCCCGTTAAATTTAAGAGAACAAAAACGAAGTTTAACTGCCTGGGTAGCCTTCTCAGCTTATCTGGTTTAATGGTTCTGTTGAGCTGATGAGTTCCGGGGATCTCCGTCATACACAAGGTCTACTTCTCAACTGACGTGGTTCCTTCCTTTATAGCATGTGAGGTTTCTAAAATCTTTTAGGACTTCCCCTAACGGGACAACACGCCGAAGAGCGTCCTGAAGCACGATCACCACATCTGCGGAAGACTGTTTATCCATTGCCATGGCAACCGCAGGCTCATAGCGCTGCACCAGCTCACTGCCGAAGCAACTCAGAGCTGATCACGGTCACACTATAAGCGCCTGTCGTCGATGAATGATTCAAGGAATGTTATAAATGCAGGGAACAGTATTAATTGGCCACTAACCTGGCCACGACCCTGCCTGACTGCTGTGTCTGTGTATAGGGGAGCGGCAGATCACGCTACAATAAATAATCATGCTGTTCCTGTTTCAAGCTGAATAAAAGCTGGTTTTCCTAAAGTACTGAGACTCAGCCTCATGTTTTGGGGTACAAGACAGGGACTCATGAGTCACAAGGGCTTGGCTGGATGAGACTGGGTTTCCTGGAGGGCTCAGCTGCCCTTACTGGGTGCTTTCTCTGTATTATGGAGGGAAAAAGAGTGACAGCACCCCCTCTCACCCTAGGGTGGTACTGCAATCATCAGCAGAATCCAATGGGTGATCCTCAGACATGACAGGGTGTATTAGGCTTCACTGCCAAATCCCCAAAATGTGAGAGAATGGCAGTCACAGACACAATTAAACACAAGTACAAGTCCTTTATATCAAAGATACAGCTGAACATATTTTTTACAAGTGTTATTATTCAGCTGATGGCTGAGACACAATTGGTTATATTGCTTTTATCTTTCTAATTTGAGCAGAGGCAGTTTAAGTGACTTGGTCTCACAGTGCCAGTAGTGGGATCTCAACCCACCACCTCAGGGTTTTAAGACCAAAGTGTTAACCTCTACAACACACTGCCTGGTTTTTACAAACACCAATATTCCCTACTTTCTTAACTATTTGGAAGGTGGTACATTCAGCGGGCCTAACCCAACCTGCCACCTCTTCCCACAGAGCATCAGGCTGCTCTCGAGTACACTGCTCAGGGTCAAGTCTTCATTCCTGCAGCTTCTTCACCTGCTGGCCTGGGGAATGCCCACTTTGCTCTGAGGCCTTAGCCACGGCGGGGAGGACAGCTCTCTCCTCCGAGAGAGCATAATAAGTCCCCATCGCTTCCCTCATAGAGACCAGCCCACGTCTGTGTGTCCTAATGACACTCTCCCTGTTTGGTTTATGTGGCCCAGAATTAGACAAAGGGAGCGGAGTCTGCACCAGTTCTTTCCGAAATCCGAGACGCAATCCCCACCCAGAAGCTCGGCCGTGGTACTCTCCCACCTGGTCATGATTCAGGTCTGGTCCCATTCTCTTCTGGGTTTCTAGTATCCTGCCGACTACGCCACTGTCTTAAAAATGACCATAAGATGCTGAGAAGGTTTGGAGCAGCCACCCGTATAATTGTTCCCGGCTGCAAAAGTAATTCAAAAAAGCAATCATGTTCATACAACAGAGTCCAAAACAGAACTGCCTCTCTAGACACAAGATGGCAGCATTAAAGGCCAGTGGAGGAGGAGGAAGTGATGTCATCAGGACCGGAACCAGAAGTGACGTCATTGGCTGCCCCTGATCCGGGTGGGATTTCCCTAGAATGGTCTGCAAAAGATCGAGAGGGAACATTAGTGCACCTTGCCACCCCCTGGTCCGGCATGGAATCACAAGTATTCAAGCCCTTTAGTTATCTCCTAAACACAAGTGTGACAACATATATATATATATATATATATATATATATATATATATA
>JANRMT010062834.1:50815087-50825869 GCA_026402145.1 Polypterus bichir lapradei
ATATATATATATATTTACACACACACATATAAACATATATATATACATATCTATACATATACACATATATATACACACACACATATATACATACATATATATATATCTACATATATACACATACATATACATACACACATACATACATACATACACACACATATATATACACAAATATATATATATATATACACATACACACACACATATATAAATATATATATACATATACATACATATCTACATATATACACACACAGCTATTTCGTATCAGTGCAATACGCTGCTTGTTAAAACAGATAACTCCCGCTCTTACGTGCAAGTCTGCGTGGATATTATGAACAATCGTATCTGTTCAAGTTCTATTTAAATTTTAAATAGAAGGAATTTTTATTTAGTCGACAGAAATATCTTTGGTAGGAATGGTAAAAACAGACAGGAATATTATTCCTGAATAAATCAACTCAAACCTTAAACAAGTTATAATATTTTGCTCTCCATAAAAATATATCCTGTCTAAATTATACAAGTTAGAAATAAAGTAAACGTTAAAAGAACAAACATTCAAATTTCTTTACTCTTTTGTAATTTTATATAAAAAATAAACTTAGATTTTAAATATCCCAAAAGATTTTGCTCTCCATAAAAATATATCCTGTCAAAATTATACAAATTCAAATATGAACATGCTGCATAATCAAAACCTGGAAATATAAATAAAATGTGTTCTTTTCAGCAATAACAAATCAAATCATTCAGTTGTCTTTGCTCATATGTCATTTTATCAGAGCTGGACGCCTGGCATCTTTTTTTGGCAACAAGTTCGTTTATGTTTGGTGTGAGGTTCTGTGTTGTGGAGATTCTCAGGATGGACTGCAGGTGCTCATCAGTGAGGCGACTCCTGTGTGCTGTTTTGTTAGTCTTCATCACTGAGAAGAGCTTCTCACACAGATATGTGCTACCAAACATGCACAAGGTTCGAGCCGCATGTAGACGGACTTTTTTTGTTCTTCAAAGTCACCAAAGCGCCGTGCGAACTCAGTACGCTCAGTTTATCAGCAAATTGCGTATTTGGGAACATCGTTGTGCCGACTTGGTTTAACATTACTTGGCAACAGGGAAAGTGGGGCAAGTTGCACTGGTGCATTTGTGTCTCCCATAAAAGCAGCTTCACTTGAAATCACTTTGTGATTGTGCACGGGTAAAAACGTCCGCTGAAGTGTCAGATTCTTATTTAATTCTTCTGCTTTCTGTATCTTCTGCATTGCATTCAGGTCTTTCAGGTTATCCTGATGTTTTGTCTCATTGTGCCGTCTTAGATTAAATTCTATAATTACAGCCACATTAGCTCCACAAATGAGACACACGGGTTTACCAGCAATGTCAGTAAACATATACTCAGCCTCCCATCGGTTTTTAAAGTCTCTATGTTCAGAATCACCTTTTCTCTTCGGCATTGTGTGGGCTAGCTTCGCAATAACTTGCAGCATCATAAGCTAGACTTGATTAACGCGGTAAGTGTTCGGCAAGGCAGCTGAAGCGCTGCATTATGGGATCTGTAGTTTATTGTGTTACCAGCGCTTCATATCCCCGGGCCATTAATAACAATAATACAGTATATAAAATGATCTCGCGGGCCGGATATAATTACACGCCGGGCCGGATGTGGCCCGCGGCCCTTGAGTTTGACACATATGGACTAAATAGAACTTGAAAAGATATATTTTTTCATACATCGAGCCCGCGTGCTATTGTGGTTTTGCCTGCATGCCTCAATAAGTCATCCTCCCCTCACTCTTACTTTTTTACCGTTCATCTAATGAATACACTGAGTATGGCTTTACCAAAACAATCATTGATGGCGAATAAAGTATCCATTATTCGAGTATGTAGATCGGGGTATATATATACATATATATATACCCGCGTATCTCAGTGGAGAAGTAGTGTGTTAAAAAAGCTATGAAAAAGAAAAGGGAACATTTTAAAAATAACGTAACATGATTGTCAATATACAGTATTTGTTTTGTGAGTGTTACTGAGTGTTGCTGTCATCAAGGATTTGATTATCATTATTTATTTCAATCAGGTTCGTATTTGTAGGATGTGTTGTGTTCAAGTTACATTCCGTGTTTGTCAATCATTGTAAAGATGACAGGTTTCATTCATCGATTCGTTTCTTACTGCATCAATAAACAGCTCGTCTTCTTCTTTATCTGAGACCTGACACACTGCATGCATCTTCCTCTGCATAAGCACAGTCCTTCACCCGTGAATATTCACCCGTGGCAGTGTTTCTATTGGATTGCCGCTGACGGACGGCCTTATATGGGCAGGCACTAAATTACAAACGCCAGTGGCAGCCTGTCTATGAACTTAATTTAAAGTTTAGGTTTACACTGTGCTTTGTTTCCGAAGTAGCAGAACTCATGAATATGGTTGTATATATCACTCGCTCGCTTCTTATTGTTTTGCTGCCTTCTCAATTATATAATGCATGTTTTCTTCAGCGCTTTTTGGAGGTCTTCCTGGTTTTCTATGTACTGTGTGATTACGTGGGAGGCGTGATGATGTCACACGAAACTCCGGCCCCACGGCGTTCAAGCTCATCTCCATTACAGTAAATGGAGAAAAACAGCTTCCAGTTATGACCATTACGCGTAGAATTTCGAAATGAAACCTGCCCAACTTTTGTAAGGAAGCTGTAAGGAATGAACCTGCCAAATTTCAGCCTTCCACCCACACGGGAAGTTGGAGAATTAGTGATGAGTCAGTGAGTGAGTGAGTCAGTGAGGGCTTTGCCTTTTATTAGTATAGATGAGACAAATGGGTATGGAATAAGTGTGTGAATTTACATAAATTATGGGCACACGAATCAAAAAAACAGAGTGACATTTGTCATAAATACATATTTTATGTTGATTTATGAGTGAAACCATTTGTGTGCTTTGCAGAAAACTAAGCTTTATGTTACATTTGGAAAAATATTCATATTGAGACAATAGGAAGGAAAAATAATTAGCCCTAAACAAGTTAAATAACCTCTGGTTACCAATGGAGCAGCCAGGTGTCATAGTGACTGGTGCCCAGACACTTTTTAGCCCTATCACTGTTCTGCTCCTGTTGTCCATATCGGTTTAATTCATGTCTCCTGCCACATTGTAAAGACACACCATTTGGGTCAATTAACAGCCAGGAGAGTCTGGTATGGGCTACCAGTATTCTACTGGGCCATCATTACTGAATCCACTATATCCAGGTTGAAATCTTGGATTCCAGACTGGACATTTGGTTAATTGTGCCAGTGTGGGTGATCGTGTGTGACCTAAAATGGATCCACAAGTCCATGGGACAAAAAAGTGGGTTTGCAAAATGGGTGGATGAATAGAAAAAGCTTAAGATGTAACTGAAAAATGTCCCAATGAACTAATGCCAAACGGTACTCTTCACAATGTTTGGGACAAAGACACATTATTTCCTTCATATATCCCTCTTCTCCACAGTTTAAAATTACTGTTAAAACAATTCAAACATTATTAAAGAAAACGTTGCAGCTTTTGTCGATTTTCGTAAAGTGTTCGACTCAGTTGATCGAGCTGCTCCATGTGACATCCTGAGGGTTTGCAGGATCCCCTCGAGGTGGTCGGATATCATGGTACATACACTGGTACTGTGAGTGCTGTGCAGAGTGGAGGCAGGACCTCTGTGTTTTTCCCAGTTCATTCTGGGGTTCGTCAGGGTTCTGTTCTTGCTGCTACTCTGTTCAATGCTTGTATGGACTGGGTGTTGGACAAGGTTGTGGGTTCCAGCGGCTGTGGGGCATCTGTTGGTGAAAAAAGATTCACAGAACTTGACTTTGCTGACGATGCTGTGATCTTCACGGAGTCAATGGAGGCTCTGATCGAGGAGCTCGAGAGACTGAGTGAGGAGTCTGAGTGTCTGGGCTTGTGAGTGTCCTGATAAAAACCAAAGAGCCAGGCCTTTAATGACCTCTTGGGCACAGCCATTGGCAGTGTGTCTGTTTACGGAGTGAGTGTCGACCTTGTTGAGAGGTTTACTTACCTTGGCAGTGACATTCATGTCTCTTGTGACTCTTCCTATGAAGTCAGTAGACAGATTGGGAGAGCATGGGGGGTCATGAGGTCGCTGGAAAGGGGTGTGTGGCTCTCCTGATATCTATACAAAAGGACGAAGGTCCAAGTCTTTAGAGTCCTGGTGCTGCCTGTCTTGCTATATATGGTTGTGAGACATGAACGCTATCCAGTGATCTGAGATGAAGACTGGACTCCTTCATGTGTGTCTCTCTGGAAAATTCTCAGGTACCGTTGGTTTGACTTTGTGTCGAATGAGCGGTTGCTCATGGAGTCCCGAATGAGGCACATTACCTGCATTGTAAGGGAGCGTCAGTTATGGCACTATGGCCTTGTGACGCGTTTCTCCGAGGGTGATCCAGCTCGTAAGATCCTCATTGTTGGGGACCCGAGTGATAGCACCAGGCCAAGGGGTCGCCCACGTAACACCTGGCTGCGGCAGATAGAGGGTCATTTCTGGAGGGTGGGACTGGACCGTGTGTCTGCCTGGGGGGTTGCCAACCGGGATCCCAAGTTGTTTCATCATGTAGTGGGTGTGGCAAAGCACTGTACCAGTGCAGTCTCCCCAACTTGACTTGACTTGACTTGTTGCAGACTTTCATTTAAGGGTTTTTGCAGAAATTTCAGAAACATCCTGTAGAAATTACAACACTTTTTCTACACGGTCCTCCCCATTTTAGAGCACCATAATGTTAGAGACATTTGACATTACAGGGGTTTGTGATTCCACAGGTGGGTTTTGCTTCATAAGATACCTCGGCCTGCTTCTACCCTTTGGAGTCTGTAGTTGCCATTGATCAACATAAGGACAAGTGCTATGCCAATGAATGTCAAAGAAGCCATAATGAGGCTGAAAAACAAGAATAAAATTATCAGAGACATCAGTAAAACCTTAGGATTAGCTAAATCAACTGTCTGAAATATCATTAAGAAGAAAGAACACACTAGTGAGCTCAGTAATCAAAGGGATTGCTAGGCCAAGGAAGACCTCCACTGCTGATAACAGAAGAATCCTCACTATGACTGAGAAAAAGCCACAAACGCCGGTCTGACAGACCAGAAACAGTCTACAGGGGGCTGATGTGTGTGTGTGTGTCAGAGACGACTATCAGCAGAAGAAATACAGAGGACACACTGCAAGATGAACACCACAAAAACAGGATGGCCAGATTACAATTTGTAAATAAAGAATTCTGGGAAAAGGCCTTGTGGACAGACGAGACAAAAGTGAACCTGCTGTATCAGAGTGATGGCAAGAGCAAAATGTGGAGATGACAAGGAAATGCCCACAAGCCAAAGTAGACCACCTCATCTGTTAAAACATGGTGATGTGGGATTGTGTGATATGGCTTGGACATGGATGGCTGCCCCAGATCCTGGCACCCTTACCTTCATCGATGCTGGAACTTCATACGGCAGAAGCACAAAGAATTCTGAGGGGTATAGAAACATGATTTGCTCAAATTCTAATAAATGCCTCCCAACTCATTGGACAACACTTCATCCTACAACAAGATAATGATCCTCAATACAGGAGTTTTTCAAAGCTGGAAAATGGAATATTCTTGAAAGAATAAGCCAGTCACCAGATTTAAATCTAATTGAGCAGGCTTTCCATATGGTGATGAGAAAACTTAAGGGGACAAGCCCCCTGAAACAAGCAGGAGGTGAAGATGGCTGCATTATAGGCTTGGTAGAGCATCACCAGAGAAGATCTTCAGGACCTGCAGAGGTAACGAGTAACGAGTTACATTTACTCCGTTACATTAACTTGAGTAACTTTTTAAAAAAATTGTACTTCTAAGAGTTTTACTGCACCATATTTTTTACTTTTACATGAGTACATTTGTGAAGAAGAAACACTACTCTTACTCCGCTACATTGAGCAACACTTGAATCGTTACTTTTTTTCCAGCAGATACGCTATACTGTATTTTTGCCAGAGAGAAGCTGCCAGTGGATCAACTGCATGACTATTTCGCCAATCAGATGTTGCAATAATAATTACAAGACTCCGTTTCACCAATCAGACGTAGCAACAATAATCACATGGCTCCATTTCACAAATCAGATGTAGCCATGCAGTCACATGACCACACACAAACTGTGGCGGCATAGCGGCACAAACTCCTCACAGACAGCGGACTGGGAAAGAAAGAATACAAGTGGAACCTCGGTTTGTGAGCATAATTCATTCCGGAAACGTGCTCACAATCCAAAGCACTCGTATATCAAAGAGAATTTCCCCATAAGAAATAATAGAAACTCGGATGATTCGTTCCACAACCCAAATATATTCATATAAAAAATGATTAATACAAAATATAAAGTAAAGATACATCAAACAAATTAACCTGCACTTTACCTTTGAAAAGAAACATGGCTGGTGTGAGTGAGTTTCTAAACTCTTGTGGGATTTCACCCAACAGGATGACACGCAGAAGAGCGTCCCAAAGCAACTGCAGGCACCCAGCTCTGTAGCAGTTCACTGTAAAAGCGAATCCGAAAAGATCGTGGTCATGCTATAAGCACCTGTCGTTGATGGGTGAAATAAGGAACATTACAAATGCGCAGGGCACCGTATTACTTGGCCACTAACCTGGGCATGACTCTGCCTGACTGCTGTGTCTGTGTATGGGAGAGTGGCAGATCCCGCTACAATAAATAACCACGCCATTCCTGTTTCAAGCTGAATAAAGATGGTTTCGCTAAAGTATTGAGACTCAGCTTCCTGTTTTGGGGTGCAAGACGAGGACTCACACATCACAACACACACACTTGGTCACAATGCCATAGTAAACAGTATACCCTTATACGGATGTTAACTAAATGAGTGAGGCACGCTGACTGAGACAAAGAATGGGAGATGATTACCCACAATCCCGCAGCGAGAGAGAGAAGAACCATCAGCTCAGTTGTGATCACATGACGCTCGGCAGACAAAGCGTATACAGACTACTCATATTGCAAGACCTCGCTCGTTTATCAAGTCAAAATTTATTAAAAATTTTAGCTTGTCTTGCAAAACACTCGCAAACCAAGTTACTCACAATCCAAGGTTCCACTTGTACATGAAAAATGTGAGCCAACTCCTGCTGAAGCTTAACCATCACTTCACTGAGTTAAGAACAAGCATGTTTTAACCAAACATGCACAGACACAGACAGTCAAGGTAAAGTGAGACGTCTTGTACGTGCACAAGCTGCCTTGTTCTGATGTTATTTTCTATCAGCTGTGCTATTTGGAGGGCAAGTGAATATGCAGTATTATACTGTCAGTGTACAGGATATCTCGTCACTGTAAGTAGTTTGCACTGTTGAAACATACATGTTACCTACTGTAGGTATTGGCTTCAAAAGCTTTGTTGTGAAAAACTCAGATTCGGAACTTTGTGTTATTTGTGCATCTTTATTTTGTAAAGATGTTATTTATTTTTACTCATTTTTTACTTTATTATTTGGAAATAGCAGAACTTGCACATTATTTTATATTTTTGTCTTATTACAACATTCCTAAAAAATAAATAATTTATTATGATCAAACAGTTACTCAATACTTGAGTAGTCTTTTCACCAAATACTCTTTTACTCATACTTGAGTAATTTTTTTGGATGACTACTTTTTACGCCCTGCAGTGGGCTGGCACCCTGCCCAGGGTTTGTTTCCTGCCTTGTGCCCTGTATTGGCTGGGATTGGCTCCAGCAGACCCCCGTGACTCTGTAGTTAGGATATAGCAGGTGGGATAATGGATGGATGGACTACTTTTTACTTCTACTTGAGTAATATTATTTTGAAGTAACTTTACTCTTGCTTGAGTACAATTTTTGGCTACTCAACCCACTTCTGAGCACCTGGTGTTGTTTTTGAATCGCAGACTTCAAGCATCCATTGCATGCAAAGGACACGTGACAAAGGACTAAATATGATGGCTGTACCTGTAATAGACCTGCTATTGCTGTGTCCAAACATTATAGTGCCCTGAAATGGGGGTCCTTGTAGAAAAAGTGTTGCCATTTCTTCATGGTGTAACTGAAATGTATGAAAATCCCCATACATGAAAGCTCTGCAATGTGCACTTTAATCACATCTGAGTTGTCTGATTTGTAATTTTAAACTGTGGAGTAGAGTGAGAAATCAAGGAAAAATGTGTCTTTGCCCCAGACATAATGGAGGGCACTGCATTCTAATATTATTTGATATAATCATTTTTATTTTTGCTAGATTTCACTCCTTCCTCTGATTGCCTGACTTCATCCCCTCTGCTATTCCATCATGCAGGCAGCAAGATCTCCCGTGAGGTAAATACAGGCACGAACCCCAGGAGCCGCCCATGACATGCCACGTCAGACCCCAGTGAATTCTGACTGTGGCAGCCTTATGAGCCATGGGGCTGCAGTTCATTTACAGGCAGGATGAGATGAGATGGACCAGAGGGCTTTGTACCAAAAGATTCAAGGCCATGCATAACATTCTTATCTACACAGAAAAACTGAGAATTGGAGTATTCGGGTTTGAGAATGTTATGTTATGTTATGTTAGGTTAGGTTAGGTTTAGGGTAGGGGATAATAGCCCAAAGGCTTTATTGAAATTGTATTGGCACACATCACCCCAATTATAAATCTTTTCTTTTACAATCCCCACCCATCCTACCAATTGTAAAATCATAATTTAAATAAAAGTCTATAAATTTGTTCTAAAATATCCATATAATAATTTCAAGTCTGTCCAATAAATTACTAAAATCAATAATTTAAAATTTAGTTTTTTAATAAAGGGTTAATAAATAATTCCCCCCATTAATCAAAAACTAAAATATTTAAAACCAGTAATAAATATGGACCTTAAATAATATTTTTCAAAATAGATATAAAAAGTACAAAAACAACAGACTATAAAAATACCTAAAATCGTAATACTATATTTCTTAAAACCCTAAACACTAAAAATAAATATTAGGAACCAGTGAAACTGAGTTCCTGTCTTTATTATCCCTGAAGGCCATCATAGGTTCCCTGTACTAAAAATATAAATCAAAACACTTAACACCACCTACTGATATATGAAGACTAAAAAACAAAATACTAACAAATCCACTATAGACAAGAAACAAAACTTTAACATCAGGGACCTGAGTGATGAATCCATCTTTAACCTCAGGGCCCTGTTTAAAGGGGTTAAGATAAGGGAAGGCCAGGGAAGACAATATACAGACAAGATACATACCTTTAACATCAGGGACCCGAGTAATATTTTTTTTCTTTAACCTCAGGGCCCTGTTTAAAGGGGTTAAGGTAAGGAAATGGGATAGGGTAGACAATAGACTTTGTGAAACACAAACTTTAACATCAGAGCACTGGGCAACAATGTTGTTTTTAACCTCAGGGCCCTGTTTAAAGGGGTTAGGATAAGGGCTAGGGCTGGGGTAGACCATAAAGACAGAAACATACACTTAAACCTCAGGGACCTGGGTAACTAATCAGTTTTTAACCTCAGGGCCCTGTTCAAAGGGGTTAAGATAAGGACAGGGGATGGGGTAGACAATAGACGTTGGAAAAACACAATCTTTAACATCAGGGCCCTGGGCAACAAATTGTTTTTAACCTCAGGGCCCTGTTTAAAGGGTTAAGATAAGGGTAAGGGAGGGGTAGACCATAACAAGACAAGAAACAAAACTTTAGTCTCAGGGACCTGAGTAATATAAATATCCTTAACCTCAGGGCCCTGTTTAAAGGGGTTAAGATTAGGAAAAGGGTAAGGGGTGATGATCTACTAATAAGGTTAGGTTAGGTTTAATAAAGCAGAGGAAGCAGTCAATAAAAGGAAATTTGAAACAGAATGGTACGCTGACTTTTAATAAAACATCAATATTTATAAAACCAGCTATACTACCCATCTAAGACGTATGTAAGTAATCAACATAGAATTCATCTTTTTTATTGGATACATACAATACAATCTATATATATAATTCACTAAGGGCACGCAAGATGCACACAAGACGATGCAAGACAGAGAGCCACGCCCACCAACTCACAGAGCCCCGCCCACCAACTCTAAGACCATGGGATACACACGACAGAGTCCCACCCGCCAACTCTAACCCTCCTCCCGCATCCACCCTCGCTCTCGAGGAATGTGTACTGCCTGCTCATGTGCCCGCACGCAACACCTCACCAAACACAGCCTCAGTTGCTTTCTACTCTGCTACAGTCCATATGAACCTCTGAGCCACGTTGACTTTTCATTGTTCTTTTCAATTCTGGCTGCTTTTCCATATATATCTATACTAATAAACGGCAAAGCCCTCACTGACTCACTCACTCACTCACTGACTGACTGACTGACTGACTGACTCATCACTAATTCTCCAACCCCGTGTAGGTAGAAGGCTGAAATTTGGCAGGCTCATTCCTTACAGCTTCCTTACAAAAGTTGGGCAGGTTTCATTTCGAAATTCTACGCGTAATGGTCATAACTGGAAGTTGTTTTTCTCCATTTACTGTAATGGAGTTTAGCTGGAGGGGCGGAGTTTCGTATGACATCATCACGCCTCTCACGTAATCACGCATTACTTAGAAAGCCAGGAAGAGCTACAAAACGCGCTTTAGAAAACATGCATTATATAATTAAGAAGGCAGCGAAACAATTAGAAGCGAGCGAGTGACATATAAAACCATATTCAGCGGCTCA
>JANRMT010062834.1:50837109-50852957 GCA_026402145.1 Polypterus bichir lapradei
TATCTATCTATCTATCTATCTATCTATCTATCTATCTATCTATCTATCTATCTATCTATCTACCATCATGAAGTTCTTCCATGTGAAGCCTGAAAACCATGAGGACTGACTGAGGTCATTTATGTCAGGCAGAATGCTTAGAGGGGGCTGGGTGGTCTTGTGGACCCGGACCCCCTGCAGATTTAATTTTTTTTCTCCAGCCCTCTGGAGTTTTTTTTTTTTTGTTTTTCCTGTCCTCCCTGGCCATTGGACCTTACTTCTACTCTACGTTAATTAGTGTTCCTTAAATTTTTTTTTAATTTTGTCTTTTTCCTCTTTCTTCATCCTGTAAAGCACATTGAGGTACATCATTTGTGTGAAAATGTGCTATATAAAAAAATATTGTTGTTGTTGTTGTTGTTGAATGTGACAAAAATGAATATATTGGAAAAGACTGAAATATAATACTCTTTCACACACGTGCACTTAGGAGGCAGTCAATAAGCTCAAAGGTGAGTGAAATATCGTGAGACAAATTGTTGATATACGGTAACGGTGCCTCTCTCTCTTTCTCTCCATAAGGCAAAAGGAAGAGAAATAAATATGCACTGACGGATTCCAAAAATGGACACCGAAAACTCCACATTCGTCAACCCCAGATGACGTCACTTCCGGCCTTTTCACATGACACCACTTCCGGCTCCTCCTGATGACATCATTACCATTTCCTCATCACTTCCGGTCTGCCTCTGATGGCGTCGCATCCGTCCCATAGCTTCGACGTCATCTCCTGCCAACTCACTTCCTGTCTCCATTTTGCTTGTCTGTATATAAACGCCATGTTTTCATGTAACCAATGTCAAAACACAATTTACTGTATGTTTTTGATCACGAAAGAATTTTACGTCTTTTCTTTGTCCTACGAACATTATATGGGGATGGCCCCAAACCTTTTAACTTGTAGAAGCCTCTTATTTGTTAAGTAGACTTATCACAACAAAAAATTCCCCGTATTCCCTGATCCCGATGCAGACAGAAATATATACAGAGATAGCAAAAACATATATAATTTACAAAATAATTATATATAAACCAGAAAACATATATAGTTCACAAAATAACAATCAAACATTCATATACACTGTGGTGGACGAATGGGGTTCTTGCCAGCCGGGATGTTTGGAGGATGGAAGGACTGGGAGAGAAACAGTACCTTCCTCGGGACATGAGAGGGCAGCTGCCCTGGTTTGCATCAGGGCCACGGGAACAGAATTTGGAAGCACTACTCTGCTGGGGCCCATTCGGCACCACCAGGGGGCACCTGAAATATGGTGAGGCCCTGGACAGAAGTACTTCTGCCACACTCGGAAGTGCTGCCAGAAAAAAGATCCAGGTAAATCAGGAGTGCTTCCAGGTTTCCATGCAGCTTTTCTGCCACACCAGAAAGTCAGTCAGTCAGTCATCATCCAATCCACTATATCCTAAGACAGGATGGAGCCAATCCCAGCACACACAGGGTGCAAGGCAGGAACAAACCCCGGGCAGGGCACCAGCCCACCACAGGGCACACACACACACACACGAAGCACAATTTAGAATCGGCAATGCTCCTAACCTGCATGTCTTTGGACTGTGGGAGGAAACCAGAGCACCAGAGGAAACCCACGCAGACACGGGGAGAACATGCAAACTCCATGCAGGGAGGACTCGGAAAGCGAACCCGGGTCTCCTAACTGCGAGGCAGCAGCGCTACCCACTGTGCCACTGTGCTGCCCACACCAGAAAGTGCTGCCAGAAGATCATCAGGGAGCACCTGGAGCACTGCCAATGGCGCTATAAAAGGGCCGCCCCACTCCATTCTTTGAGCCGAAGTCAGGAGGTGGAGGACAGAGCTTGCAATGAGAGAAGTGGAGAGGAGTGGAGGTGGCAGAAGAATAGAGAATAAGAAGAGAGAGAGAAAACAGGAAAGGACTGTGAGCCATTGTAGTGATTTGTGTGGTGCTGTAAAGCCTTAAAGAAGAAACTATAAGTGTGTGTTTTCAGGGCTTGTGAGGTTAAGTACAGGGTGGTCTGGATCTAATTATGCAACTCTTAATGCAATACAGGAAAACAATACAATTTTGGGTGATTGGCGCTACCAGTCCGGTCAAACATTTAGTTGATTTGGGAGACCGTGTTCCTATGCAGTGTAGGTGGTCCAAATTCCTCCAACATCCTGTGTTGCATGTTGTTATAGCGTAACGAAAATTGCATAATTAGATCTGTACCACCCTATAGTGATGATCTGAGGATGCTTCAATGCAGTCATAGCAGTGCTTGAAATGATGCATCAAGGGAGTTTGAGGCTTCTTTTCTCTTCTATTTCATTGAATACTGTATGCAACCCGGAAGTAACAGGAAGCCCCACCTCCTCAAGGATTAAGTGTTGTGACTGGTGATGTCTGTGCTGCAGATGCAGAGAGGAAACTCTTGTTCAGGTATACATATTGTATACACAAAATAAGGTCAAACAAACACAACACATATATACTAAAGAAACATGACTGACATTTTCTGTAGCCCTGCTACAGACTAGATTTTAAACTTATTTTTTCTTCTATTAACGTATTCACCACTAACTCTGAAATATCACATTCTCTTAAAGAATTCCATAAATTAATTCTTGTAACTTGCATTTGAAGCTTGTTTCAGAACTCCTCAAAAGAACCGTGTCATCCGAGGTGATCTTTCAACTGGTTCCTCTTCCAGTTCATTGATTTTAACACACACCTTACAGTTCACTTATGGTTCACTGAACCATAAGTGAACTGTGGAAGAATAATTTTAGGGTAACATAGCATTCATCTTTAAGAAATAGCATAAAGGGTTAATAAATGTTAGAAATGAGATAAAGGTCAAGTGAACAACAAAATGTACACTGAAAAATAAGAATTGGTTTAGGAAAAATAAAGAATGTACCAGAAGAAAGGTTGATGCAATATACAAAATGTACTGAAAGATGACTAAGAGATGACTAAGAAATGAGCAGATGTCCTTTAAAAAAGAATCGACAGTTGTTATATGCACAGAAATTTCCACTTCCACTTAGAGCAGATATTTTGAGGTCTACTTCCAGCTTGATATGAGAAAGATGTCCTCTATCAGTGAATAAACTCCTCATGCTGAAAGCTTGATTATAGAAGTCAACCTCATCAGTGGTGTGGTGGTGAGTCTAAGGAACTATGAAGGTGGTAGAGAGTTGTTTTAATATGTCAAGAATGGGTGAAGCTATAGAGAAGGTAACTCTGTGAGTCATTTGGCTTGTGAAAGACAGAGGTGTGAAGTCTTAGAAGGCTGATAGAATGACTGATATGTAAACATAGCGAGAGGTGTGGTGGAAACATTGACTCTAACCTGAGAGATGGATCTAAGAAAATCATTAACAAATTCCTATAGCTGTCTTCTGGAGATGTTAGTCTGATAGCATCAGCACAATTGTTGATATAACTGTACTTTTGTACAGGCCCAGCACAAAGTCTAAGTAGGATGAAAGAGAACATTCTTCCACCCATCCAAGGAAGATGTTGGCATAACTAGGTCCCATTCTAATACCCATTGCAACTCTACTGACCTGGTGAAAAAAGTTGCTATGAAATGAGAAAGCATTGAAGGTAAGAACCAGTTCTCCCAGTACAATGAAGGTGTTCATGGAAGGATCTTGAGTTGGACATCTGTTGAATGCCAATCTGAGGGTAACGGGAAGTGATGCTCATGGCAAGATGTGGAAGAATAATTTTAGGGTAGCTTAAAGAAATAGCATAAAGGGAAAATAAATGTCAAAAACCTTTGCAGGCATATCAGGAAACCACATAAAGGACAAGTGAACAGTAAAATGTACTGAAAGATGACTAAGAGATGACTAAGAAGTGAGCAGATGTCCTATAAACTAGAATGGACAGTTGCTATATGCACAGAAATTTCCAGGGTGGTGGCTCATCTCAAACTGTAGAAGAAGAACCAGAATATCACATAACAGACTTTTATTTTATATAAATCATTTGGGTGTAAACCAACTAACCAACCAGAGTAAAATGTATACATTGATTGACACTGTGTAAATTCAACAGTTTATTAAATGAACCTCAAATCTTTGTTTCTCTGACCATTCTGCTGCTTTATTGACTGTCATTCAATAAAAACGGAAATGTTAAAGTGACCCCTTATGAAAGGTGATCAGCTTGATGATCATTCACGGTAGGAGTGATAATAAGTGGTCCACAGCAAGAGGAGAGCAATTTGTATGTAACAATAGATTAGATAGATAGATAGATAGATAGATAGATAGATAGATAGATAGATAGATAGATAGATAGATAGATAGATAGATAGATAGATAGATAGATAGATAGATAGATAGATAGATAGATAGATAGATAGATAGATAGATAGATATGAAAGGCACTATAGATAGATAGATAGATAGATAGATAGATAGATAGATAGATAGATAGATAGATAGATAGATGTTCAGTGGATGCAGTGGATTCTCCATGATTGACAGGAGCCTGCTCAGCTCCTGTTGCTCTTCCACGGATGTCAAACTGTCCGGCTCCATGCCTACAATAGAGCCTGCCTTCCTCACCAGTTTGTCCAGGTATGAGGCATCTCTCTTTTTAATGCTGCCTCTCCAGCACACCACCGCGTAGAAGAGGGTGCTCGCCACAACTGTCTAATAGAACATCTGCAGCATCTTATTGCAGATGTTGAAGGATGCTAGCCTTCTAAGGAAGTATAGTCAGCTCTGTCCTCTCTTGCACAGAGCATCAGTATTGGCAGTCCAGTCCAATTTATCACCCAGCTGCACTCCCAGGTATTTATAGGGCTGCACCCGATGCACACAGTCACCTCTGATGATCACGGGGTCCATGAGGGGCCTGGTCCTCCTAAAATCCATCACCAGCTCCTTGGTTTTGCTGGTGTTCAGGTGTAGGTGGTTTGAGTCGCACCATTTAACAAAGTCCTTGATTAGGTTCCTATACTCCTCCTCCTGCCCACTCCTGATGCAGCCCACGATAGCAGTGTCGTCAGGTAACTTTAGCACGTGGCAGGACTCCGAGTTGTATTAGAAGTCCGATGTATATAGGCTGAACAGGACCAGAGAAAGTACAGTCCCCTGCGGCACTCCTGTGTTGCTGACCACAATGTCACTTCCCGAGACACGCATACTGAGGTCCGTCTGTAAGACAGTCCACGATCCATGCCACCAGGTATGAATCTACTCCCATCTCTGTCAGCTTGTCCCTAAGGAGCAGAGGTTGGATGGTGTTGAAGGCGCTAGAGAAGTCCAGAAACATAATTCTTACAGCACCACTGCCTCTGTCCAAGTGGGAGAGGGATTGGTGTAGCATATAGATGAAGGCATCCTCCGCTCCCACCTTCTCCTGGTATGCAAACTGCAGAGGGTTGAGGGCGTGGCGGACCTGTGGCCTCAAGTGATGAAGCAGCAGCCGCTCCATGGTCTTCATCACATGTGACATCAGAGTGACAGGCCGGAAGTTATTCAGCTCACTAGGACATGATACCTTTGGGACTGGGGTGATGCAAGATGTTTTCCAAAGCCTTGGGACTCTTCCCTGTTCCAGGCTCAGGTTGAAGATGCGCTGTAGAGGACTTCCCAGATGCAACACACAGGCCTTCAGCAGTTGTGGTGATACTCCATCTGGACCCACTGCTTTGCTGGCATGAAGTCTCCTCAGCTCTCTGCTAACCTGGGCTGCTGTAATTGTGGATGGGGATGTCTCTCCTATACTGGTATCGGCAGAAGGATGGGTGGGGATTGCAGTTCTCCAAGGTGAGAGTGGGCTAGGGTGGTCAAACCTGTTAAAGAAGTTGTTCATCTGGTTTGCTCTCTCCACGTCTCTCGCTTCGCACTGCAGCAAGTGATGATCTTCATCCCATCCCACACTTCATGCTGTTATTCTGAAACTTCAGCTCCAGCTTCCTCCTGTACTGCTCCTTTGCCGCTCTGAGCTGGACTCGGAGTTCCTTCTGCATGCGCTTGAGCTCATGCTGATCACCGCCTTTAAAAGCCCTTTTCTTCTGGTACAACAGGCCCTTGATGTCACTTGTAATCCATGGCTTGTTGTTAGCATAGCATACTGTTATTACTGGAACTACAATGTCCATACAGAAGTTGATGTAGTCAGTAGTGCAGTCAACAACCTCCTCAATGTTCTCACTATGTGACCCCAGCAGTATATCCCAGTCTGTAGTTCCAAAGCAGTCTCTCAGAGCCTGCTCTGCCTCAGGGGACCACTTCCTGAATGAGCATGTGGTTGTAGGTAGCTCCCTCACTCTTGGTTTGTAGTGAGGCTGAAGCAGAACCAGGTTATGATCTGCTTTCCCAAGCACAGGCAGCGGGGTGGCGCTGTATGTGTCTTTAACATTTGCATACAGTAGGTCGATAGTCCTATTTCCCCGAGTGTTACAATCCACATACTGGGAGAAGGCAGGTAATGTTTTGTCCAGCATCACATGGTTAAAGTCTCCAGCGATTAGCACAAGCGCCTCGGGGTGCTGCGTCTGTAGTTTAGCAACAGCGGAATGGATGATGTCACCGCTGTGAATTGATAAATGAATTGTCCTGTTAGAGGATGTTTCATTCTTTAATAAGATGTTAAATTTCTACCACACTGTATGCTGGGAAAACCATATAGGGCTACATAATAAGAACAGGACCGTAAGGGGGAAAAATAATAATAATCTCTTCAAACTAATTAGTATGGAACAGGGTTCTATACTACTGAAATAAGAGTCAGGGAAAAAATAGAAATAATCCCCGTAGGTGTCAACCAAAAAAAAATCAATTCAAATGAATTATTAACTATTTTGACTGACTGAATTAGTAACTTGTTCACATGAGTTACGTAATTCATTTAATTATTCGTTCAAACTGATTTTTTTTTTGGTTGACGCCTATGGGGCTCTGTATAAAATAGTTGTTTGCTGCCATTACTTAACTTTTTCTAGTTACACTGACTTAAATTTATTAGATGTAGCACTAACACAATTAATTTCTGTTTAAATAAAGGATTCAGAATACTTTTCTTTCATCAGCGACTGCTGTCATTACTCACTTATTTTATGTTAATCTTACTCAGAATTAATACTTTTCTAACATGGCATTCCCATTTTCCCTCAACATGATTATATTAAGTCAGTCAGTCAGTCAATATCCAACCCGCTATATCCTAACACAGGGTCGGGGGGGTTCTGCTGGAGCCAATCCCCACTAGCACGCATGCCAAGCACACACTAGGGACAATTTAGGATCGCCAATGCACCTAACCTGCATGTCTTTGGACTGCGGGAGGAAACCCACGCAGACACGGGGAGAACATGCAAACTCCATACAGGGAGGACCTGGGAAGCGAACCCAGGTCTCCTTACTGCGCGGCAGCAGCGCTACCACTGTGCCACCGTGCCGCCCTATATTAAGTTAATTTAATTTAAAATAATAAAGTTTTATGCACAACCTAGCCACAGAGGATGCACAAACCAGTGTGTTTCTTTATGCCGGTCCCAAGCCTGGATAAATGGGGAGGGTTACGTCAGGAAGGGCATCTGGTGTAAAATTTCACCAAATCCATATGCGGACAGATGATGCGCTGTGGCAACCCCTAACGGGAGCAGCCGAAAGAACAAGAAGAAGAAAGTTTTATGCACATGACTATCCCAGATTTGCATAAAGTAAAATAATTTCCATCAAGAACCACCCCTTTAGTTGACAACATCTTCCAAAGGACCCCACACCTTTGCATACTTGGAAATAAAGTTAAAGATTGTTAGTAAATTGATTTTTTCCCACGTGCTGTGGGTTTTGTTAGGCTGTGGAAGGTGATTTAGGATGCTTTTTTTTGATACACGTCACCCACCCTACATCAGAAATGTATTGTTTCCTTTGTCTCCTAAACAGCATGTCTATTAACATTAAGATTATATGACAAATGTAATCAATCTAAATATATCTTGATTACCTTATGTAGTAATACTCGAATGACTACTCTTCTACTAAGTTGAACAGTGTTAATATAGTTTGAATATTTATTACACAAGATGTAATTCTGTAACAAGAATGTAAGTTTAATGTCACTGTGCTCCGTACAAGAAATTATTTTATAAATCCATTCACATGTACAGGCCAGGCCAAAAGGGCTCTCAGCATTTTGAAGTGCTTAGCCAAGCACAGGACAAGATGGACGGAGACAGCTTGAGGAATTTGTAGTCAGCCTAAAGACTGACTACAATGTATGCTATGCTATGCTAGTGTATGCTATGCTATGCTAGTGTATGCTATTTTGTCCTCTGTTGGAAGTGAGCACGGGATCTTCTATCCTTGTTTGGAAATGGACTATTTGCTGATGTAAGGGCCTGCACGTGGAGAAGACAGTATAAAAAGACTTCGACAGCAGCCAAATACTTTGAAGCCGAAGAACGAATGGGTGATATTGTCATTCGTCCCGAAAATCCTGTCAGCGCAGCTCCCACCTTGGCATTGTCATGCTATAGATTCCTTCATCTGTAATGCTGCGTAAATCATCAGTAAAGAAAGCTAAGTTATTTTCTCTTATGTGATTTTTACCACTGTATCACTATGGGAGGGATATCGCCTTATAATATTATATCTCTATATTTTTCGGTTACTTAAAACGCTGCAATTATAAAAGAACTTATTCCAATTAGGGAGCTATATTACACACTAAAAAGGAAACAAATTCATTACTACCGCTATCTACAGCTAAGTAAAGACAAAAAATACTGTGATGTATCCTTTATGTAAGTCCATTTAGTCTGTATGTTAAATCCTGTAAAATAAAACAATGTTGAGGTTGTGTTAGTTAGTTTAGTTTGTTGAACATAAAGAAATGTATTTGATCTAACTTGACCATATTTTGTGTTGACTGAGTGCAAGCCATTTAAGGAGTCAATGCTAAATACTTAACTTACACAACTCATTTTTGTGGAAATTATTAACATAACACAGTTAAGTAAAATATTTTTTGGAGTGTAAACAAGTGAGACTGTACGCTGAATATTGAACTACTTCCCGTCAGACTTCACCCATACTATCTACCATGAGCGTTTATTCAGTAATTTGTGACAGTAGTTTACAAACCACCGCATGTTGATGTGAGAGCTGCAACTGAAACTATTCTTGAAACTGCACAGAAATTAGAAACCAAATCAAATATGATGGGTGATTTTAATTTATGTGAACTAGAATCAGTAACACCAGATTACCATCAGCACGTGAATATTAATACTAGAGGAAACAAAACACTAGACAAGTGTTATGGAAGCGTCCCTGGAGTCTACGTATCGTATCGTAGAGCAGCCGTGGCTGCATCAGACCACTTTGTCAACAACAACAGCAACATTTATTTCTATAGTACGTTGTCATACAAATGCTGTAGCTCAAAGTGCTTTACAAGATGAAGAAAGAAAAAAGAAAAAATATAAAAATTAGGCAATACTAATTAACAAAGCATAAAGTAAGGTCCGATGGCCGGGAGGACAGAAAAAAACAACAAAAAAAAACTCCAGAGGGCTGGAGAAAAAAAAAAAAAAAAAATTTGCAGGGGTTCCAAGGCCAAGAGACCACCCAGCCAATGTCCCAAAGAACATTCTACCTACCATAAATGATCTCAATCAGTCCTCATGGTTTTCAGGCTCCACGTGGAAAAATTAGACAATGATGATGGACATGTGGACCTCTGGCCTTCAATCCATCAATTGTCATTATTCATCTACTACTGAAGTACAAAACAGAAACTGAAACAAGAAAAACAAGTCATGTGAAAAACACAAACTGCTACAATGTCAGTATAGAAGAACTTGTATTAACTGGGATGTGCTGACATCCTATATTTTTTTGGTTTTCTGTATTAATCCCTATGTGGAAAACGCCTTTTCGTATGACTTTTGGAGGTCAAAGCACAGGGTCAGCCATTATACAGGACCCCAGGAGCAATTTTCAGGTTAAGGGCCTTTATCAAAGGCCAATGTAGTAGAGTCCCTTTTGGCAGTAATGGGATTTGAACCAGTGACCTTGCAGGTGCCCGCACAGATCCTTAGCCTCAGAGCCACCACGTGGTCATTCTCACAATCTCTGAATGAGGCTACTTACACTGTGAATCTACGAAACTCTGTGAGACAATGATAATTAAGGAAAGAACTGTCAAGGTGTACTCAAACAGTCAGCCATGGATCACCAAAGAGACTAAAGCATTATGATTGGAAAAACAACATGCTCATCAAGAAAATAAGACAGAAGAAAATCCAATTTTACAGAAAACAATTTACAGGTTAATGAAACAAAATCAAAAGATGTATGGGGGGGGGATGGAGAGGTGGTTTAATGTTAGGAACTAATCTAGATAACAATCTTAACTAGAATACAAATGTCAAAACAATATTCACTAAATGCAATTAGTGCTTAGTTCTCCTACATAAACTCAAACTATTTAAAGTAGACAAGGACCTCATGTTGTCCTTTTATCGCAGTCTGTTCCAGTCTGTCATGACTTTCAGTTTTATTGCCTTTTTTAGTAGCCTGATAAACCAACATTTATAAAAGATCCAGCACATTAATAAGCATGCAGATAAAGTTATCGGGGCTGTTGGAGATGATCTGGCAAGTGTGTGTCAGAGGACAATGCTAAAGAAACTGGAAATCATCTCAACAGATGACAGACATCCAACACATGTAGAACTTATCTTCAGTAAACCAGAAAGGCTCCAGCAATTCCCTTCTTCCTAGTGCAGTGTGACCTTGTAATAAGGAATATTGGATAAAATGATTAAGGTTTGATATGTATGTATGATTCTGCAGCATGTACTGAGGACAGCTGAGGGGATCATAGGGATCTTCCTCTACTCGATCTAGGACATTTTTCAGACACACTGTCTGCTTAGGGTCTCTGCCAGTGTGAAAGACGTCTCTCACCTGTCACACATACTCTTAGACCTCCTGTCGTTGGGTCGAAGATACTGCAGGATTGTCTTATAACAGCTTATTTCCCCAAGCTGTCAGACTGCATGATCTCCTACATGTCACCCAGTACCATGTCCTTTACATTCCCTCAAATATGTACCGTCACTTTACTATGGAAGTTGAGCATTGTCTGAGCTTCATAGTCCTGCGTCTTTTGTTGGTTTACATTGTATTGTGGCACTGGTTTTGGTAATGTTATGGTGTTTGTTAAACATATGTTGCTTTTGCCTGTGCACCTGGGACTGTATCAAATGAAATTTCGCTCAACCATATGAGAAAATTCCTCACAGGGATTAAACAGTCTACTAAATACCAAAAACACTATGTAAGCATTGAGGGGAGTTGAGTTGAGGTGATTTGAGTTGAGCTGAGTTGAGTTAAGTTGAGATGAGTTGAAACGAGTTGAGTTGTGGTGAGGCGAGGTGAGGTGATTTGATTTGATTTGAGTTGAATTGAGTTAAGTTGAGCTGAGTTGAAACAAGATGAGTTGTGGTGAGGTGAGGTGATTTGATTTGATTTGATTTGATTTGAGTTGAGTTGAGTTGAGTTAAGTTGAGCTGAGTTGAAACGAGTTGAGTTGTGGTGAGGCGAGGTGAGGTGAGGCGAGGTGATTTGATTTCATTTCATTTCATTTCATTTGAGTTGAGTTGAGTTGAAATGAGTTAAGTTAAGTTAAGTTAAGTTAAGTTAAGTTAAGTTAAGTTAAGTTAAGTTGATATGTATTGTAGCTACCAAAGCGTAAGGTGAAGTCAAGCACGGATAAACGCGTGTCAAAAGAAATCTCACAGTCCAAAAGTTTGTTTTAAAAATATTTAGTGAAAGTTAAAAGCAAATAATCCACAAAAGAATAAAAGGAAAAATAGTTACACACGTAGAATAAAAGGCAAAAAAAAGGAAAAAAAGTATCTTGTCTAAACTTAGCTTTTCTTGAGGATCTTTAGTTACTTCTATACTTTAAAGTTCTTCTGTACGCTATAAGCACACGGCTTCGTGCTTAAATAATCGCGTTATCTTTACCTGTTACTTCACACACTCAAAGAGCCCATAGGCCATCAAGCATGGTCACGTGCACGAGGACGATCACGAGTACGAGCACAGTTTAAAACCATATGCCTCTACACCTTATACATGGCAAGGCTGTCACTAACTGAAGAATAATGTTTACTTAAAGCTGTTAGAAATGGCAAGAATATACCAATACAATTCTACTTGTGAATTTCCCCTTGGAATTAATAAAGTATCTATCTATCTATCTATCTATCTATCTATCTATCTATCTATCTATCTATCTATCTATCTATCTATCTATCTATCTATTTGGAAAGTCCTAAAAACAATCACAGGACTGGGTTCTAAAACGAGTGTGAACTTTCTAGTAGACAAAGATCTCAAGCTTTTAGCAGACAAACGTAATGACATTTTTTACCAGATCTGAAATAAGTGATTTCAGTACCCAAGATGCAGAAGTAAAGGAGATGCTTTATAAAAACTCCAGGAACACTGCCGTGATACTGAAGTCTGTTGAACCGAATTGTAGAAAGGCTTGCGGCAGGTTACAACAAGCAGGGCGGTGGGGCTAGATAGCATATCAGGTCGGCTCTTGCCATCCTTCTTTAAGCAGCTCTCTCCAGTTTATCATTTGTTTCTGATGTCTATGTATGTTTCTGTGTTGCTATCAAAACAGCGGCCCAGAGCACTACTTTGCCCGAGAGCCTGTGATGATGATCTACACCTTTCTTGATCAGCCTGGTTCTAATGTCCATGCACTATTTTTGGGTTTTCCTTCGACGTTCAATACCATGCTGCCTCCCATACTGATTGGGAAACTGAACAGTATGAATGTTATCCAATTTATCACATTATGGATTCAGGATTTTTTTTTAAATTGTTCACAGTCAAAGTACAGGACGCTTTTTCAAGAGTTATTTATTCATTCAAACACAGGAAGCCCATAGGGGTGTGTCTTGTCATGGTAGGTGGGGAAAGTTAACCCGAAATAATAAACTGACTGCAACTCTGAGAGAAAAGGTTTATGTAGTTGTTAGTGACCTGGTGAACCGATGACTGGTACTAAAGTGAAAATTCTTTACACTATAATGAAATATGTTGGTGCTGTATAAATGTAAAATTTGATTTTGTCTCTGTTAGACATTACATTTCCAATAGTTTGTTTTATTGCACTGATTTTGTTCAGTGTTTATTAGAATGCTGGAGGGGGGAGGCGCCGGGATGGGGATGCTTGTGGGGCGCCAGGGTGGGGGGGGGGTGGTTATGGCGGGCACCGCGGGGGCGCCAGAGAGGGTGTTCGCCCAGTGCACCAAACAGGCTAGGACCGCCCCTGCCACTGCTCCATTATCAAGTATGCTGATGACACCATGCTGATAGGACATGAATGTGGGGACAATGAAAGCCACTATCTCAATCGAGTGGACTATATGGTAAACCAGTGCAATAAGAACTATCTTACTTTGAATGTTAAAAAGATCAAAGAAACTAATATTTGACTTTAAGAGACAGAAATCTGGATGTCCGCCCATTGCTGTTCTGGGAGAGGAGGTAGAAATAGTTGATGAAAATAAATACTTAGGAACTAACATAGATAGCAATCTTAACTGGAATAGAAATACAAAAAAATCTTTCTAAATGCAATTGGTGCTTGTTTTACCTCCATAAACTCAAACTATGTAAAGTAGGCAAGGACCTCATGCAGTCTGTTCCAGGCTGTCATCACTTTCAGTTTTATTGCGTGGTTTTATGGTCTGACAAACCAACATTTAAAAAAAGCTCCAGGAGATTACTAAGCATGCAGCTAAAGTTATTGGGGCTGATAGAGATGGTTTGGTAAATGTGTGTCAGAGGACAGTGCTAAAGAAACTGGAAATAATCTCAAATTCCTTTCTTCCTAGTGCCGTACGACTTTGTAATAAGGAATATCGGAGAAAATGATAAAGGTTTGATATGTATCCTGTAAGCATTTTGGGGTAAATTTGCATAGTCAAACAGCCTTACCTGAACTTGCCTTGTCTCTGTTTGTTTCTTTTCTTTCTGTCTATTATTAGACGCAACAAAGAAGACACATTTCATGTTGTCTTGTGTAAACAGGACTAAATAAAGAATCCTTGAAAACTTTAAGATGATTGATAGTGCTGACATCTAGGATCTGTGCAAGCCACTGAAGCCACAAAAACTCACAGTTGTTTTCCTGGAGCATGACTTGTGACATTCTGGAATATTATCTTCCATCTGTGGGTAATGGCACATAACTTTTCTAAAAGGTGCGATGATCTTCTCTTCTGCTGTGGCCATGCAAGGCAGAGATGAGGGCTTGGTGCTTCAGCACTTCATTGTCAGTTGGCTCAAGCAGCAAGAATGTTGAGTGCTGTGCTGTCATGATGTGTAGTAGAGTTGTTAAACGCTACACTTCTGTGTGGTGATCTGTTGATTACAAGTGAGCAGGCAAATCTCCATGTGTGAAGCTGCAGATGGATTGGGCTGTTTTCCCTCACCTCACTGAACCGATGCTGAAAATACGATCTTTGAAACTCTGTCTCCATTGCTGCTCTGCAATGCCTCTGTGTTCTGCCTCATCCTTTGCCTGCACAGTTTTACCACCAGCCCTGCTTTACATGTCTCAGCAGGGGTCAGTGACAACTGAATCTATCACACTCTTACATGGCTCCATTAGTCAGAAGCTCCTCTGTCATCTGTGCACACAAGCCAATAGTCCAAACAAGATGTAGTAGTGTTAGTGGGGCTGCAAAGGTAAAGCCTCTCAGCTATTCTCCTTCCTTTCCTGATGCTGCAAATGGCACTCCAGATCCTGGGTCTCGGTCTCTAAACTCTCCAGGAACTGCTCAGAAGAGCCAATAAGGTTGGCCTTAGATCTTGACAGCACTTTGCACTTTGCTAAGTTGGATTTTAGGTTTTCTCATCCAGCTCCTGGCACTGATGTAATGACAGTGCCAAATACAAGAATATCCTCAAAAGGACGGCCCACCTTCACCACATAAGACCATTTTTATACGCACCATTATCTATCTATCTATCTATCTATCTATCTGTTATATAGTATCTTTCTACCTATCCATCTACAGTATCACTGTATCTGTTGTGACAGATAGGGAGCACCACTGGGCCCCAAACCCTGAATGCAGCCAACACAAATGCAGTCACGGCTTCAAAATAGAGGCTGTTATTATCAAACTATCTCACAAAGATTTATTCTAATGTTTCACAAGCACAATAATCAGCAAATTCATTTTTCTACCTTCTCACCTTTTCTTCTCTCTCCATCCATCTCCCTCCAATGAGTGTTGCCTTCCTGCCTTCCTTCCTTCCTTCCTTCCTTCCTTCCAACAAGGACCCAACTGGAGAAGGCTGGAAGGCTTCCTTTTATGTCAGACCCAGGTGTACTTCCAGTGCCACAGCATAGCTTGATGGAAACACTTCTGGGTGAAATGGAAACCTTGAGAAATGGGCATCGTGAATCATAGCAACACCCTGTGTGTTGATGTAAAATAATACTGCCAGGGACTTACACTATCTATCTATTATATAGCGCCTTTCACATCTATCTATCTATCTATCTATCTATCTATCTATCTATCTATCTATCTATCTATCTATCTATCTATCTATCTATCTATCTATCTATCTGTTATGTAGTGCCTTTTACATCTATCTATCTATCTATCTATCTATCTATCTATTTATCTATCTATCTATCTATCTATCTATCTGTTATGTAGTGCCTTTTACATCTATCTATCTATCTATCTATCTATCTATCTATCTATCTATCTATCTATCTATCTGTTATGTAGTGCCTTTTACATCT
>JANRMT010062834.1:50853057-50880089 GCA_026402145.1 Polypterus bichir lapradei
TCTGTGGAATCTCTGTCTGTCGATTACTCTGGTCTGGGTGGGCGTGGTTGTTGGTCGCAGGTCCACTCCGTTCGTTTGGGTCTCTGTGAGTATTTCTCATTTTCTTTTTCTATCTTTCTTTACTATCAGTTTCATGTATAAAGATTTTTTTACTGATTTGCCATTTATTTGAAAGTCTATTGTTTATTGTTAGTTGTTGTTTCAATAGTCGGACGCGGCTGCGGCTTGCCGCCATGGCCGCGTCCCGAGCAAAGCCTCCAGGGCTTAACCCGCGAAGCTTTGAGCACCTTTCCAGAAAAAATGGAATTAAGGTAGTTGTGGACCCGATGGTCTCTGTTGAGGCGTGTGTTGTTGAGGTGGCAAAAAAAGTTGGCTGTAAGAATGTGAAGTCAGCTTCCCGCATGAACAAAACTGTTGTAGTGTTTCTAAGCAACGAAGCTATGGTGCATACTCTAGTGCAGGAGGGCCTGGTGATAAACGGCTCGCTAGTCCCGGTGCTGCCTTTATCGACTCCTGCTAAACAAGTTATAATTTCAAATGTACCACCTTTTTTGAAAAATGAGGTTTTACTTAGTGAACTTCGCAGATATGGTGAAGTAATATCAGACTTAATAATGATACCGCTTGGTTGCCGTTCTCCGGATTTGAAGCATGTCGTGTCTTTCCGGAGACAGGTGTACATGCCATTAAATAACTCGCGCGAGGAGCTTGATGTAGCCTTAAAATTTAAAGTAGAGGGATATGAATATATTGTATTTATCTCTACAGAACTGATGAAGTGCTTTAGGTGTGGTCAGACAGGACACAAAGCAAGTCAGTGTAAGCGGGGTGAGATGACAGTCAGTTTGGATATGCCGGGACCGTCTGGTGAACACAGAGAGCCCCGTAATATCACTTTGCACAATGAAGAGAACGAGTCGGTGATTAGTGACTCAGAAATGGAAGATCAGAGTTATGATTCTGATGAAGAGGCTGAAGATCAGGGTGAAATAACAGTGATACAAAGTATCACAAAAGGCCCGGGACTTGAAGCAGGTGAGCCGGAAGTATCCAGCGGAGAGCCTGCGATAGGAAAAAATCAGATGGCTGATACGGGCGAAGCGAAAACTGCCGGGCAGATTTGTGGAAAAACTGAGAATAAGAAGGCTGAAGTCGGCCATGAAGAAGAGGAGAAGGAAGTATCTAAAGTGGCACAAGGGGTCGAATGTTGTAAAGATGAGTCTGCTGCGCATCTCCACAAGACACCCGCCGAAAGTGCTGCCGTTCCGGAGACGAGCTCGAACGCCGTGTCTTCTCAAGGGAGGGCGGAGGAGAGCGCGCTGGCTGTGCAGTCTTTAAATGATGAAGTTACACATGAGACGGGGGCCGATGGAGAAATGATCATGGAAGATGGAAACAGTGAACACGGTTTGGTGAAGCCGGTAACCAGAAAAAGAAAAGAGCAAACAACCAGTGGTGGACACGCCAAGAAGAGCACGAAGACTGAGAGTGTAGAGGCCGCCACTAGTGATCTGCAGCAGACAGACAGCACTGAAATCACAGTGAGAGAGGAGGGAGGGGAGGACGGCAATGAATCTGACCCGTCGATCAGAGTTGATCTGTCATCTCACTCAAGCTTACACGAGGCTTACAGCACAGAAAGCATTTTGAGTTTTCTAGAGTTTTTAGAGGGGAAGCGGGGGGTCAGTATAGTCGAACACTTTCCTGATCTCCATCTGTTTCTGAGCTCGGCGAAGCAGGTGCGGCGGCGGGCTGCTGAACTAGACATGACCTCCAAAGAGAGAGTCCGCTTAAAGAATATTATCAGCAAAGTGAAACGATCTTTAGAAACGCAATCATGATGGCAGTTTTAATGCGATTCCCCGTTTCTTGGGTTAATTTAGTGTTGTTGACCGCCACCCTATTTTCTTGTACAATGCCTGTATTTTCTCTATGCTCTTTAAATGTGAACAGTTGCAGAGATCTAGTAAAAAGAATGGCACTATTTGAGCACTTAGCGCAAAAAAGAGTTAACGTGGCCTTCCTTCAAGAGACTCATACTGACGAGGCTAATCAGTCTGACTGGCACAGAGAGTGGTCAGGGGTGGCACATCTAAGCCATGGCTCCAACCTCAGTGCGGGAGTTGCGATCCTTTTTTCTAAAAGTTTTGTACCTGACAGTGCGGTTTTTACGGAGTTAATCCAGGGGAGGCTGCTGAAGGTAGAAGCACAGCTGGGGGAGAAGAAGTGGGTGTTTATTAACGTGTACGCCCCAAATGCAGGGGCTGAAAGAACTCACTGCTTCTCAGTTTTAAATGATGTCCTGGGGACATGTGAAGATGATGAGCTGGTGTTTGTGGGGGGCGACTTTAACTGCACAGAGAATGCGCAGCTGGACAGGAATGGGCTAGAACCGGACCCAGGGTCCGTCCAATCACTGAGGTCTGTAGTCACCAAAAATAATCTTATTGATATTTGGAGAGACTTTCATCCGGGGGTCGGGCAGTATACGTGGGTGAAGGGCTCAGCTGGGCTGCTTTCTATGGCTCGACTTGACAGATTCTACATCCAGAAACATCACAGGAACCTCATAGCTAACTGCTCCATTCTTCCAACTGGCTTATCTGATCACTGTCTCGTTTCCCTTCAAATCTCTTTTCTCTCTGCTCATTCTGTCAAGTCCTACTGGCACTTTAATATTAATCTATTGAAAGACCCCCACTTCTTCAATATTTTCAAATACTTCTGGACTAAATGGAGATGCAAAAAGAAGAACTTCTCTTCACTGAGGCAATGGTGGGATTGCTCAAAAACCGAGATACGAGTATTGTGCCAACAATACACCGAGCAGACCACCAGGGATGTGAATGCGGCCATTTCCGAGCTGGTGAAGGAAATTGAAGAACTTCATTTGGTTTTATGTACAAACTTTGACGGCAGCACTTTTGAGTCCCTTAAAACAAAGAAACAATTATTGATGGATCTTATGGACAAGAGAGTCAACGGCGCACTCGTCCGCTCAAGAATGCAGTCGCTCACCCAGATGGACGCTCCCACACAATTTTTTTTTAGGTTGGAAAAGACAATTGGCCAAAGCAAGACCATTAACTGCTTAAAGAATGACAAAGGTCAAGACCTGCTAGAGCCTGAAGCCCTTCGATCCCGGGCACACCAGTTTTACCAACAACTGTTTTCTGCGGACATTGCAGAGGTGCCTTTGGACTCATCATGCTTTCTCCAGAACTTACCTCAGGTTCCAGATGGAGAGAAGGACATCCTGGAAACTACGATCTCTCTGGATGAGTTGACCACAGCTTTGAATGGGCTGAACATTGGGAAGTCCCCAGGAATCGACGGGTTGCCTATTGAGTTTTTTAAAGCCTTTTGGTGTCACCTTGGCACTGATCTGGCAGAGGTTTTCTGTGAAAGTCTGCGAGTGGGTGAACTGCCCCTTTCCTGTCGCAGGGCAGTTATCACACTAATCCCAAAGAAAGGAGACCTCACGGAGCTAAAGAACTGGCGCCCAGTAAGCCTGCTGTGTGCAGATTACAAAATCTTCTCCAAGGCCCTGGCTAACCGGTTAGGAAGAGTCATGGCGAGTATCGTGAACCCCGAGCAGACATACTGTGTCCCCAACAGATGTATTCTGGACAACATCTTCCTAGTTCGGGATGTGATTGATGCTGCCAAGCTCTTTGGGTTTGACACAAGGAGGACCCGAGAAGCGAACCCAAGTCTCCTTACTTCAAGCAGCAGCGCTACTACTGCACCACCATGCCGCCCCAAACATAAAGTAAAACACACAAATACTGTATTATGAGTCTTATTTAGCAAACTGTGAAAGCACAGTCTGTTTCTGTGGACAAGCCTATTGTGAATGTGATTCAATTTCAAGGTTGTAAGTTTGCCTTTTTTGTGTTTTTTATTGTAATTCATGCGGCAGCTTAGTATTAAGTAAACAAACTTGGTGGGCTGAACGTTCTCGTATGTTCTTATGTTACAGTTCTATACATCACTTTTTGGTTGTAAAAAAATGTTCTTTGCATTATTTCATTACTTATTGCTACTATAATTGAATTATTTCTTTGTGCCTCCTCCACCCCACCCTCCATAACCAACCAATGCCACCCACTACCAATAATTTGCTAGGAGGAAACAGCCAGCTGAGCACAACCGCCTCCTCCTTCTTCCCAAGCCCATGGCCGCTGTTCTAACATGCCTCCTTTGATCTCCAGCTGCTTAATGACTAAATGCAAATGTCATTCGTCCACCTAAAGGGCACTCGGCTGTGAAATGTGGCCATTTGGAGTTCTAAGGAATGGCATCTCGTTTAGAAAACACCCACCATTAATCAATCGAGTGCCTTGTCTTAGCGTGTTCTCTGAAATAAAAATTGATTAAAACACGTAAAGTAAAAGTAAAAAGCAAATCCAAGAAAGGTTCATAATCTGGCATGGAATTAAAAAATATTTATTGATTTAAAGACTTTTCTTTTTTTAAAAAATGAGCTTTCAAGAATATGTTGAAAGTAGAATTTCACAAAGTGTAAAGATAAGCCGAAAGGCGGTTTATTTACTCTTGTCAGTGATGTTTGTGCTGTTCACTGGCATGGAGTTCATTGAGGAACCCTTAGTGCCACCAAGGCCTGCATCGAGCTGTATTAACTGCTAAGTAAAGAGTAATGTAAAGTAATTATAAATACAAACTAAGGAATGAGCAGTATTAGAATTAATTACACATACACTGGGATTGATGCACAAAGTGAGGTCCGGTGTGCAGCAGGGATTTGAATCAGCAGGATTCCAGTGGAGGCTAATTAGACAACACGCTGCTCAGTTATTTATAAGAATTGAAAGTTCCAGTCAAACTGCTGTGCCACTTGAAGATATTGTCACCTCTTCATTTATTAGCATTTCTGTAATCTCTTTTACTTTAAATTTTCATTAAATGTGCATAAATAGTGGAATCGGAAAGTAATCAGACTCCTCCACTTTTTTCATATTTCACTATGCTATGCATTTTAATTAATTTTTCCCCCACATCAAGTATTACTCAATGCTCCAGAATGACAAAGCAAAAACAAGATTTTAGACATTTTTGTATTAACCTTAATAAAGGATAAGTATCTATGTATCTGTCAGTCTGTCCCATTACTATGTCTGGCATTCAAAAAGATTATTTCTAAATTAAATATTCTCACTTGTGTTTGGCCTATTTATATAGCCCCAGACCTTTGGTAGGCCGTAAGAATGACTTTTTGGGCATGGATGGTTGGAGCTCCGTTTACAGGTTGCATTGTTACAGGGAGGTTGAGTTCTCTCTGAAGATTACTGAAGAGCATGTTTTCTTTTGCTTTTCATGTTCTGTAGCAATCATGATGAGGAGGGGGTCATTTTTGGTGTTAAGATAAGTGTCAAGGTCTATTGGTGTTTTGAAGGTGGCTTCCAGTTGGGTTAGGCTTCTCTGGGAAGGTACAATCTGTCAACTTCTGATTTTGGCTGGTGAGTCCTTTTCCTTTGTAAGTTTTGTTCTGGTGAAAGAACTTCTGACTCTTATTGAACCTTTTTATTCATTGAGCTGTAGTCCAATGGCTGTTGGTATTTGGTCTTTTTGTTTGGTGTTGTGTTTCTTCAGTAGTGTTTTTCATTTTCCTTTGACTGGTTTCTCATTTTTGATCTCATTTAGTGTAGATATACCCATTTGATTGTGCATATTTCAAATTCAATTTACATTTTTCCATGTTTTGGTTGATTGTCTTTTCTTGGTCTGTTCTTCCTCTTCTGTTTTATGCCTATTGATTCAGTGATGGCAGAGGCAGCTGCCTATAGAGTAGGTGGTTAATGTCTACGAGGGATAATACTTCTGGGAGTTGGTCTTTTGTCTGGACGATGGCTTTGTTTCTATGACTGCTTTTTATCTTTGGGATGGATTGTCTCTGGCCTATTAGAGTTTCTTTGGCTATTTCATATTTTTAAGGATGCATTCTATCATTGCATTCACTTTACCTTGTTTAGCCTTGTTTGGCGGTTCTTGGTTGCCCAACTCATTATTTTTTTCATTTTCATAACTCTCATCTTCACTTTGCTCCCCTTGGCCTGTGTTCACACCTGTCTCTTCAGGTCTTACATTCTCATCTCTTTGCTTTACTCCTGCTGGATGGTTTGCAGCTCCATTTTGGTGAGTCTTTCCTTATAGATGATAACACGAGGGACATTTGCAAGCTTGTTGACATCTTGGGTCAGCCTGTTTGTGGGACTATTGGCATGCCAGATGTCATAGCTGTCTTGAATTATGGATGTTTTCGGGTTGAAGAAAGCCATGTAGAAGGCTACCTTGACTTCTTTATACTCGTCCCTAGTCCATTTCTGTCAACTGACTTTAATGGGAATTTTGAGAAGGTACATGGATGAGTGACTAGTATTATTATTATTATTATTATTATTATTATTAGTAGTAGTAGTAGTAGTAGTAGAAGTAGTAGTATCAGTATTAGTATTATTAGTAGTAGTAGTATTAGTATGAATATTATTATTATAGGTAGTAGTAATTGAAGCATTAGTATTATTATTAGTAGTAGTAGTAGTATTAGTATTATTATTATTATTATTCGTAGTAGTAGTAGTAGTATTGGCAGTAGTAATAGTAGTATTAGTATTATTACTATTGGTGTTATTATTATTATTATTAGTAGTAGTAGTAGTAGTAGCAGTAGAAGTAGTAGTATTAGTATTATTATTGGCAGTAGTAAAAGTAGTATTAGTATTATTATTATTATTGGTAGTATTATTAATATTAGTAATAGTAGTAGTAGTATCAGCATTAGTATTATTAGTAGTAGTAGTATTAGTATGAGTATTATTATTATTGGCAGTAGTAATAGTAGTATTAGTATTATTATTATTGGTAGTATTATTATTATTAGTAGTAATAGTAGTAGTAGTAGTATTAGTAGTACTATTAGTAGCAGTAGTTTTAGGAGTAGTGGTAGTAGTATTAACATTAGCAGTAGTAGTAATAATATTGGTAGGTAGTAGTAGTATTAGTTTTAGTGTTAGTATTATTATTATTATTATTATTATTATTGGTATTATTATTAGTAGTAGTAGATAGATAGATAGATAGATAGATAGATAGATAGTGTGACAGTAGGGGGCACTGGTGCTCCCTTGAACCCTCAGGCACGACTCCAGACACTGGATAAAAGTCCAAGACTTCTTTATTATCGTTATCCCAGTGCACCAAGCACCTTCCACTTGTGACGATGTGGGTTCTGGCTCCACACTCCCTTCGCTATTTGGAAGCCTTAAACCCAACACCGTCGGTAATGTTACCGATGAGCTAGTCAACGAAGGCAATAATTGAGCATCTAAGCAAGGGGATGGTAAAGTGCAAAAGTGCATTGTGCTTTTATTTAAAACAGTCAACAAAACAGGTGTTCAAAGAAATAGTGCAGTTATTTAAAACAACAACAACAAGCCCGGTGCTTCTTCTGTTAGCGTTAGCGTCTCACCTGCTTCTCCCATATGGGCCCTGCAACAGGCAAGACACTCTCAATGCAGCTGACCTTCTGCCTACTCCTGCTGCAACTACCACTGCCAGTCGCCTTCCCGATCCTTGGCTCCGGTCGGCTCCCCCCTGACAGCGACTTGGGAATCCCTTAACGGCCAAGGCTCTCACGTTAGGGACACCGCGTCCCAAGTCCCGACTCCCGCGGAGAGTCCTGCACCTTCCCAGTCACTCCCGCCCTTCTGAACAAACTTCTACGGGGGCGACCACAACCACTTCTCCCAGGTGTTGGCCAAACACCCAGGCTGCCTCCAGCTGCCTGCAAGCGTTCGCTCGCTCGCTTCCTGCTGCACCGACTTGCTCGCCTGCTTCCTCCTTCCCTCTAACCTCCGTTCTCTTCCTTCTCCTTCATTCTTTTTCCCTCCCCCAAAACCGACTCGCGCTTCTTTTGAAATGAAGAGGGGCCATGACAGCTGTAGCATTAGCCACGGGAGCAATCACAGATGTGGGCAGTTCCTCACCTGTGCACTCGGTGAGAAACGCCCACAACCCCAAGCGTCCCGCGGCTCGCTACAACGCCCCCCTCACGAAGCCGCTTCGGGTGCGGTGATTATTTATATAAAATGGCCTTTGCTCAATGAGCTGTGGACCCACTATACCACACCACTCTTCTCATAAATCACCAACCACACACAATAATCTTTCCTCCTCGCCCAGACACTTCGCCCTCCTACCTCCCAGCTCAGCTCACCGTCTGGGTTTTCCCAGAGTCCTTTTATACACCCTGACCCGGAGGTGTTCCTGCCCAATCAGTCCACAGTTCCTTATTCCTTCCGGGTCAGGGTAAACAATCCTTTTCTTCAACCCGGGAGCACATCGTTTCTTCCTGTCACGTGACGTACTCCCAGGTTATAGGGCACAGATAAGCCCACGAGCCCCCCTACAGCGACTCCCAGCGGCCCCCAAGGTATCCAGCAGGGCTGTGTAAAAACACTCCAAGATCCATGATGCCCTGCTGGAAGTCGGGGCACGATCCTGCTGTCGGGAGAGCTCCTCCTGGCGGCCTGGGGGGGAGGACCGGAGTATGAAGCTGGCAGTCCTCCACAATAGATAGATAGATACTTTATTAATCCCAAGAGGAAATTCACATTTTTTTTTTTTTAGTAGTAGTAGTATTAGTGGTACTATTAGTAGTAGTAGTAGTAGCAGTAGTAGTAATAGTAGTATTATTAGTAGTAGTAGTAATAGTAGTGGTATTAGTATTAGTATTATTATTGTAGTAGTAGTAGTAGTATTACTAAGTAAGCCTTAATTTGTAAAGGAAACATATCATTTGGTACATCATTGCCATTAAACACCATTTAAGTCCATATCATGGGTTGCCCTCAGGACTTCAGCATCCCATCCAGTTACCAGTTTTTCAAAACTTCAGCTCATCACGATATACTGGAGATCATCCATGGCACAAGAACACATGAGCAGCTTGGCTATCATCAGTATCACCTCAGACCTGGCATACAAGCTGCCGTGTGATAAAATAATGGATGACTTTGCCATGTAAATGTAAAATGTAAATGTAAAAATATTTGCTGTCTCTTGCCCTTATTGTACCTTCAGCGTCCTTTCCTCAGCATCTGCATGTGTCCCTTTCTTGACCACATTCCTTTAAAGCCTGCTTCTCAGACGAGATGCCTTTCTCGCCTCCCGTCCGGCTGTATACTTTTTGTCTTTGAAGGCTACTCAATCAGCGTTCTCATTTATGCCCCCTTCATGCGTCTTGCACTTCTTCTATCTTCAATGTCACCAAAGCTAAACTGCCCAATCACATCAAAATTACTCTGACCAATCAGATTGCTCTGAGCAACTGGCCACACAGACCTTGTGTTTCATTATATAGTAGATGTATCCATATAATTTTCAAATTAAAGCGATTATAAGAGATGCAAATATAGTTTTTTTACAAATATATAGATTCAGGGAGGAGCAGGTTGGGGAGTTTGGGGCCTAAGAAGAGGAATCTGCCGAGAGCCCCAGTTTGACTAGGGGTGGCACTGTTACCACAACATGCACAATTTCACCCATAATGCACAAGTAGTTAGATTTGTCCCATGTCGGATCACATTCATACAGTACCTCATGTGAACTTTGTACCACACAGAGACCACCTTTTCCAAAGGTTCTCATCCTCTGGTTGTTTTAGTCTGCCAACAAGTGTGATTTGTGAGTTCACAACTACCTAAACAATAATGAAATTCAGGGAAATTGCACCAGAGTTTGAAAAAAACACACAAAACGAATTCAGTGTGGAAACAGGTCGGTTCTGACTTCCTTTGTCGCTATTTCAGTTTGTAAGTGGCACTAGTAATGTGAGCTTTCTTTTCGTGGACTTTTTGTTGTTATTTTCCACTGGCCTCCATAGAAGCCTATTCTATCCGAAACTTAGTTATCACTGTTCTGCATGAAAACATGGGATTTAAATTTTTTCTCAACCATCACTACAAATGGTACAGGATAAGTAAGGTCGAGGGGCATGTGCTAACAAATAATAAAATATAGATTTTGGATAAAGTATTAAAATAAAATTATTAGTAGGTTGACACCTTTATCCAAGGTGACTTGCATCATACATTTGAGTCGCAACTGATTAAACTTATTTTTTGTTTTTCCGATTGGAACACAAGTAGGTGAAGTGACTTGCTCATAATCACACTGGTGCCAGCAGTGGGATTTAGAACATTAGAAGATTAGACGAATCTAGACAAGAACAGGCCATTCAGCCCAACTATCCACTTAATTCTTCCAAAATAACATCAAGTCAAGTTGAACTCACAACCTCTGGCTCTCAAGTCCATTCCTTTAAGGGGACTCTAAATCATATGATCTGTATATAGCAGACCACATAAGGCCATATTATTGGAAATGATATCCCATATGATACAGCAGTCACAACAGAGTCGTCAGGACTGAGAGGAGAGCTGAGGACCAGACCTCTGCAAAGGCTGGGTGGTTGGCGGTTGGATAGTCAACACTGCCAACCTTAATTAGATGAATTAGTGAGGCTTTGTAATTTGAGCATGGCCGAGGTGTCACAAAGACACCTGTCAGGTGTTGGGTCTCTTATTCTGCAGTCATTAGGTAAGCTATGACTTATTTATAAAGTGACAATGCATGGTGTGACTCATAAACCCACCTTAAGGCTCCCTGGCAAAGCTCCTTTTCATCAGGTGAACATGTTATTTAAAATTTAATGCGATTGTAATTATTCTTTTAAAGTTAATATAGGCATGGATTCATGCCTTGGTACACTTGAATGCAGTGCCTTTTGTTCATTACTTAAGTGCTAAACAGAGGGCATTGCTATGGACCTCGTGATTTTTGTGTATTTTTAGGTTCTCAAAAAGACATTCCAGAGATAATTCCTTCTAAGATCTTTGCCCTTTGTTGCCACCACATTATATGGATTTATTTTTCCACCCCAAAGCCTCTGTAAGCATTAATGTCTGGGAGAGAGAATCATGTCTGTCTAATGGCAAGGTGCTCAATGCACACCTTAAGCCTCAGAGTGACTAATCTCCCAAGGCCGATTGCTTGGTGGCTCATTTGAGAGATGGTGAGACGTCTCAGGAGGCCCAACTAAAGTCATGGGTGTTGAGCCAAACAAATTACACAACCGCAGGTGGCTTCATCCTCATTTGAGTTTGCAAGCATTTAGTTTCGCTTCACACTTGCCGACAGGACTCTCTGACCGACCCTCATAATGGTCCCACACAAGTGTTATTTGGGATATGGGGAATTCAGAAAGTTTGTTTTCTGCACACCTCATTGTGTTTAATTTCAAATGGATACATCTGACAGTTTTGTTCATCAGCAATAAATAATCCATAATGACAACATGAGAACAAGTTTTCAGAAATGTTTCCAAATGTATTAACCAAAAACTGATTTCTCTCCCTGACTGAAGTATTCAGATCCTTAATTCATTACTTAGTAGAAGCCCCTCTGGCAGCAGTTATGGTTTTGAGTGCTCTTTGGCTCTTTACACACCTGGATTTGGCCAGTATGTTCCATTCTTCCTGGCAGATCCTCTCAAGCTCCATTAGATTGGAAGGGAAGCATCTGAAACTGCCATCTTCAGGTCTGTCCACAGATGTTCTACGGAATTTAAGTCTGGGCTTTGGCTGAACTATTCAAGGACAGTCAGAGATTTGTCCTCAAGCCATTCCAGTATTGTCTTGGCTGTGTGCTTTGAGTAATTGTCACACTGAAAGGTGACCTGTCACCCCTATCTGAGGTCACGTGCACTGTGGAGCAGAACGTCTTCAAGGACTTCTCTGGATTTGGCTGCATTCATCCTTCTCTCAATTGTGCTTCATCATAGGGATGGCATCAGTCAGGTGATGAGCAATGCCTGGTCTTTATCAGACACACTGCTTGGAGTTCTGCCCACAGAGTTCAGTTTTTGACTCATTAGACCAGATAATCTTTTCCCTCATCCTCTCAGAGTCCATAAAACCATCATGAGCCTTTCACTCAAGTGTGGCTTCCGACTAGCTGCCACTCTACCATAAACACCATAAACAGTCTTTTCTTCTGCCTCCTCCACTCCTCTCTCGCAAGCTCCGTCCTCTGTCCCCCGACTCCGGCTCCATGTCTGGAGTGAGGCGACACCTTTTATAATGCACCTGGTGTGGCAGAAGTGCTGCATGGGCACCCGGAAGCACCCCATGTGTACCTGCTTCCTGTTCTGGCAGCACTTCCTGTTGAAGAAGAAGTGCTGCAGTCCAAGTCTCTGGGACTATCCAGGCGCCCTCTGGAGGTGGCCATGGGCCCCAGCAGTTTTGAACTTCTACGCTCTGATCCCAAGTCCCCCATGCAAACCAGGGCAGCTACCCTCTCATGCCCCGGGGGAGGTATTGACCCTCTCCCGGCTGCACAGGCTCCCCAGCCGTCCGCCACACCCTATTATCATTTGCTCTCAGGCTGTGTCTATCCTACCGCATTTTCATTTAAAAAATATTTAATTAAAACAATCTTCATCCACACATCATTTACATCATTTTTCAAAAGGATTCCCTGTCCATACTGAAACTCCCAAAAATACATATGATGGTGATCTTCGCCTACACTGGGCAGGTGCACATCAGCCACAGACTCCTTGAAGCGACTGTGTAGTGAAAAATTCGGAGCCTTGTTAAAATCTGACTCCCATGTGCTTTATGTACTTTCAAAACTATCAGGGCGTGAAGGACTCTGACGGCACATTCACAGCATAGAAACAGAAAGAAATCTTTCAAGGAGCCCCAGCGAATGTACACCGTGTCACAATTGAAAGTGACAATCTTCAGAACTTCCGGTGGTCGACTGACATTCAATAAAAACGGAAATGTTAAAGCAACCCCTTATGAAAGGTGATCAGCTTGATGATCATTCACAGTAGGAGTGATAATAAGCGGTCCACAGCAATCAGGGAGCAATTTGTACTTAACAACATAGATAGATAGATAGATAGATAGATGTTTGTGTCTACAGTATATCATCACTTTACAGCACTGTGCTTTCGTGACTCTGCCCTGCATAATCGTGATCTTGGCTGCATTCTACTCCACTCCATCCCCTCATTATGCACCTTGTTCTTAATTTTGCTGCGGAACGCATTCCTCCTTTCTCCACAACTGAAATTGACAGTCTTCAGAACTGATGGCGGTCATCCTGTCATTCAATAAAAACATTGGAAATGTTAAAGTAACCCCTTATGAAAGGTGATCAGCTTGATGATCATTCACAGTAGGAGTGATAATAAGCGGTCCACAGTAATCAGGGAGCAATTTGTACTTAACAACATAGATAGATAGATAGATAGATAGATAGATAGATAGATAGATAGATAGATAGATAGATAGATAGATAGATAGATAGATAGATAGAACTTTATTTGTCCCCAGAGGGACCCACTGCAGTTTGCCTATCAGACAAAGATTGGAGTGGTTGATGCAATTATCTGTCTGCTCCACAAGGCTTATTCTCACCTGGACAAGCTGGTACCACTGTGAGGATGATGTCTTTTGATTTCTCCAGTGCCTTCGTTACCATCCACCAAACACTGTTAAGGGGTAAAGTCAGATATATGCAGGTGGATGACCCTGTGGTGTCCTGGATAATGGACTGTCTGTCTGTCAGACCACAGTTTGTGAGACCCAAGGACTGTATGTGATACAGATGTGAGCAACAATGGAGCACCACAAGGAAACAGGTCCGTCTGCCTTTCTCTTCACTCTGTACACCTCAGATTACAAATATAACAGCAGGTCATGCCACTTGCAGAAATTCTCAAATGATTCTGCACTTAGATAGATAGATAGATAGATAGATGTGTGTTTCTATAGTTTATCATCACTTTACAGCACTGTGATTTTGTGACTCTACCCTGCAATATTGTGATCTTGGCTGCATTCTTCTCCACTCCACCCCTTCATTATGCACCTTGTTCTTAATTTTGTTGCGGAACGCATTCCTCCTTTCTGAACAGATTACGTTTAAGTAATAAACGTTGATGCACAGCTGTCAGCTGAGTTATTTACATCTGATTTTCACGGGGGGCCCTGAATTTTGCACTACAACAGTAACACTGCCAGCCACACGATTTATTGCAAAACTGTAGTGACCAGTACATAATTTGCTTTTTACGCATGTATGTAGCATTCTTACTTTCCAAAAAGTAATTTAGAGACATACAGGTAAGCAGCACAACAAGCGTCATGGACAGGGTGACCAATTAGAGAGTGAGCCGTTATAATGAGCAGGATCCATTTAGGGAAGGACTATGAAATAAGCACAATCCACTTAGAGCTTGATTAGAGTATCATTTTTCTGAAAAACAAATTCACGCCCGTCCACATTAAAATGCTGATATTACATTATCAAAGGTATATGGCTCTATTTGTTTTCAGGGGTTAGTGCGGATGAAAGGCGAAAATATAGACAAACGTATGCATTTTTAAATTTAAAATGCATTAATGTGGACAGGGCCTCATACGTCCTACGGTTATTGATTTTTACACCTGATACAGAGGACCTAGTTTTTCATTTGGGACAATTTGACTGAGGCAGCATCTCTGGTGTTCAACCGCACCTAGGCAGATAGAGAGGTGTCACTGCTCTCTTCATGTCACTGCACTGACTCCCCATGCAGGCCTGTATAAAGTTCAAATTCTTGATGCTTGCCTACAGAGGGTATCTTTCAATAAGGGCGCGTAAATAAAGGTGAGCTTCAAAAGGGCGACCTCAATTGGGCGCAGTGAATAAAGGCAAACGCAACAAAATTATTACAGAAAATTTATTAAATAAAGGCAATGATTGAATGTATAAAAAGGTGAAAGCAAGAATATTAAAACATCCAATTAATTAATGCATGAACTTCTAACAACCTATTTCTAAAGCTCTCTGTATTTCGTTGTTTTCTGCTCTTACTCATTGTTGTGTTATACTTGAAGCTGTAGGTTATGTGCAATGCCACGTAGATATTCGAGATGCGGTCTATTAGCATAATCAAGGACAATTGATTTAATTCGCTCCGAAACATGGTTGTGCGTAGATGGTCTCTTGATGAATAATCCATTTTTGGTATGACAGCGAGACGAACATTTTCCAATCCTATATTCAGTGCATTTCCAGATGTGTTTCCCGTTGATAGATTTTTCCTTTCTGAATGTGTAGCCTTCGACTACGAGTAGATCTGCACCTTTGTTGTTCTTCACATATTCCAGAGCCATTTGAACTAAATTATCTACGAACACCTTTATTCGCCCTTTTGAAGCTCGCCTTTATTTATGCGGCTTTATTCGCCGCGCCCAGTTGAGGTCGCCCTTTTGAAGCTCGCCTTTTTGTGCTCACCCTTATTGAATAGAGCCCCTACAGAGTAGTCAATGGGTCAGCAGCTGTGTACAGTATCTCATGTAAATGGCATACTGAATGGACTGGGATCACAATTGATCTGAAGAGTGGTCCCTTATACAGCGAAGAGGCCTTTAGAGATGGACAACGTGTGTGGATGTGGTGTGGGGTGGTGCTTTTTTTTCCCTTTCCAGGTCATGAAGATAATATAATGAATGACCTGGGGTAGATCTGATTTTCAAAGGGCTCAGAATTTTCCACTACAACAGTAACGCTGCTGGCCACACAATTTATCACTAAACTGTATGGACTTGTAAGTACTGTAATTTGCTCTTTATGCATGTACTGTATGCAGCATAAAGACTTTCAAAAACATAATTTATATGCTTACAGGTAAGCAGTACAACAAGCATCATGAGCAGGGTGACTAGTCATAGAGTGAGTCTTTATAATCAGGGATGGCCATTAAATAAGCAGAAAGGAATCTGAGTGTGAGCAGGGGTGTCAAACTCCGGGCCTGGTGGGCTGCAGTGGCTGCAGGTTTTCATTCTAAACCCTTTTCCTAATCAGTGACCAGTTTTCACTGCTAATTAACTCCTTTTCTCTTCATTTTAATAGCCCTGTTTTTAAGGATTCAGTCCTCTGAATCGATTCTTTTCTCCATTAAATGGTAGCCAAAGAGAAATGAGATGTGAAATGAGCCAACAGATGACCAGCTAAACTGGGATTTCAAACTCCAACCAGTCTCTTTAAGAGAAGCTGGTTCTTGCTGTTAATTAAGCCCGTTATTTAGTTCCATGGCTTGTTGCTGCTCTCATTCTGCCACAGCAGACACTTCCAAAAGTGTTGATTTTTATGTTTTTCTAAGAACCTGAGAGACCAACCTTACTGATACCTTCACCTTTCTTTATTTTCAGATATTGTGTGATGGGCAAAAGTGAGCTGGTCATGTGGCGGGTTGTTTTGTGTCTCCTTGTTGTTTGGCTGCTAATTAAGGAAAAAGAGACAACTAAGAGGCCTGAGTCAAGTTAATTAAAACTAAGACAAAAGATGTTAATTAGCAGCCAAAACTGGTCACTAATTAAGATGGTTAGAATGAAAACCTGCAGCCACTGCAGCCCTCCAGGATCAGAGTTCGACACACGTGGATTAGAGTATCGTTTACAGGAAAACACATTAACGCCTGTACACACCAAAATGCTGATGCTATGTTTTCAGAAGTATACAGTGCTGGAGAACGTTTTTAAAAAAATCTTCATTTTAAGGGGTAATGTGGACAAAAGATGAAAACATAGACAAACATATTAGTGTGGACAAGGCCTCACACACCCTACAGTTATTAGTGTTTAACATTTTATACTCTGGGCCTGTTCTTTCCTTTGCAGCTTCCTTTGACTTAGAATAGAAATGCACCAGGTTTAAAGTTACATGAGACCAGCGTGACAGACAAAATGTAAAAAAATAAAATGAGTTCCATCAACAGGCTTCCATCAGAGCAAGATTTCAAAGCGCTACGTTTGTACTGAACGTTTCACTCACAGTTACCTGACTGCGTCTCTTATCGTTGCTTCATTGTGTTGCTGTTAGCACTTATTCTTGATTAGATGAATGGCTTTCATGGGGCTGCCCACTGAACTGTTTTTTTAAACGATAAGAAATGCTTTGAATGTCGTATTTACTGATCCATGGTGTGTTGGGTGTACGTTCAGGTGCTTTTCTTTCTCTAAATAAACAAAAGCAGAACTTTGGAATTTAACCCTCCTGTTAAATTCGTTTCTATTGGCTGGTAAGCTGAGCAAAATGAGTTTGCATGCCCAGCCACAGTCAAGTGCAAAAAGGGACACTAAAAATACTCTGGCTAAACAAAGGAGTGTGAAATGTAGTGGGAAGATTGAAAAGGCTTGGCATGTGGTTGAGGCCACAACCTCATAAGTCCAGAGTTCAAATCCCAGCTTATATGGAGTTAGCATGTTTTCCTCGTGTCTGCATGTGTTTTTTGTTTTCCAAAGTTTTCCTTCCGACATCCCAGAGACAGTGTGTTAATTCAATTGGTGATCGTAAGTTGGCCCAGTAGGAGTTGGGTGGGCCTTGTGGTAAACTAACAGCCTGTCCAGTTAGAGTGACTGCAGTGAGCATTCAGGTTTTGGTCTTGTCATGTCTTGACCACTACAACTCAGATTGATTCAACTACAACGCAGATGATTCAAATTGCAGCAGCCCGTCTGGTGTTCTACCAACCAAGGTGGGCACATTTCACTCCACTCTTCAGATCACTACACTGGCTCCTCGTAGAGGCATTATTAACTTTCAAAGCAGTCAATAGGTCAGTACCAATGTATGTGGTGTAAATGTCATACTAGATGGACTGGCATCACAAGTGGTATGGAGAGTAGTCTCTTATCTGGACAAGAGGCCTTTACAAATGTACAACGTGGGTGGATGCACATCCCAGCTGGAATGGTGCCTTTTTCCTTTCTAGGTCACGAAGATAATATTATAGGATGGACTGGTGGAGACAACAAGAAATCTTCAAGTTTCATGTTTCAAGTTTATTGTCATGTGCACAGTAAGGAAACACGTTTCCCTGTACAATGCAGTTCTTTCTTTGCTGTCCTCACCAAACAAACCAACGTATAAAAATAAACATAAATAATAAGTAGCAATAAATAATCAATAACAAAGGCAGCATAAAGTATACAAACAGAATAGAAGTAAAAAGTGTAATGTGCAGGTAGGTGTGTGATGGACAAATCAAATACAGTTAGAACATTAGAACACTCTAGACGAGAACAGGCCATTCAACCCAACAAAGCTCGTCAGTCCTATCCACTTATTTCTTCCAAAAAACATCAAGTAGAGTTTGGAAAGTCCCTAACGTCTTACTATCTACCACAATACTTGGTCACTTATTCCAAGTGTTTATTGTTTTTTGTGTAAAGAAAAACTTCCTAATGTTTGTGTGATATTTACCCTTAACAAGTTTCCAACTGTGTCCACATGTTCTTGATGAACTCATTTTAAAGTCACCGTCTCGATCCACTGGACTAACTCCCTTTATAATTTTAAACACTTCAATCAGGTCTCCTCTTAATCTTCTTTTTCTTAAACTGTAAAGGCTCAGCTCTTTTAATCTTTCTTCATAACTCATTCCCTGTAGCCCTGAATCAGCCTAGTCGCTCTTCTCTGGACCGTCTCTAGTGCTGCAATGTCCTTTTTGTAGCCTGGAGACCAAAACTGCACACATGACTCCAGATGAGACCTCACCAGTGTGTTATAAAGGTTGAGCAGAACCTCCTGTGACTTGTACACCACACATCAAGGCGCTATATAACCTGACATTCTGTTAGCCTTCTTAATGGCTTCTGAACACTGTCGGGAAGTCGATAGCTTAGACTCCACTACGACTCCTAATTCCTTCTCACAAGGTGTACTCTCGATTTTCCAACTGCCCATTGTAATACTTTACATTTACTGACATTAAATTTCATCTGCCCAAGCCTCTATGCTATCCAAGTCCTTCTGTAATGATATAACGGATTCCAAATTATCTGCTAATCCACCTATCTTGGTATCATCTGCAAACTTAACCAGCTTGTTACTTATAATCCCATCTAAATTATTTATATTTTTTAAAAATAGCAGTGGTCCCAGCACTGACCCCTGCTGGTCACCACTCTTAACATCACCCAGTTCTGATGAGGTTCCTCACACCATCACCCTCTGCTTCCTGTTTCTAAGCCAATTCTGCACCCATCTAAAAACATCACCCTGAACTCCCACTTCTTTAATTTGATGCCCAACCTCTCATGTGGCACCTCATGAAATGCTTTCTGAAAGTCCAGATAAATAATATCATATGCTCCACTTTGATTGTATTCTTTTGTTGCCTCCTCATAGAATTCCAGCATGTTAGTAAAACACGACCTCCCTCTTCTGAACCCATGCTGACTGTTCCTAATACCTCCTGTCCTTGCCAGGTGTTGCTCAATCTTATCCTTAATAATTCCTTCCATTAATTTTCCTGTGATGCATGTTAAGCTTACTGGCCTACAGTAGCTTGGATCTGCCCTGTCACCCTTTTTTTATAATGGGATGATATTTCCCATTTTCCAGTCCTTCGGAATCTCTCCAGTGTGCAGTGACTTCTTAAAGTTGTGTGAGGTAGTATAGAATGAGGTGACCCATGGTTATAAACTCCAGTCAGTTATTTAAGAGTCTAATTGCCTTGGGGAAGAAAGAGTTCTTTAGCCAGGAAGTCCTGCATTTCATACTTCTATACCTCCTGCCTGAGGGTAGAAGTGTGAACAGTTTGTGTTAGGGGGCCCTGAGGATCGAGGCAGTTCTCCTTGTGCGATAGTTGGCAGTGTTTCTCTGGGATATGTGCAGTTTGGACCCACACAGGGCCACATGCGACTTGTAGTTTAGGTACGCAACCCTGTTAGGTTCCTTGGCACTGCCCTGAGAATCTCAGTCCAGATTCTTTAGGTCTAGCTCCTGGCTGGTGGAACAAGCTGCCCACCACCATTTTAACTGTTGACTCCCTCAATGTGTTTAGGAAGCATTTGAAGACTCTTGTTTGGTGGATTTCTGTCTCACAGCTAGCAGTGAGATTTTGTTACCCAGGAATCATCTCTCGCTTGTGTTTTCTTCTGAGCTCTCCACTTATCATGGCCAGTTTTGTACCCTTGTCCTGTAACACGTGTTCCCAAAGAGTGCCTCAGACTGATATTTATTACATTTCATTCACCGCTTTTCCAATTTCTTTGGATAAAAGTGTCTGCTAAGCAGATACAGTAAATGTCCAAGTAAATGCGAGCCAAATGTGCCCTACTGGCAGGAACTCAAACATGATAGGAGTTGTCCTGATTTTTTTTTTTTTTTTTTACAATTTTTTTAATTATAAACTGATTGTGCAGTTGACATTAGTATTTTTATTTTTGCGATATCATTACCTTACCATTTTGTTTGGTGTTATTCTATATACTTGCTTACACCGGTTACTTACTTACTTTGTTACATATCTTTAAAACCCTAACCCTAACCCTAACTTATATAAAAGTAAATTTTGACTTAGTTACTTACAATTGAGCTACAGCTATTTTTCAGTATATTAAATAAATACTGTGACAACAATAAATAACTGTTCGTATAGCGCCTTTCATAATGTTACAATGTCAACTTCACATTACAATGTAACAAAACACTACATTGAGCCATCATTAGAGTACAAATAAAAATTGCTCTAAAAGTGTTATTAATCTGATATTATTTAAATGGTGTTTCTCCTCTTTTATTAATGTTGCTTCAGCTATACAGTTTATAAAATCTTCAGGTATACATGCAACTGTCAATAATATAGCAATTAATTTTCTTAACACTAGAATTACCAGAGCCTACAAAAAAACTTGTAGATCCAGCCCACATTAAATCCGTTCACACCTCTCCACCAACATCTTTTGTCCTCTAAATGTGCCGATAAAGACAAGCTGTAAGCAGCCAGCTATTCCATCCCCCCCACTGACTGGCACAGCGCCAGCATAAATTCACACCCGATCTGACGCTGTAACTTAGAGTCAGATCAGGTGGGGGGGGGGATCAGAGCACGTGAACTTATTCAGTGCAGCACAATCAATGCACATGTTGATCTTTTTTTTCTTTCAGTACATTTGAATCTGATGATTGCATATAGCGCTGAAGTTACTGCTCTGTACTATTCTTTCCTCTGCATGTCCTGGAGTACAAAAGAAACAGCATACAGCAACATGTGGGGACTGGCAAGATCGGGGAAAAAAAAAACATGCGGTCACTTATTGCAAACCTCAAGATGTTATGCGAATGAATATGAATAATATGAATAATGTTGCATCCGTGCCACAAAGTTTTCCGAAATGTACTATACAGGTCATAAAACGAATAATTCCAAATATCATATATACCTATGTCTCTGTTTTTTGTTTTTTTTTGACATCATAGACCATAAGGTGCATACTAATTCAGCGTGAGCAGAAGCACTCAATAAAAGTGAATAAAAAAAAATCAAGTGACGGTGAGATGCGAAGAAGGCAGATTCACCAGTGTTTGTGTGTCAGCTTTAATCCCTCCAGATTGAGAGAATGTCCAGTTCCATTGTCTCAAAACACCACTCACATCTCCAGTCATTCCCAGTTTCAAATAAAAACTAACAGCATCAGATCCCTGGGTGGGGGTCTGTATGTATCATGATCGTGATTTAGAGAGAATAAAAGTGAGAAAAAAACGGTAACTTTTACAAGTCCTATAAATGCACACCATGTGTTACAGATGCAAACCAAGTGTATGTGTGTACTGTATAATATTAACAATAAGAGCAGCTCAGTATTGAAAACAGTAAATATAGGAGTGAGTCAGGATCAAACCGGGGACTCTTGATTACAAGTCAGCAAATCTTATCACTACGCCACGGAAGCTGTTGTCTTTTCCTTGAACCTTTTGTGAAAGTGTTTACTTGATCTTTGGACTTCAGGCTTCATACATTATATAGTTTATGCCTACATTTTGTCATTTACTACTAAAATATGAAAAACGTTTCTGTTTAAAAAATGTGTTTACACAGATTACTGTAGAAACAGAACACATGAAATGCGTGTGTTCCAAATAACGATCTATTATTTCCAATCTAAAACTCCACCTCACTCCCAGATAATCAATCAAGGCATGAGCTGGGAGAAGTTCGTGCACGTTCTAAGTCGGTGGGGGGATGGAATAGCAGGCTGCTTGCAGCTTGTCTTTATCGGCACATTTAAATGACAAAAGACACTGGCAGAGAGGTGCGAACGGATTTAAGTTGGGCCGGATCTACAAGTTTTTTCATAGACTCTGGTAATTCTAGTGTTAATGTGAGCATATTTCAGAAAATGTAATGAAAGCTCAATGTGTGGTGCGGGTAATGAGGGTGTGCAAAAACTCAGTGTTCTTTCCTATAGTTGGAAAACAAAGAAGGCACAAGAAGAGCTAAACCATAAATACTTCATCTCTGGGTGTTTCCTTCAATTATTTTAAATTCACAAAGATATGCACTCTCTCATTAGAAAAAAAAATCCCACAAATACATAGTGCAAAAGATCAAGAAAAACAGAAAAATCAAATACGTAGTAAATCAACGAATATGACATCAAGCCTAATGTCAGTCTGGAGAACCTGCTTCTGTGCCTGGAACACACAGGCTGATGACAATTCTCCAAGTGTGATGTCACAGTGACCCTGTTCCCTGAAACTCTCTAAACAGTAGACTGGACATGTAAGTATCACTGATTTTAGGTTGCACAAGAGGAGGAAGAGGAGTATTGCGCAGTGTTTCACCCAATTTCTGCACCTGCCCCTAGAATGGAAGAGGATGTACCAGAAGAAAGCCGTTTAGATTAGATTAGATAAACCTCCCCAGGATACTGCAGTGTAGAACACCACACTGGCTACTATGGACTGACAGAACATTTCCAACAGCTTACTGCACAAATCAAAAGTCTCCTTAGAAAGTCCAGTCTATTCAGGCCCTTCTTGTCCAGTGCCACTGTGCTGTTAGACCAGTCCAGTTTGCTGGTACTTGTAGCTCTGCATCAATTTCATATCCTCCCTCTGAAAGGTGAGTGGTCTCAGAGGCTCCTTGGCACACCAGAAGTCCACTAGCTCTTTTGACTTGCTGATGTTGAGTTGCAGGTTGGTGTCCCTGCACCAGAAGACAAAGTCCTCCACATCCATTTACATTTTTTGCCCTGTCTCCCACACCACCCACTCTGGTGACAGGCTATAATAGAATACCACTATAGGAATTAGACATCATTTGATGGACGAACACAGTGCTCTTACTTTTATCTTCCTTTTGGGATAACATCGGCCCAAGTCCTTTTTCACCAGGCAATGGACACGATCTTGAGTGGGCTAATACGAGTCCAAGGCTATTTGAAAGACATACTGTGATGGTGCGGGTCAGCTCCTCGCTCCTTCTTCCATTTGGGGAGCCTCTTGAACCCAACATCATCAGTACCATAATCGAGATGTGCTTGGCAGATGAGGACAAACAAACATGAAGCAAGGGGATGGTGAAAAGCGCTCAAGGGTTTTTATTAAAACAGCCAAACAACAGTGTTCAAAATGTGCAGTGCTGTAAATGTTCCATAAATAAATAATCCATAAAAACAAAGGTAAGGTGGAGGTTAACATTCAAATAAATACATAAATAAATCCATTAAAATCAGAGGTTAAAATACGGGTAGGATACTTCTTTAAACACACTAGTCTCGGTGCCCCTTTAAGACTGACTCCTCCTTTACTAATCCCTTCCTTTTTCTTATAGACCTAGGAGAAGTCTACCAGCAGACACAGACAACTTTTTGTCCTGGCTCGTGTTCCCAAAACGCCACTTCCTCAGCTTAGGAGACACCAAGCCCTGCTCTGCTCATACCACTGGTAGTTCGTCAGCTCCTCCCGGCAAGAGAACATTCCTGAGCTCAATGGTCTCTCCTGCTACTTGGTCGCACAGCAGGCGCAACTGTTTAGCTCTCTTCTGAGCACTGACCACACACGCTCCTACCTGGGGCTCCATACCCATCCGTCTGCTTCCTTTCCTCGCACCGGCTCTCTCTCACACTCTTCTTCTCCCTTTAACTTTCGTTCTCTTTTCTTTAGTCCGGTCCTCCCCTCTCTCACGCTCACACTTCCCTTTTTAAACGTTAGGGCGTGGAAGAGCTGCGGCAACCAGCAGTTCCTGACATCAATTAGCGGTGCAGACGATTCTGCACCTGTGAACAAAGTGCAGGGCCATCTGCTCAGGAACCATTCTCGCCACGCTACCACACTACCTCTAACCCCCCGACACACACGCACACAGACACACACACACAAAGATGCAAATGCAGCGATTATTTATTTAAAATGCCAATCAGCCACAGACCTCACTTTATTACACATACTGGAAAGACTCAGGAGGAGCTCCAGAAAAATTGCAAATCCATAATAAAACACCAGATGGATATGGACTTAGTCTGTAAGCCCAAGCGTTAACATTCCATCCATCCATTATCCAACCCGCTATATCCTAAAAACAGGGTCACTGGGGTCTGTTGGATCCAATCCCAGCCAACACAGGGCGCAAGGCAGGAAACAAACCCCAGGCAGGGCACCAGCCCACCGCAGGGCGCGCACACACACACACTAGGGACAATTTAAAATTGCCAATGCACCTAAGGTCTTATACAAAGCCCCACCCAAGGCATTAGTGACATAAAATGTGTGTCAATTATACGTCTGGTTTGATTTTCTGAATAATAATGGAAGGTTCATTCCAAACCTGGCATTCATCCCTAAGATACTCCACCAGTTACTTTGTCAAAAAAAGGCCAGGAAGGCTTTGAGGTCAGCATTGCAAAAGGAGCCAAAGCCTATAAAATTCACAAGGGAGAGAGGAACTGTAAAATCCCTCCTAGACCAATTAACAAAAAGCAGAATTTTTTTTGCAAAGATTAATAAAATTGATACAAGGCAAGGGTGTAACAAAAAGGTTGCAAAAGTAGGACCAAAAGCAAACCAATCCAGACTTCTGATGCAAGAAATGAAATTCAAAGACAACTGTATAGCATCCACGAACCAGACAAATCAAAAACGAACCCTGAATTGTCGTGGACTTGCATCACAAATCATCTCAGTTCAAAGATTTGCACAGTGACAAACTGCTGGTGGTAAACATAAGAAATCAGCTTGCGGCATGAGTTAATAAGAAAGATCCATTAGTCTGACACACAGAGACTGTCTCTGAACACTGTGAAGCCTGCAGCTAGCAGCTGGGGGACTAGCTGGATCTAGCTGGATCGGTCCAGGGGCCTCATGTATAAACAGTGCGTACGCACAGAAATGTTGCGTAAGAATGTTTCCACGTTCAAATCACGATGTATAAAACCTACACTTGGCATAAAGCCACACACTTTTCCACGGTACCTCATACCCTGTCGTACGCAAGTTCTCCGCTCGGTTTTGCAGCACCCAGCGTCAAAGCAGTGCTACTGTTCCTGTGTGGTTACCCTTTATTTCTTAGAACCACGTTCCTGACGCGGCTTTATAAATACACTGAAACTAACCGCATATCGTTTATTAGTGTAATGTATCTGATTGTAATTAACTTGTAACAATATAATGGTCCAGGGAATAGCCATAGTATTCCAAATACCATAACTACTTTAGCGTTGTTACCCACACTGCACCTTTTTTTTCCTTCTTTCAGCTGCTCCCGTTAAGGGTTGCCACAGCGGATCATCTTTTTCCATATTACTCTCACTGCACCACTCGGAGTATTTATATCACTGTATCTGAGTGGGGAATCACAGCAGCAGCTGATCAGAAAGAGAATTATCGGTATACAGCATCAAGCCCACTCTGCCTCAGCCACGGCAAAACGTTTCAAAGCCTTTCCTGTACGGACCTCGCTGTTCAGACACAGTTTCATCCCAAGAACTATAAACGCTCTCAATCAATTGCTCCTTGTAGAACTGTTTGTACTTATAAGTACAATCACCTCACTGTAAACTTGCGATACAGTTACAATATTGCACAACCTGCACCACTTTATAAAGCGCGTATTTACATATGATGATTATATCATTTTTAAGATGAAATGCAGCAAAATATGTTGATTATATTATACAGATACAGCTTTAACTTCATTTAAATAATCTGTATTGTTAATATTTAAACATGTGAGGACACGGTAACACAGCACTAACTAGTTCACGGATTGTTCCTGCTTTGTGCTGTATATTTGCTGAGGATGGCGCAACACTGGAAGGATAGACAGATAATATAATTAAACACGTACTATGAAGATATTTCAATGTTCCTTAAAAGTTTTGAAGAATCGTCGTTGTAAGCTTACAGATGGCTTAACGTCTGTTACAGAACTGATTGTGTGACGATTGGGTATTTGGAAAAAGAAAAGTATGGACAGGAATTGGAGGATAGTATGTTTGAAAGAGACAGTACTGCTACAATAATTTCATCGAAGGTCACACACAATCACGCACCGTGTTCCCCTGTTTAATAACATGCTTTAACTCCTATCATCATGAAAAAGATATCACGTATACATCTCAATATTTTAATTATTCAGAGAGATGTAATATCACGAATGTAATGGATTCTGTGTCCTGTCGGAGAAAGAGAAAGAACGGAAGCACGTAGTGATTCACACACACAGAGCACATAGAAGATCAAATACAAAACAAAGCATTTAACGTACTACTTTAGTTATGATGGGATTTGAGAAACTAGTGAATTAAACGATTTTAAGATGAAGTTTATGTTCTACTTTAATGACAAAATAAACTACGTGATTAAAGTGGATATTTCGAGATTGAAGTTAACATTTCGTGCTTTTTTCCTAATCTGTGCTTTTTTTTCTCACTGTACCCTAATAAGCTTCCACATGACACTCAGACGGTGGGCTACGTCTCGTCTTTTCACAGCGACTTTGATGTGTGACAACTTCTTTTTTATGTTGGGCACTGTGCGACTTTGTGAACTTGAGCTTTCGAGTTTCTCCGACACGCTATGTCACTCAATCAACTTCCTTTTGTTGATTATACCACTGTATAAACCAACAAATAGTACGTTTTTCTTTGCCTCCACTTGGTATT
>JANRMT010062834.1:50880099-50891012 GCA_026402145.1 Polypterus bichir lapradei
GTATAAACCAACAAATAGTACGTTTTTCTTTGCCTCCACTTGGTATTTGCTGAAATTCTTATATTTTCCCTCTTGCTTTTCCCATTGTCTTTTCACAGAACGCTGAGCTTAAGGTCTATTTATATTGATTTGCATATTCAAAGAGGCGTAATTCTGGGAGGAGGCGCTGAGGCACATGCGTTAGTTTTCACGCTGATCGGGATTAATGGAACGGAAGAACATGGATGTTGGAGTACGCACAGATTCCTGCATCTGGAATTTTCTGTGCTTAAGCACATTTCGGCTTTTGTGCTTATGTCATGTGTCACGCATGCGCGAGTAGGAGGCCGCGGACGGACCTGAAACCGCTTCGAAGGACGTTCACCGGCAGGGAATGGCGGGGGTCCGCCATCATAACCTGCCCGCAGTACGTCCACTTCCGCCCTTCCTCCGCCATCTTCCCTGACATCAGCAATCCCGTCATCCCTCACGCCTCCTTCCCAGCATTCCTCTACTTCCGGCTCCTCCTATATAAAATGGCCGCCGACGCCTGTGAAGGCGTCGTGCATATGAACGTTTATGTTTGTATATTTTGACCTGTTTGTGAAAAAAAATAACTTTTGTTTACAGTATACGGGGCCGGAAACCCCAACCCTTTATGCTGTGTCTTCTCGTTTCTTTACACATGTTATAGTGTGAATTCTACACACAGTGTTATGCATGAGGCCCCAAGTGTGTTTTGTGGTTCATTTTGCAGGCCAAACACCCTTAATGTCTTGTTTAAGACTCTTAAACACAACAGTGAGTAACAATTTCCATCAAATTATTTGTCAAGAATTTGAGCAGAACATGGCATGTGTCCTTAAGGCTTCACAACAACAAGGTTTGCTGTACAGTGTGACAGTAGAATGCGCTATACCAGCACTTAACCCGGCACAGACAGACACAAGAGGCACACTTACACAAGTTCACGCTTCTTATTTTCTTCTTCAGCACAATACACACAGTGCACCAACCCACATTAGTTGCTTAGTCCTTCCTTTCTCTTTTCCCCAAGTCTTCGGCCGCCTCTACTCCTCCACTTGCAAGTTCCATCCTCCTCCATCCGACTCTGGCACCTTGAATGGAGTGAGGCGGCCCCTTTTATAATGCACCCGGATGTGCTCCAGGTGCTGACCTTCTTGCAGCACTTCCTGGTGCGGTGGAAGTGCTGCATGGGCACCCGGAAGCACTTCGGGTGTACCTGCTTCCTGGTCCGCAGCACTTCCTGGTGTGGCGGAAGTGCTGCACACCATGGCTTCTGAGCCATCCAGGCACCCCCACAAGGTTGAGCTTCCAAGCTCTGTTCACGTGGCCACAACACCCACCAGGTGGTCTGCCTTCTCGAGTGCCAGGGTAGGTACTGCTCCTCTACCAGTCCTTCCATTCTCCAGGCGCCCTGACTGGGCATGAGCCCCAGCCATCCGCCACAACAGGTTTGAGCTGCTCTACAGCAATGTGCCACATACAACAATTATGGTTTCTCCTCAACACTCCCCATGAAAGGCAGCTACACTCCAGCTTTGACTTACACCAACTGCCTAAAGCAAAGACTGTGATGTTTAGTCATTAAAAACCTCAAATTGAAACACCCTGGCAGTAGCAAAGGACAGAGTTTACCATTTAGGAGGTCATCTGCTAGCACGTAACAACAGCAGTGGCCCACACTGGGTCTAATTCATCTGAGGAGACACAATGACCAGTTGCTCCAGGCCATTCTGAATGTTCGCCTGAGGATTGCCCTGAACTATCCCAGTAGGACTGCCAGAAGAAGACATCATTCACTCCAGACGTTTCAACTTCCCTTAAGATTGCTTCTTCAATACCTTCCTTTCCTGAGGACTGCCATGGTGGACACAGCAGCATCTAATGTCAAAGAACAACATTTGTGAAATTAGATAGTGACACCGAAAAAAAATTGGGCAAAATAATCCCCAGAAGAATGTCAGGGATGGAGACAGTCTACCTTACTGCCTTATGTCCAGAAGAGATTTGAAGATTTTTTGAATCTGATGAATCCCACACAAAATGACAGATGTCACCATTGTGTTGTCCTCTGCCTGCAGTTATGGGAGCTCACACAGACTAAAAGATTATGTCCAAAAAAGAGCATTGCACATTAATAGATTTACACTAACAATTCATTTGAGCTCGACTGTCTGAACTTGGGGTCTTCACAGAAATTCTTGTGAACAGAAAAGGGACTTCAAAATAAACGTCACTGGCGCCATTTGTAATATTCATGAACCAGAAATTGTGGATGAAACTGTCATCTTGGTCTTGTCTAATGGAGATCTCCAGTGATTTCTGAAGGAATTCACAACCTAATGGGACACAGAATAGATTAAGAGATAGATATGAAAGGTGCTATAAAACAAATAAATATAGAGGAAACACACTAAATAACAGATAAATTAGAATCTAAACCTAAAAGGCACAATGTAATGGATATGAAAGATACTGCAAAATAAATAAATAGGAAAGACACTCTATAAAAGATAGTTAAATTACAAGTGAACCTTGAAAGGGATATAATAGATGTGAAAAGTGCTATATAATGAAAAGACATTATTTATTACCTAGAAATACAGTATATGAAAAGTGCTATGTAATAGATAGATAAAGAAACAGGAAATATACCTGTAGCTCGCAAACCGTTTGGCCAATTGACCTGAAATTTGGTACACATATACTACGTGACGCCTACTGTCCGCTTTCTGGGTGATGATTGACCTCCAACGTTATTCCTCTTTTTATTTTTATTTTATTGTAAAATCAACTTCAGCAGTGGCGGCCGTGTGGTGCATGTGTACAGGCGCCATTCTCATCCCTACCACCTTTGCCATCACTTCCTCTACCTCTTCATATCTTAAATCATTCTTGAGTCAGATTGAAGACTTAAGTGCCAGCTTAAGTGAAAAATTAAGAAAAACGTACTAAGTAATTGCAACACAAACACTGACTTAATCAGTTTTAACGCAAAAAGATGCAGACGAAAGAATAGAAGAAGCGGGCCGCTAGAGTGGAGAAGAGAAGAGCTGCTCAGGAAATAGCAAGCGCATCAACTTCTGAGCAAACGAATGGTAAACGTACAGAGAAAGAGGATGAAGACTAGGAATGCTCAAGGCAAGTGTATTCACTGCACGTTATAGTGCAGTGCGCCATTACTGGTATCTAAATATATATAAGTCAATGTATGTGTGTGTGTATGTATGTTGGTTCCAGCATCACTTCCGAACGGCTAGAGCAACTTTCATGAAAATTGGTACACATCTTTCTTATTGGTCGACTACAAATACTGTTGGGTGAAATCAGCCCTAACTCTCCCCCTTCTGGGTAGGGTGGGGGTTCATCTTGCGGTCTTGTACAGTGTGCATGATATCATCCAGTTGACACTCGTAAGCCTGCGGCCCTGCAGGACCGACATTGCCCACCCCTGGATTAGCAGGTCATTTGTACACGTCCACTTATGAAAAACATACATTTCAAAAGAGACTGAAGGAACACCCGGGGATTTTTAGAAATGTCAGACACGGAGAAGAATATCACCAGTCGCCAGTGTGCCATGCATACAATTAATGAAAGGATACAAGGCAGGACACGTTTGAAACTTTCTGCATGGTGTAACACTCAGGCGTGCTTTCCGGGATGTAACTGATCATGAGAAATCTGTTGGCAAATTGCTGTTTATTAAATATTGCTGCAGCAGTGAGTCATATACAGAAATAACAGCAGTGATAGAATAGAGTTACACATGTTAGTGGACTACAGTACATAAAGTGTAACAGCACCTTATAATGTTAAAAATCAGGCGTGGTCTCCCCTAGACTTTATCGTTTACTTAGATATGGGAATTGATATTTAACTGCAAGACAAAGATTATATTTTTATATTATGTACATTAAAGAACCATCAACAAGAAATCAAATCTAATTAGTAATATATTGAACGATTATTATAAAAGTAAAGTTTAATAAATCAGACTCTGCAGTTGTATGAATAAAAGGTAAAGTATCACTTCTGGTTAATGGAAATAGCCCAAAAGTTGATAGAAATCTGTGTTTTATACCTAATACTTGTATGCAAAATTTGGTTGACCAAAGTGAAAGCGTACTCAAGTTATCGTGTTTACACACACACACACACACAGACATAATTCCAGGTCTAAAATGTCGAGAATTATCAAAATACTCAAAATAGAAATTTTGGACGATTAAAAATACTTTTACATATACGAGAAAGTCAAGGGGATTTAAAGCATCAAGATTCATTAAAATCCATCCATTATCCAACCCGCTATATCCCAACACAGGGCGCAAGTCAGGGTGCCAGCCCACCGCAGGGTACACACACACACACACACATACACACACACCCACCAAGCACACACTAGGCACAATTTAGAATCGCCAATGCACCTAACCTGCATGTCTTTGGACTGTGGGAGGAAACCGGAGCAAACCCACGAAGACACGGGGAGAACATGCAAACTCCACACAGGGAGGACCCGGGAAGTGAACCCGGGTCTCCTAACTGCGAGGCAGCAGTGCTACCCACTGCGCCACCATGCCACCCTCATTAAAATCTCAACATCGAATTTTTGGACGATTACAATACTTTCCCTATACCTCATATACAAGAAAGTAAAAATGGACCACAAATAGACTTGTGATGGCCCAGAAGCTTTCATAGACAGCAGAGTCCAATTCATGTGATATCAAAGTGGCCGGTGTGCCACTGTTAGATGTTGGTTGTGAAAGGTCAGTGGCTAACTTGAAATTTCATAAACAGCAGTACCCGAGGAAGAGTTTAAATCTCTGTCTCTTGGCTGCCTTGGCCCATGATGGACAGCCCTCATATGTAATGCTTAGAAAGCTGCATAAGCCATTTCATCCACAAAAGTCAGGATTTATAAAACACAAGCTTGGCGTGGAAATTGGCTTAAAGTTATGTCAAGTTTAAACCAATCTGTAAGACTTTTTTGTTGTTGCCATTTTAGCAACTCCAGACAGCAGCACAATGAAGCTTTAAAGACACTTCAGTCACATTCCGATGTTCTTGATCTGATTATATCACGGTTAACTGATGTGTTCTATCAATGCAGCTGTCTTCTGTGTTATTAATAACGCCTAATGCATGCATTTCATGTCAATTGCTTATAGTGTGTCTATAAAAAGAGTGTTGTGTGTTCACAGGGCTGTCCTAAGGTATGGGCACAAAGGGCACTGGCCAGGGGCCCCAGGAGCATAGGGGGCCACAATGTTTCAGCAAACCCCAAACCCCAAACACGACCACACAGAGGCAGTCCATGGTTCAAATAAAGAATGATTTATTACAAAATATCTCCAAATGAAGCACAAAATGCTCAGGTTATCTCTCCTACAATCTAACTCTCCTCTCCTCTCACCACCACACTGCCCCCCTCTGGGCGAGTGTTGCTCTCCGTCCTCCCATTTCCAACTCACATGGACAAGGGAGTGCAGTCCCTTTTTTTGAGGACCCGACAGTACTTCTGGTGCACATTAGAATTACTTCCGGGTCATACAGAAGTCCCACATAATAGGGAGTACCACTCGTGGCAGCACCATCTTGCGGCACCCATGGATCCCAGCAGGACTGTGCTGCCAGACTACAACTCCCAGCATTCCATGCTGTTTCCCATATGGGCACTGATATCGAGGGCCACTGCCATCTAGCGACTGGGGGGAATGTACACCCCTCCCAGAGACAGTCCTTCCCTGTCCTCTTCGTCTATCCCAGCCAGGGAAGATGTTACACATGTCTGTCCATTTGCGTGCAGCTTCCCGTCCAGGTAAGGAATTGTCCCCTCTGTTGACTGAGATGTCTGTCCAGGCCCGTCGCGACAAGGCAAGCAAACCAAGCAATTGCTTGGGGCCCCGAGCTGGCCTGGGGCCCCAAGACAACGACTGGTTAAGAATAAAATGCAGCGACAAACTGTGTGAGCGCCCCATTGATAGTGAATGCAGTAAAGTGCAATGACACTGTTATCGGGATCCCCCTCAAGGGGGCCCCCCTCGCTGACAGCAGCCAGCCAACCACGCGATCTCTGCTGCCGGCAAAATACAAAACTTCCTCGGCAGTCATGAAGCGAAATTATGCTTCAGGAAGCCAAAAAAGAAAGAAGAGAAAGGAAGAGGAGGATAAGAAAAAACAAGACAGTGGTAAGTGATAAATTACACAAATAAAATAGCTCTACTTGTCTTGTACAAATGGTGCAATTTTGCAGCAGGTAGGCTAGCAGAAATATGTTTATGTATCATACATAAATGACATGACATTGCTATAGCTTTGTAATAGGTTTTGATGAAAGTGGCATAGCATGCTATACTAACTATTCCAACAAATGTTCAATTGTTGAAAATGTTCAAATTTTATGCACTTTATATGCAACAGCAGTATTTGCACACTAAACATTTTTTTATTTATGCACAGTATATGCAACAGTAGTATTTGCACTGTAAACCTTTTTTATTTATATAAAGTGTGAGTGAATTTAAACTGTATGGCTATGCTGTGGTTCCTTTGCGTGCGTGCGTGCGTGCGTGCGTGGGGCCTCCATGTCCATTTTGCTTGGGGCCCCCAAATTCCTTCAAACAGCCCTGTGTCTGTCCATCCACTTGGCTTGGGTAAGTCACCTTTGTCTCTGTTGGTCGGGACGCCTGTCCATCCAGTTATAGGTGCCTGTCCGGGTCAAAAACATTCATCTCTCCTGGCAGGGATGCCCGTCCATCCCATGTGGCACCCACACTATCAAAACAGGGGCCCCAGTGCACTACTTTGCCCGGAGGCTGATGATGTGTTGCACAACATAACTGGCAGAGGCGGTATTAGCTCTTTTGGAGGATACATGACTATTTTTGGCTACTTTATAGTCCGATTTAGACTTCTTAGAGCCATCCTGTTGGAGTTGTGTGCTGAATTGGAAGCTACATTACAGAGACATCCATCCATCCATCCCATTATCCAACCTGCTATATCCTAACTACAGGGTCACGGGGGTCTGCTGGAGCCAATCCCAGCCAACACAGGGCGCAAGGCAGGAAACAAATCCTGGGCAGGGCGCCAGCCCACCGCAGGGCACACACACACACACATCAAGCACACACTAGGGACAATTTAGAATCGCCAATTCACCTAACCTGCATATCTTTGGACTGTGGGAGGAAACCAGAGCACCCGAAGGGAACCCACGCAGACACGGGGAGAACATGCAAACTCCACGCTGAGAGGACCCGGGAAGCGAACCTGGAATTACAGAAACAATCATACAGAAATTGTTACTGCTTTTAACAACTGTATGGAGTCTGGCGATGGGGCTTTTCAGTATGAACTGTTTGACCGGTCAAGAATCTCATGGTCATCTCTGAGTCGTGTAGTGCCACCTGTATAAGGTGGTATTCTTAAGATGCTTTCCAGGTACTTACAATATCCTTACTGTCTGGGTGAGCAAGCTGAGAACAAAAGGCAATTTGCAGTGATTGCTGGTTTTCCTAATGTAATTTGCGCAATTGACTGACGCGTGTTACTATAAAGGCAGCATCACAAAATAAATTTGTGAACAGAAAGCATTTTCATTCAATTGAAGCAAAGGCAAGGGAATTAGTGCAGTGGATTGAGACGGTGACTTTAAAATGAGCTCATCAAGAACACGGGGACACAGCTGGAAACTTGTTAAGGGTAAATTTCGCACAAACATTAGGAAGTTTTGCTTTACTCAATGAACCACAAACACATGGAATAAGTGACCAAGTAGTGGGGTAGACAGAAGGATTTTAGGAACTTTTTAAACTCGACTTGATGTTACTGGAAGAATTAAGTGAATAAGACTGGGGAGCTTTGTTGGTCTGTTCTTGCCAGGATTGTTCTACCGTCCTAATATCAATTAATATACAACCAATATGTGATGCTCAAATGTGTCGGACTAACATTGTTGTGTGGCTCAACCCACAATTCTGTTATTTTATTAAATAGTAGTATGGGAAACAGACTTCAGCATCATGTTGTGTGTGATGTTTGTCTTCTTGGTAAGTAAGCCTAATTGATAAGATTGTAATTACTGTAAGTTTAGTGCATTGCAGGCATCTTGTGTACTCTTTCTTTCAGTGATAGTGTGTACACCAAAGAGAGGAAATATAATAAAAGGCACTCCTGCTTATAATCGCTGTTAGACAGGACAATCCATTCATTAAAAGGCAGAAGGCGATGTGTTGACTTGTCGGGTGACACACAGCCAGATTTGCCGAGTTGTGATGGCTTGTGTAGAACTGCACAGCGTAGTGCAGAAACATGGACGGCCTCAAAACATCAGCACAATGGCAACTCAAAGACGTGTGGATCTTGTACATTGAATATAACATTGACATACAGTACAGGCCAAAAGTTTGGACACACCTCCTCATTCAATGCGTTTTCTTTATTTTCATGACCATTTACAGCACTCCATCACTCTCCTTCTTGGTCAAATAGCCCTTACACAGCCTGGAGGTGTGTTTGGGGTCATTGTCCTGTTGAAAAATAAATGATCATCCAACTAACCTGACTTCTGCACAACACAACTGCTGGTCCCAACCCCATTGATAAAGCAAGAAATTCCACTAAATAACCCTGATAAGGCACACCTGTGAAGTGAAAACCATTTCAGGTGACTACCTGTTGAAGCTCATCGAGAGAATGCCAAGAGTGTGCAAAGCAGTAATCGGAGCAAAGGGTGGCTATTTTGAAGAAACTAGAATATAAAACATGTTTTCAGTTATTTCACCTTTGTTTGTTAAGTACGTAACTCCACATGTGTTCATTCATAGTTTTGATGCCTTCAGTCATGAAAATAAAGAAAACACATTGAATGAGGAGGTGTGTCCAAACTTTTGGCCTGTACTGTATATTTGGCAAAATGATATTTTTTACAAGTTCAGTAAAAATATTCTTAATAACTCACAGTTGCATACATACAGCCTGCGCCTGTTCGTGCTGTGCACTGCTATTGCTCTTTCCACTCAGCTGCTCCCACTCTTGTTTTTTTTTTTTCTTTTTATTTGTGACCCTCGCCCCCCATAGAGCGGCCATTCCTCCTCATTATTATCATTATTATTACTATATTGTCATTATATCATCATTATTTATTGTATTATTATTATTATCATCTCTTATATATATTTCTCTTCTGGTTCGTCCTGCTTCCTCTTCAAACCCGGTCACGTCACGTCACCACTGCCCTATATCTAGCCTGACCGCGTGACCTTTCACATTCGGCGGTGACGTGACACCAATGGGGTCATGAGAGAGGAGCGGGGAATGCGGTAGTCCAAAGGAGGAATAGAAATCGAGAAAAACGGCATGGGGGTTTATGGGAGGCCGCAGACAGTGTGGGGAAGGGTTTGGAAGAGGAGGAATAGAAGTCGAGAAATGCCGTGTGGGCTGCATGTGGGAGGGACTGGGTTTGAAGAGGAAGCAGGATGACCCAGAAGAGAAATATATATAAGAGATTATTGAGTGCAAACTGATCGCTATCCAAAATTCTGAAACAATCTTCATTCCCAGAATCTCTCTCCTTCCTTCCGACACCAATCTCCCTTTTAAATTTAAACGCACACAATTCCCACTCAGACTCACCTTCTCCATGACTATCAACAAGTCCCAAGGACAAATGTTTGCACAGATTTGCGTTAATCTACAACAACCAGTCTTCAGCCATGGTCAGTTGTACGTGGCTTTTTCTAGGGTTAGATCTTTCGACTCATTATCTGTCGTCTCCATTAAAGCACCTATTCACAACTGCGTCTTTCAAGAAGTATTTCTTTCTTCTTGATTTCTGAATTCCTTCCTCATCGTTTTCCGTTCCTATTCTTACACCACCATATGCTACGGCGGGCATCGGCTAGTTATCATTAAAAGGTTTATGTCATTCTCCTCTTCTTTAATACCTCAAAATTCACATTCACATAAGTTTAACTTCTTCCTTCTTTGTTCTTCCCTGGTTTGAAGTAAAGAGCTCACTCAGGCTCATGGCCAAATTGCTATGCTGATAAGATCATGAATATTTATTAATGGTGCTTATGCGCCACATATGGTTACTAACAGGCGGTGAGGCGGGAGTGGCTAAAAGTGCACACATGGGCGCATTGTTTTGCTTTGAGATATTCAAAGGAACTTGGCAGGGCACGTGGCATATGTATTATTTTTTTGGGGGGGAGCATAAGCAAAATTTAAGAATGGAATCTAAGGAAGTTTTTTTTTTTAACATGAGAGCCCAGGTCTGGAGCTTTGCTGTTAAATTAGAATGTCAGAGAAATATTCAGACATCATAACGTTCAGATCATACGGCTGTGAGGTTGTTTTTAGTGTATTGTAAATTCTGAGTATATACTGTATCTGTTCACTCTGTATATATACAGTATAAGGACTCTACTTTTCTATTAGTTATATACAGTGGTGTGAAAAACTATTTGCCCCCTTCCTGATTTCTTATTCTTTTGCATGTTTGTCACACAAAATGTTTCTGATCATCAAACACATTTAACCATTAGTCAAATATAACACAAGTAAACACAAAATGCAGTTTTTAAATGATGGTTTTTATTATTTAGGGAGAAAAAAAAATGCAAACCTACATGGCCCTGTGTGAAAAAGTAATTGCCCCCTGAACCTAATAACTGGTTTTGCCACCCTTAGCAGCAATAACTGCAATCAAGCGTTTGCGATAACTTGCAATGAGTATTTTACAGCACTCTGGAGGAATTTTGGCCCACTCATCTTTGCAGAATTGTTGTAATTCAGCTTTATTTGAGGGTTTTCTAGCATGAACCGCCTTTTTAAGGTCATGCCATAGCATCTTAATTGGATTCAGGTCAGGACTTTGACTAGGCCACTCCAAAGTC
>JANRMT010062834.1:50906012-50923990 GCA_026402145.1 Polypterus bichir lapradei
TATCTATCTATCTATCTATCATATAGAATTATATAGTGCCCTTCATATCTATCTATCTATCTATCATATAGAATTATATAGTGCCCTTCATATCTATCTATCTATCATATAGAATTATATAGTGCCCTTCATATCTATCTATCTATCTATCTATCTATCTATCTATCATATATTCCTTCATATATATTGCGTTATCAATAAATTCTTCAACAGGAGTTCGTCAACAAAGAAACATGGAAAATAGTTTAGTAAAAATAATAATTGTAATAATTATAATTAATGATTCATTACTCGACACCCAAGAACTCTGTACAAAGACATTTTAAAATAAATGTGCTAATCCACTTTCACGCCATATGTGCAGCCTTGCTCCTAAACATTTACTCAGGTATTTCTTTCTGTGGAAAAAAAAATAATTAAGACGGGAAAGGCGTTGATGTGGAACTCAAATTTCAGCTCCGTCATATGAGGGATTAAAACCGTGTGAATGAAATAGTTTAAGATCTATGAAAAAAAAAAATCCCTTGCCTGTCATGACCACCCATTTATATTGGGGGAAGATCTCATATTTCAAAATGGAAATAAACGTTCTTGCTAATACTGTGCACTTTTTTATTTTTATGTACTTTGGGTCAGATGTGTGTTTTTTAATTTCAAAAGTGGAAAAAAAAGTATTGCTACTACCTCAGATTCTGTTCAGTTATAACTTTTTTGTTTTTTATACATTTTCTGATGTGCCTGTGTCAGATGTGACCACATTTAAAAGGAAAACAACAAATAAACATGACTTGTTTTTAAATACAATACAAAACACAATTTAAATGGCTAACTATTTCTCACCCCTTCACCACCTAATAGCTCATGTATGGTGAGCGTACTGGCGAAAAAATGGCTGCCATGGCATCAACCAGGTGGGTGCTGCACATTGGTGGTGGTTGAAGTGGCTCACCACTCTCCATTTAATGCACTTTGAGTAGAAAGAAAAGCTCTATATAAACGTAAAGAATTATTACTATTATAAGAAGTGACTTTTTATAAAGATTTTATACCAACCAGAGGATTAACCACAAGCACGGCGTTTGTAAATCGGACGTCGTAGGCACACCAGAGCACAGAAAGAGTTTCTCAGTCTGCCTTGTCCAGCATTCCTCATCTGTTTTGTTTTTGCATTTTATTAAAATTAAATAACATTCCATACAACCAAGTCAAGTTTAACAAAACAAGGTTTGAAACAAATCAACCCCCGACCATGAGAAAGAGAACTAGGCCAGCAGAGTAAAACTTTAAAACTAGTAAAGAAAAAAGTAAAAAGATAAATTAATAAATGAATAAAAATAGATGGAATAAGAAATAAGGGAGAGAATCTGCTTCCTCAATTTCATTGCTTGTTCTAAGATATTATTGCTTAGTTCCTGCCAGGTTTTGAAAAAGTTTTGTACAGACCCTCTAAGTGAGAATTAGATTTTTTCCAGTTTCAAATAGTATATAACATCAGTTATCCGCTGACTTAAAAGAGTCTACGTGTTAATAGTGAAGTAAAGGCCATTACAGTTTGTTTGTCCTTCTCCACATTAAGCCCACCTGGAAGTACATTCTGTTGGGGAATCTGGTGGTCTTCTACCCATGTCAGTTAGTCTGTAGTAGACATGCAAGAATCTCATTGTACAGTACACTTGACAATAACCTGGAAAATGACACCAGCCAAATACAAAAAAATGGAGCAGGTGCATTTTAGTTTTCTTTAGTGAATCATCATTTGTCATTTTTCAGTATAACAATATATATGTCATATTCAGTTTTGAATATACTTAAAAATACAATTGACGAGATGTCAAATGCAAAACTTAACAAAAAGGGTTTTTCTCTGCTCATTCAAGTACATATTCACTGTTCTACCAAATGCAAATGGCACTCTTTGCAAACAGCCCCCCACAAACGCCCAACAGCCCTTTGTGCTTTTCAAAATTTGATTTGCTGCCAGAATACGCATAGGCTCTTCCCAGTATTTAATTTATACAGTCACGCACTGCATAAAAAAATAAAACACATAAGTGAACCATTAGATACAATTGCATGGTACCAGGTCATACAAAAGCTGTACAGTGCATCCGGAAAGTATTCACAGCGCATCACTTTTTCCACATTTTGTTATGTTACAGGCTTATTCCAAAATGGATTAAATTCATTTTTTTCCTCAGAATTCTACACACAACACCCCATAATGACAACGTGAAAAAAGTTTACTTGAGGTTTATGCAAATTTATTAAAAATAAAAAAACTGAGAAATCACAGGAGTCTGCTCACTAGAGGCTATCCCTCTGGTGTGCTGGGACTGGTAGTGCCCAGAACTGTCTCTCCTTCCATCCTTCCACTACAGGGATGTCCCTGCCAGGCAAGGGTTCCGACCATCCATCACAGTACATATTACTCATTATATGAACACACTTACACCAATCAGCCACAACATTCATGATTATCTTGTCACAGTTGCATCCTTCATGGAGTGGGATATATTAGGCAGCAAGTGAAATGTCAGTTCTTGAAGGTGATGTGTTGGAAGCAGGAAAAATGGGCAAGCAGAAGGATCTATGTGACTTTCACCAGGGCCAAATTGTGATGGCTAGAAGACTGGATCAGAGCATCTTCAAAACAACAGTTTTGTAGGGTGCTCCTGGTATGCAGTGCCCAGTACCTACCAAAACTGGTCCAAGGATGGACAACCAAGGATGTGGCGACAGGGCCACAGGCGCTCAAAGCTCATTGATGTGTGTGGGGAGAGATGGCTAGCCCATCTGTTCTGATTCAACCAAAGAGCTACTGTCACAAACATTGTTGAAAAACTTAATTCTGGTCATGACAGAAAGAAATCAAATCACACAGTAAATCGCAGCTTGCTGCATATTAGGTTGTGTAGCCACAGACAAGACACAGTGGCCAAAAGTGTCTACAATCAGCAAGTGAACAACAGAACTGGACCGTGGAGCAATGGGAGAAGGTGGCCTGGTCTGATGAATCACATTTTACTCTCAGATCATGTGGATGGTTGTGCATCATTTATCTGAGGAAAAGATAAAATCAGGATGCACAGTGAGAAGAAGTGGAGGCAGTGTGATGCCTTGGGCAATGTTCTACTAGAAAGACTTGGTTCCTGGCATTCATGTGGATATTACTTTGACACGACCCACCTACCTAAAGATTGTTGAAAACCACATGGCAAAAGTATTCCATAATGGCAGTGACCTCTTTCTGCAGGATATTGTGCCCCACCACACTGCAGACATTGCTCAGGAATGATTTGAAGAACACGATAAAGAGTTCAAGATGTTGACTTGACCTCCAAATTGCCCAGATCTCAATCCGATCGAGCATCTGTAGGATGTGCTGGAAAATCAAGTCCGATCCATGGAGGCCCCACCTTGCAACTTGTAAAATTTAAAAGATCTGCTGCTAATATCTTGGAGGTCTTGTGGAGTCCATGCGTTAATGGGCACAAGGACACAATATTAGGTAGAGGGATGTGGCTGATTGGTATATTTTGGGAACTTTTGTTCAAAGGTAAAATTGTGTCCCTTGCTGGGCACATTAATCAAATCATTTGCACCCACTTGTGGCTTAAGTTGTGAAAAATTCGGTCATTGACACAATCAGATCTGACGTGTCACCCTACCAAAAGGTCCCCATTCAGAATTAGGCAATCAGATTTAACATTTTATTTCCATTACATTAAAAAACTGTTAAATGTAACAATAACAATTTTTGCATTCACTCAATTAATAAATGTATACATTTTTAAACTAATATCAACATGTCATGATTAAATATTTAAAGCATGTTTTGAGTGATACATAGATTTATATAGAAACAAAAAGTCCTTGTGCTCTCTGTGAAATTTGACAAATGAGATAAATATTCACTGGATTGCATGAATGGATGTTTGTTAGGAAGCAGACTTTCATTTCACTTTGCGATGATCAATGCAATGGGGTGATAACATCAGAGAGAGGACAACCAAATCAACAAGACTGGTCAAGGAGTGAGGCGCAGTTATAGGACCCCCTGGAGGTCATAGCAAAGGAAAGAATTAAAACAAAACTGAGTGTCATTTTGAACAATGCTGCACATTCTTGTGGTAAGGGGAGGTCTGCGACTCATTGCCTTATAAAATAAATAATCGTCACACTCGTGGCTTAAGGAGGGGGCATGGTAATGTGGCTGGAGTGGTTCCTGGGCGCAATGTGGTGCAGGAGTTTCCTCACTTAAGTGCAGAGGTGAGGAATCGTCTGTGTCTGTAATTGATGCCGGGAGCTGCTAATCGCCACACCTGTGCCACGTCCTCACATATAAAATGAGAAGCGTGAGTGTGAGGTGGGGAGAAATGGGGAAGATGGAAAGAAATGAAAAAAGGAACTGAGGTTAAAAGGCGACTAAATAGAAGTCTTGGTGAGCCCCGCAAATGAGCGTAGGTTGTGGTGCTCAAGGGGCTGGTTGGCCCCACTGATCAATGGCGTAGAGTGGGGCAAGCATGGCGGATGACCTCTCCAGGGATCTGAGTTATGACGGGTGCATGAAGGATGACGGGAGGAGTGCCGACCTCAGATGGTCTGGCTGCATGGTTTGGAGGCAGCCACGATGGGGGTCAGGGTTATGAAGTTCGTGGCTGCTGAGTCTCAGCCGGCTGCTTAAGTTCTGGGTGAGCCGGGGAGACAAAGAAGGAGGTGGGCTGGGATCTGAAGGAGCCAGTGACTGCATTTTTAACCTCTACTTTTAATGGATTTATTTATTGCATTTTTATCTCCCACTATGCACTTGTTTTTATGGATTATCTATTTATGGACATTTTTGAAGCACTGCATTGTGGACACTGTTTTTGGTTGTGTTTTGATATTTGTTTTAATAAAAGCACAGAACACTTTTTACACCTTCCTCTTGTTCCATGTGTGATTTGTCCCCATCAGCCAGCTCATTCGGTCATAACTTTAGACCATGTTGGGTTCGAGAGGCACCCAAATGTGAAGAGGGAACCTGGAGTGGACCTGCAGCATCACGATTCTCTCTCTGACACACGAATACTGAGAACCTACAGTCAGTGAATAATTCTTCAGAAGTGTGTCAGGAAATGTTACGGGTGTCCTTTATACCAACAGCAATACACATGCATAAGAAACATAAGAAATCTGACAAACGAGAAGAGCCCATCAGTCCATCAAACCTGTTTGTTTAGATAATAGCTAGGCTGCCCCAATATGTCATCCAGATGCCTCAATGTGACTGTGACAGCCAAGTGAAAACTTTTCTTTCTTTTGAATTTTCTTGCTTTATAGTCATTCCAGTGTGGGTTCAGACCAAAGTATGTGTGTATATTTATTTACTTACTTATCTATGTCTTTAATCATTTAAAGAGCTTCTGTAAAAACCCAGATATCCCCCTGCGGACAAATAAAGTTCCATCTAGTCTGTGGCTAGGGATCTGCACTGGCAATCAGAAGGTTGTCGGTTCAAATCCCGTAAATGCCAAAAGGGACTCTGCTCTGCTGGGCCCTAGAGCAAGGCCCTTGACCTGCAATTGCTCCATCCTGGGTATGACGTTAATCTGTATCCATCCCTGCTTGTAGGCCCTCCAACCTGCAGGGAAAAACTTGGGGGTTGGTGGCAGAATTGGCACTCCAGCCACCATAAAAAACCTCACACTGTTCCACTCTATCTGAACTAGTGTGGTGCTGAGGTGTCGCCCGTTGCATGGCTGCACTCGGGTTTTAATCTGGATCCTGAGTTGGTTTATTGTGTGGTGGGTGCGGCAATGCGCTGTATCAGTGCCCGCTCCTAACCTCCTTCCCTCCTCCTCCTGTCTATTTGAAGGAAAAGAAATTGTTACACTAAAGACACTGGACCCACTAAACCCACACTGTGGTGCCCTCTAGTGGGAGCTCACCATATAACATTTGCTGTTGCTTTATTTCTAAAATTCATTTAAATTCAATTGAAGAGCTACATTTTCTGTCCTCCACTTTTAATTAATCACTAATCCTGCATGTCATTAGGGACATGATATCGACTTTGTCCTTTTCATACTGAACTTCTCCTGAATTTTGTGATGCTATGATGTGATTTCAAACTCAAATTGTACATGAAGAATGTAATCCTGCAAGGTGAAACGATGGGTGAAAGGCAAAGCCAGCTTCTTGCCTTTCGGAATATACAATACAATATGACATTTATTATTTATGACCTCTGTTGTCTATAACGATGCATTTAATAAGGAATTAACCATTAATGGAGGGCATTGTCCAAACTCTTTTGAACATAGGTGTTCCAGGTGCCAAGGGTGGATCTACTATGAAAATAATGAAGCTTTAGCTTCAGGATCCCTAATCCTGCAGGGGCCCCTGAAGTAACCTTAGTCCATACTACTTAAAAATTTTGAGTGTCTACTGTATAAGATGAGGTTTTAAAAAATGATAATAAAGTATAATTCAATACAAAATAATCATTATAATAAAAATTAAAAGGTTCAAGTATCAAGAAAAATAAAATTTGTATTTCTAGTGTGATGGACGGCCAGCAGCTCATCCCAGCTGACACATCCAAGATGCTAGATGGCATCTTCCCTGCAGCTTCTTCCTGCAGGGCACCATGGGAGATGGAGTTTGGCTTCACAGCCCAGCTGGGTGCCATGGGCGCCATCATGGGATGCTGCAGGGAGACACGGAGATTTTTATTTTCCCGGTAACCCGGAAGTACTCCCAAGTCACAAGGACGGAGAAACAGAAGTACTTCCGGGGTGAAGAAAAATATAAGTCTTTATCTGACCCGGAAGTGCTACGGAATCACATGGACAGAAGGACAGGAGCGCTTCCAGGTCAAGGACTATATAAATGACTATGGGAGACCCAGCAAGCTGAGCCGGAGTTGGGAGGGAGTGTGACGGAGGTGCTGGGAGTGGAGGATTGGTTTATTGTATTATTGATTATTTGTGTATTGTGGTGGATGTGGTGCTTTAGAGGCACTATATTGAAGAAAATGAAAATACTTCTTGGTGCTTTTAAACCAGTGTCTGCATCTGTCTGTTGGGTTTCACGGGGCAACAGCGACCCCTAGCATCCACTCATTGACAGTAGTGTCCTGTCATAGAAAACCCCCATTGAAGAAGATAACAGTGGTTACCCAGATCTCATTGCTGGTTGTGAAGGGTCCCCCATAACAGTTTAATCTTCAAGGCCTCAAAAATGAAGGTCCACCACTGGCTGGTGCAAGCGTCACCTTTAGCAGACTATTTAAACCTTGAGATTTTCAAAAACTGACATGTGTTCTCCTGGTCCATTTCTAACTGAATAAATCACAAATTACTTTAAATGCATTCTAAGTAGGCAACACGTAACTTTCTATTCGGTAGCCTCTCTCTCCCTCGGGGCCTGGACAGCTTTGTCATGATTGAGGGGATAAAGAACTCAGGAATTCATCAAGGTATCCGACAGGGTAATATCAGGGTGGAGGTCCACAACCTGAAGTTGGATGATGCAGCAGGGCACGGATAATAAACATCGAAGTAAATCTACTATAAAATGGATTCAAAAAAAGAAAATCAATTTGTTTGGAGTGGCTTAGAGTTCAGACCTTACCCCAATGGAGAAGCTATGGAATGACCCTGAGACATCCTAAGAATACGGATGAGCTGAAGTAGTTCTGTAAGAAAGAATGGTTCAGAATTTCTCCTGAATGCTTTGCAGGTCTGATCTGCAGCTCCCAGAAGTACTTATTTGCTAAGGGAGGTTCAACTCATTATTAAATCCAAGAGTTCACTGACTTTTTCCACAACCCACTCTTAATGGTTGTTGGGTGTGTTCAATAAACACATTGAAGACCAGAATGGATTGTGTGTTAGCGTAAACGTATTGTGTTTGTCTACCCTAGTGACTTACATGAAGATCAGATAACAGTTTATGACCAAATAATTTAGAAAGCTTCATCATTCCAAGGAATTCATAATTATTTTTTGTCCCTGTACAACTTTCAGACATGAGTTGCTGATATCTGAGCAGGAGGAAATTAACAATGCATCCTTTTTTAGGAGTAGCACATGTGCAATGAACTAAGCCAAATACAACCCAACAGAATTGCATGGGCAAGCTAATGAAGCGAAATCCCCCGGGATAAATACATTCCATGAGTTTTTCAGTGTAGCCATGCAGTTACCCTTAAATTAATGTAAAAGCGTTGTGGAGAATCTGATGTATGACCAAAATGGCATTAGGACAGCAACAGAGTCAAAAATGGCCCTCCACTAGAAAGCAACCACACAAGATGAGGTAAATTACAAAGTCTGTGAAGATGAAAGGCCAACAGAAACGAGACAAAGTAACAGCCAAGAGCCCATTGACGGTGTAAGAGTGCAGACATACGCCTAGTGGGATAAGGAAAACAGAACATGAAGATGAGAAGTACTGAACAGAATTCCATTACATGTACAACTGTGTGTCTACAACTCCAGCTAGACTAAGGCCGCTGTTAAGTGTGCCATTGGTCCATCTTTGTCTTCACTTCCTGCATTGCAGATTTTGCTTGAGTCAATAGGTTCTGCTGGGCCTGCAGGCTTTCCAGTTTTGCTTCAGTCTCTGTTTGGAGATACAGAAGAAATGAGGAACATCTTGTGAAGAGCAGTACATTAGGGAAACTTTAGGGGGGAAAAATAAATCAAACAAAGATTTCAGTCAACTTCAGAGTTGCCATTCAAGAAAGATTGTAACTTGGTGCAGAACAATTGTCATAAGAGTTGAGCACGTATCATGGAAAGCAACAGGTGTTTGATAGGAGATCATAAGACACATAAAGTAAAAGAGAATAGAGGGTTAAGATGAATAAATTGTATATGATATTTATAGTTTGAAGCTTAGGAAAAAGGATTACTTCCAATGTTGAGCAGAAATTCTTTGTCATGTGAGTTGAGCGGGTAGCATGGAATGCAATTCTTAATGATCCCTTGCTGCCCAAATCCTTTATCTTTTGTGTTGAGTTTAGGTACATCTAAGTCAGTTCTGCAATTTTGGAAGAGAGCGGAGAAGAGGCCACTCAGCCTAACAAAACTCACCAGTCCTATCTTCTTAATTTCTCCAAAATAACATCAAGTTTTAATGGTCCCTATAAAGTCCTAACATCTATCACTCTACTTTCTCACTTATTCCATGTGTCTGTGGTTCTCTGTGTGAAGGAAGAATTCCTAATTGTGTGAAATTTACCCATATCCAGTTACCAACGGTGTCCCCGTGTTCTTGATGAACAAATTTTAAGTCACCGTCTCGATCCATTGGATTAATTCTCTTCATAATTTTAAACACCTTAATCATGTCTCCTCTTAATCTTTTCTTTTGCCTAAATTAGAAAGGCTTAGCTCTTTTAATCATCCCCTGTAGCCCTAGAATCAGCCTAGTCACTCTTTTCTGGACTTTTTCTAACGCTGTTATGTCCTTTTTTGTAGCCTGAAGACCAAAACTGCACACAGGACTCCAGAACACAGCCCAATCACCCTCTGTGTAGAGTTTCTGCATTGTATTTGTAAAAGGTGGTGAGGTGACATAACAGCTAATGCTGTTATCTCACAGTTCCAGGGATTGGGGTTCAAATCACAGCCCATTGACCGTCTGTGTGACATTTGAAGAAACTCTCATGGAGTTTTGTAATGGCTGTTGTGTTGACATAGTAGTTGATGCTGCTGTCTCACGGTTCTAGGGATCTGGGCTCAAATCGCAGCTCAGTCACCATCTGTGTAGATTTGCACATTGTTTCTCAGTGGAAATTTTTCATAGTCGAGTGATGACATACTGGTTGATGCTGCTGTCTCAGAGTGGCAGGGATTTTTGTTCAAATCACAGCCCATTCAGTGCCCCTCTAAAAGTTACACATTCATTCATAGAGATTAGTTATGGGTGATATGGTGGCACAGTGTTTAGTGCTACTATTTCACAATACCAGAAATTTGGACTCAAATCACAGCCCAACCGCTATTAGTGTGAATATTTTTGTCATTGTCCCCATGGCTATTTGTAACAGGCAGTGTGACAGCACAGTGGTTACTGCTGGTGTCTCACGGACCCAGGAATTTGTACTCAAATCAAAGTCCAGTCACACCCTGTGCAGAGTTTTCATATCTTCCTAAGGGGTATCTGTAATGGGTAGTGTGATGGCATAGTGCTCAGTCGCCATTTCCACAGTGTTTTCCCTTGGGTATTTCCAACAGGTGGTGTCTTGGCATGGTGGCTAATGCTGCTATCTAGTAATTCCAGGGATGTGGATTTAAAGCGCCGTTTAGTTATCTATCATATTATCATCTATCAGAGTCTATCTATCTATCTATCTATCTATCTATCTAGTTGCCAACTATGTAGATTTGCACAATTGGAACATTAGAAAAATCTGGACAAGAACAGGCCATTCAGCCCAGCCAAGCTCAGCAGTCCTTTCCACTTAATTCCTGTAAAAAAACATCAAGTCAAGTTTTGAAAGTCCCTAAAGTCTTACTGTCTACCACACTACTTAGTCACTTATTCCAAGTGTCTATCGTTCTTTGTGTGAAGATAAACTTCTTAATGTTTGTGCAAAATTTACCTTTAACAAGTTTCCAACTGTGTCCTCGTGTTCTTGATGGACTCATTTTAAAGTCACCATCTCGATCCACTGTATTAATTCCCTTCATAATTTTAAACACTTCAGTCATGTCTCTTCTTAATCTTCTTTGGCTTAAACTGTAAATGCTCAGCTCTTTTAATCTTTCCTCATAACTCGTCGCTCTTCTCTGGACTTTCCAGGACCGCTTTAACAGCATCATAGGCCCCCAGACAAAGTAGTACAATGGGGCATTTTTTTGAAAGGAAAGCAGGAACATACATAGGCATCAGAAACATCATGGGCCACGATGCTCCTGGGGCCCCTGGTCAGTGCCCATTGTGCCCATATGTTAAGACTAAAACTTTCCATAGTACTCCGGAAGAGGCCTCACCAGTGTGTTATAAAGCTTGAGCAGAACCTCCTGTGACTTGTACTCCACACATCAAGGCGCTATATAACCCGACTTTCTATTTGCCTTTTTAATGGCTTCTGAACACCGTCTGCCAGTTGATAGTGCCGAGTCCACTATGACTCCTAAATCCTTCTCATGAGGTGTACTTTCAATTTTCAGACCTCCCATTGTGTATTTAAAACTAACATTTTTACTTACATGTAACACATTACATTTATTGACTTTAAATTTCATCTGCCAAAAATCTGCACCAGACTGTATGCTGTCCAAGTTCCTTTGTGATGATTCAACAGATTCTAGATAATCTGCCAGTCCTCTTAGCTTGGTATCATCTGAAAACTTCACCAGCTTGTTATTTATATTCCTATCCAAATCATTTATATATTAAAAATAGTAGCAGCCCTAACGCTGACTCCCTGAGGGACACCTTTCTTAACATCATTCAGTTCAGTTAAGATGTCTCAGACTATCGGTGTGCTGGAGGAGACCATAAAACACACAAAGCACAACAAGGCAGATGGTTAAGATGAATGCATGGATACAATGTTTATAATTAGGACAGCAGAAAACGTTTGACAAGAACAGATCATTGAGCCCAACCTACTCACCTAATTCCACTAAAAACAACATCAAGAGGAGTTTTGAAATTCATTGCTTATACAGTGGCTTGCAAAAGTATTCGGGCCCCCTTGAACTTTTCCACATTTTGTCACATTACAGCCACAAACATGAATCAATTTTATTGGAATTCCACGTGAAAGACCAATACAAAGTGGTGTACACGTGAGAAGTGGAACGAAAATCATACATGATTCCAAACATTTTTTACAAATAACTGAAAAGTGGGTTGTGCGTAATTATTCAGCCCCCTGAGTCAATACTTTGTAGAACCACCTTTTGCTGCAATTACAGCTGCCAGTCTTTTAGGGTATGTCTCTACCAGCTTTGCACATCTAGAGACTGAAATCCTTGCCCATTCTTCTTTGCAAAACACCTCCAGCTCAGTCAGATTAGATGGACAGCGTTTGTGAATAGCAGTTTTCAGATCTTGCCACAGATTCTCGATTGGATTTAGATCTGGATTTTGAATGGGCCATTCTAACACATGGATATGTTTTGTTTTAAACCATTCCATTGTTGCCCTGGCTTTATGTTTAGGGTCGTTGTCCTGCTGGAAGGTGAACCTCCGCCCCAGTCTCAAGTCTTTTGCAGACTCCAAGAGGTTTTCTTCCAAGATTGCCCTGTATTTGGCTCCATCCATCTTCCCATCAACTCTGACCAGCTTCCCTGTCCCTGCTGAAGAGAAGCACCCCCAGAGCATGATGCTGCCACCACCATATTTGACAGTGGGGATGGTGTGTTCAGAGTGATGTGCAGTGTTAGTTTTCCGCCACACATAGCGTTTTGCATTTTGGCCAAAAAGTTCCATTTTGGTCTCATCTGACCAGAGCACCTTCTTCCACATGTTTGCTGTGTCCCCCACATGGCTTGTGGCAAACTGCAAACGGGACTTCTTATGGTTTTCTGTTAACAATGGCTTTCTTCTTGCCACTCTTCCATAAAGGCCAGCTTTGTGCAGTGCACGACTAATAGTTGCCCTATGGACAGATTCCCCCACCTGAGCTGTAGATCTCTGCAGTTCGTCCAGAGTCACCATGGGCCTCTCGGCTGCATTTCTGATCAGCGCTCTCCTTGTTCGGCCTGTGAGTTTAGGTGGACGGCCTTGTCTTGGTAGGTTTACAGTTGTGCCATACTCCTTCCATTTCTGAATGATCGCTTGAACAGTGCTCCGTGGGATGTTCAAGGCTTTGGAAATCTTTTTGTAGCCTAAGCCTGCTTTAAATTTCTCAATAACTGTATCTCTGACCTGTCTGGTGTGTTCTTTGGACTTCATGGTGTTGTTGCTCCCAATATTCTCTTAGACAACCTCTGAGGCCGTCACAGAGCAGCTGTATTTGTACTGACATTAGATTACACACAGGTGCACTCTATTTAGTCATTAGCACTCATCAGGCAATGTCTATGGGCAACTGACTGCACTCAGACCAAAGGGGGCTGAATAATTACGCACACCCCACTTTGCAGTTATTTATTTGTAAAAAATGTTTGGAATCATGTATGATTTTCGTTCCACTTCTCAAGTGTACAGCACTTTGTATTGGTCTTTCACGTGGAATTCCAATGAAATTGATTCATGTTTGTGGCTGTAATGTGACAAAATGTTGAAAAGTTCAAGGGGGCCGAATACTTTTGCAAGCCACTGTATGTGACTTCTATTTAATGTTAAGACATTTGAACATAAAATATTATTTTAGAATTTAAGAGGAAATCTGACTCTACCTGCTTCATTTTCCGACATGATCTGCGGAAGAAGACCTGAGGCTATTGTCACAGCAAAGGCAAATTTATAATCTAAGGAAAGAACAAAATGCAAATGGTTAAGAGTCAAGTACAACTAAATAAGAGAAAAAAGGAGCTAACTTTCAAAATTCTTAAAGGAAATAAAATCAGGACAATGATATACTTCCAGGACATCCCAGAAGCTACACGGAAATGCCAGGAAAGACAGCAGGCATAATCTGGGTGTTCACTGCAAATCAAATCTCATCATTTATTAGATGGTTAATGGTTAGAAACGAATGATCAGAATTGTATTAAGTAGTGTGGAGCATTATTTAAAAACATTTCAACTGAACAGCTTACAACATGCCCAGCACAGTTATTGTAACTGTACATGTTATTTGCCATAGGCATCCAAGACATTGGAATTGTAATCTGTACTTATTATCTTGGCAACAATAATAATAATAATAATAATAATAATAATACATTTTATTTAAATAGGACCTATCCCATGCTCAAGGCGCTAGTATAAACAGCAGGGTATGTGTAACATTAGGTACAAATTTTTCTGCATAGAGCACTAAACAGATAAATACAGAAGATACAAAGCATTACATAAAATAAAAGACAATAAACCAGAGTAAAATGTAAAAATGAATGGAGTCAGCCGATCTCATTTTTTAAGGCTTTGTAGGTTATTAGTAGGATTTTATATTCGATTCTGTAACATACAGAAAGCCAGTGAAGGCGAAGCAGAATGGCTGTTACGGTATATGCTGTATCGCTGTTCAAATCACAGCCCATTCAGTGCCCCTCTAAAAGTTACACATTCATTCATATATCGCTGTTATTGGTTTGTGTTAGAACTCTTGTAGCAGAGTTTTGAATCAACTGGAGCTGTGAAGTAAGATTAGAATGGACACCTGCCAGTAGGGAGTTACAGTAATTGATATGGGATGTGATATAAGCAAGGACAAGTTTTTCAGCATTAGAAAAGGAGAAGAATGAGCGGACACAGGATGTGTTAGGGAAGTGAAAGTAAGTAAGTTTCTTAATATGGTTTATGTGGGTGGAATAAGAAAGGGGGAAATTAAAAATGATACCAAGATTCCTTGCAATAGAAGAAAGTCTAATGAGATCACCATCACCCTTTACAGTACAAGGAATAACAGGATACCCTTTGACATTTACAAATCAAGATGAATACATAACACTACTGTACATAACAAAAATCATCATCACTTACCATTGTCACTGGCACTGTGATTAGTAATTTTCATGGAAACGTTTGTCACCTCATCTGTGATTTTGGAAAAGATCTTCTCCACACATCCAGTTTTTTTGCACAGCTGCCAGAATTCTGCTTCTTTTCCTGCACAGAAATGAAAAGGTAAGTGACAGGGAAAAGAACAGTGGCATGAAGTAGAGAGAACTTTATTCATTCCTGGGGGTGAATTTGGCTAGTAGGTAGGTAGGTAGGTAGGTAGGTAGGTAGGTAGGTAGGTAGGTAGATAGATAGATAGATAGATAGATAGATAGATAGATAGATAGATAGATAGATAGATAGATAGATAGATAGATAGATCTTTATTTGTCCCCAGAGGGACCCACTGCATTTTGCCTATCAGACAAAGATTGGAGTGGTTGATGCAATTATCTGTCTGCTCCACAAGGCTTATTCTCACCTGGACAAGCTGGCACCAATGTGAGGATGATGTCTTTAGATTTCTCCAGTACCTTTGTTACCATCCACCAAACCCACAGGTTGAGAACCACTGTCCCTCAGGACTATGAATCTAATGGATCCCTTTGGGTGTCCATACAGGGTCCACTGCAGCAGAACACTGCCATCTGTTATACTGGGGGAGTAACCGTTCTTGATAAACATCCTCCCGGACTATTTGCATTAATCCATCCCCTTGACTGGGATAATAATCTAGACCCAGCCTGGCCGGGGTATGCCTCTTCTCAAGTTGTCCTCCTGTTACGGCTCCCTGGTTCGGCAAGGATCCACCATAGTACTTATGTATAACATATACATATAATATAGTATATATGTAAATATACACACATACATTTTATATATATAAATTGTGTGTATATATATATATATATATATATATATATATATATATATATATATATATATATATATAGAGTGATATTGGTGCTTGTTTGGCACCGACCCGACACAGACTGACAATGGAGGCATGTGTAAAATAAAGAAAAGAACTTTTAATTTTTTCTTCGCCTGTGGGGCATGTCTTCCCCGTGAACCCCACAGGCACAACACAGTCCCAAAATACACACACAAACCAACAAAAATCACCCCAAGTCACACTCCGTCTTCCACTCCTCCCTGGCCACTTTGTCCACCTCCTCCCAACTCTGGCGCTGATGATGGTCTTCTGGCAGCACTTCCTGGTGTGGCGAAAGTGCTGCCCTAGGACCCGGAAAAACACCCGGGCATACACAGTTCCTGGAGCAGCAGCACTTCCTGGTGTGGCGGAAGAGCTGTCCTCCAGGGCTTAGGAACCATCCAGGCAGACCCTTGGTTGGACTACGGACCCACACGGGCTTGCGCTTCCCAGCTCTGTAGGCGTGGCCCTGGATGGAAATCAGAGGGGCTGCCTTCTTGCGTCCAGGGAAAATATTGCCCCCTTCCCGGTCCTTCCCTTCCCTGATCCAGGGGCCCCGAAGGGGCAAGGTCCCTGGCCACCTGCCACACTCTATATATATATATATATATATATATATATATACTGCTCAAAAAAATGAAAGGAACACTTTGAAAACACATCGGATCTCAATGAGGAACAAAAATCCTGCTGGCTATCTCTACTGATATGGACCGATATGGTAATGTGTTAGGAACGAAAGGATGGCACATTGCTTTGATGGAAATGAAAATAATCAACGTGCAGAGGGCTGAATTCAAAGACACCCCAAAAATCATAGTGAAAAAAATGAAGCATCAGGTAGGCTAGTAGTATAAAATGGCACCATTATCTTATCAAAAAGATTTTGCCAGGTGTATGTCCCGCCCCCTGCCATTTCCGGTACCTGCCTGATGTAGCCTGGTTAACAGAATTTCTACCCTCTGGTCTATACCTGTTGTGGGGTGGTTTGACAGGCATCGGGCATTTTGTCAGTCATCTGAAATGGAATTGGTTGGCCATCTTGACCGTGGTCTGAAAAAGGGGTGGTCAGCTTTGTAAGACGAGGCTGACCTTGGGGGACCTGTAAGGAGGCAAAGGTAAGTCAGTAATTGGGACGGAGCAGGCATCCTACTCCTAAGTGTGTACAGCGTCTGTATGTACAGAGAGTACAGAGATTATGAGCGACAGACCCAGAGAGAGGATGTACAAGAAGGTTTTAGAGAGAATCTATTACACACCCAAGGAGCCTGGCAGTGCAGCCCAAACACACCACGGCCATCCCATTACCTCACCCATCTTCCAAACCATATCCTTTATACTGTAAAGCAAATCATAAAATAGAAGATACCAAGGTGTCTTAAAAACAATACCTTTACTGAATGATTCAAGAACACACACAGTTTGCATCCTTTACCTCATGATCCTACCCAACCCATCTGTTATAAAATGATTCATAAAGGAGAGGAAAGATACCAAGGTGCCATAAAACAACAAGTTTATTGAAGCAAAATTCCAAACATAGCAATTAAGATGCAGTCTTTGCTGTCAGAGTTACACACTGTGTGCTATACATTAAAAAATTTTAAAAAGTATGAATAAAGCTGGAGAAACAGCAGGAAAATATTCACACAAGCTTATTTGTATACAGATCAGTAACCCATTTGAAAAGAAACTAAACACACTTGTATACAAGTATGAGAACACAAACAAATTGCAAACCAGGTCCAACCCCATCAGTGAGCCTGTAATACCCTAAATAAAGTCTTTAAGCCAGCACATGTTTTATATATTTGTATTTCACTAAATTATGCAAGCCTATTTTCTCTGTTTGGAGCAGAGCCGACCATAAAAAGCTGGTGTTCACAGGCTGAATCAGTTGTGCGTAAGCATCAACGGGTATCTCTCCCTGCTTAGACTCCGCTATAACATCATCCACATCATTCTTCACGCATTTAAAACAAGGAAGATTATACATTTTTAGCATAGCACACATGCAGGACACAAGTCTATCCTTTCTAGCCCTTTGGGGCATACATAAGCTCTGTCTATAAGCAATAATTGGCTTAGTGAACCAAATACTACAAATGTGTCCATCTGGTATGCGTTTGTTCTCTTGACATTCAGTACATTTTTCCCCTACATGTTCAACAGAACTAAACACATACGCCCAGATGACTTAGAGACGAATTATAGTCATAATGAATCTTTTTTAGCAGATAGGATATAAGGAGAAATCCTTCTATAGGTTGTATTATGTGTCACACTGGGAAGGGACCTGGTATTCCTTGTTCTAGCTGCCGCGTCTTGGTTCCTCTGACAACAGAAACAAAACAAAATACAGCAGTTAACCAACAGAAAATATAACACAGACAGGTCTTGTTTAGAATGGATAATGCATCATGTTAAGGTTTCTGTAAATCGATGTTGGTTTTAAAAAATAGCTGTAATGGTGATTAGGGACAAGTTC
>JANRMT010062834.1:50933990-50987241 GCA_026402145.1 Polypterus bichir lapradei
CCCCCCCCCCCCCCCCCCTTTTAAAGGTTTTATGGTATGTCCCCATGTCCCTAACTCCCTTTTTGCTCCCTTTTTGCTACTGGCGCTGCTTTAGTCATTGCTTTACCTTCCACCATATTGTATTTTAGGTTAAGAGAATTATTGTCCTTTTACCTTCAAGTTGTCAATGGTTTTCACATCCTAATAATTTGTATGACTTATTGCCAGAAATCTACATTAAAGTATATGGATTCTCAGCCTTGATTTTCTTGGTGAGTAAAGCTGTCTGTCCACATTCACTACAACCAACGGGGCGGGCCATGCAAACTCCGTACGGATTGGGTCTCAAGAGAAAAGCCTCACTAATACGGCTTTCGGAGACGGAATAATTGCTGTCTTGTAGTGTGCCATCATTTGTAGTAATAGTGTTCCTGTTCTATGATATGAAAAGAATTAAGTATTGTGAACAGAATTGTGAATGAGCCCTAGAAATACTGTATGCTTACTTGCTGCAGGTGGAGCGTCATAAGGGCAATTTACTTTTTTTTAAACAATTGAATTTGGATGTTGCTATGGTGTGTAGAAAAGGGTGAGGTGCTGTTTTGATTTCTGTGCAATCTCTGATTTTAAAACGCCACTGATATTGAAGTTTGATTGACATTTTTACCAGGGGAGGACAAGGACACTGCTTCATGGGGGTCTCCAATGCCCGAAACCCCTCAATTGTTGATTGTGTGTCATTTCCTCATGGCCCTTGATGCTTCACGGTATACCCCAACACCTGGATTATCAACTGAGTGTCTTAAGATATCCAAGACAATGTATATAAAAGAGATATATATGTATATTTACGAGGTGCGATCCAAAAGTTCCCGGAATGCATTTATTCTGCAGCCAGAAGGGTTTGGTTATATCAATCGCCACTAGACAGCAGTTCAAGTTGTCCTTGAGAGCTGTTATCACACATTATAACGTCAGCGCAGTTGTTTTTCAAGTCGCAGTTCTCATTTAAACTTCGGTTGTGTCTGTGAAGGGTTGTTCGTGAAAATGAGTGATTTGAAACACCCAAAAAAGCTCGACAAGTTCACAGCACCACCAAGTCAATGCTCATTTGTTTCTTTGATGTGAAGGATGTCATCCACAAGGAATTTGTGCCACAAGGACAGACGGTGAATGCCGCATTCTACAGGGATATTCTAAGACGTTTGCGAAATCGAATTCGCCAAACACGTCCTCAGATGTGGGCTGACAAGTCATTTCTTTTGCATCATGACAATGCACCAGCTCACACATCTCTGATTGTGCACAAATTTTTGGCTTCTACAAAGTTTACTGCCATTCCCCACCTTCCGTACTCCCCTGATTTAGCGCCATCTGATTATTTTTTTATTTCCAAAGATGAAGATGAGGCTCAAGGGACGCAGATTTGATACGGTGGAAGAGATCCAAGCGGTAACAACCGACGTCTTGAACACACTGACAAAAAATGACTTCCAGAGGTGCTTCGAAAGGTTGAAATCTCACTGGGATTGGTGTATCAACTCAGCGGGTGACTATTTTGAAGGAACTGTTCAACATTAATTGTTATTTGGTGTGTATGCTTTTAAATAAATGCATTCCGGGAACGTTTGGATTGCACCTCGTATATATTGAGATTTCTAAAAGTAAATTACTTAATTTATATTTTAATTTTAAGCTTTTGTTTTTTGGAGTTCAATCTGTTCACCGGTAGCACTACATGTGGTTCGATTTATGGTTCAAAAATGAGAAATTTGACTTCTTCATCTTCAGATGTGACAATATTTTGAGGGGTTATGAACATAAATCAAACATTTTCAGGGGTGTGGGGCATAGAAAAGGTTGGGAACCACTGATCTGGAGACTGTAAAAGTTACTAGGAAAGTCAAATATTCCTTACCAGACTGAACCATCTCAGTAGGGTTCTTGCGCTTCCTAGAGTTCATAGTCTGAGTCCTTTTAAAGACAAATAATATTATTATAGAAGTTACTTCAATATTTTCTAGATACCAAAACAATTCATACAAAATGCACACCTCTGAATTTATCCCTCATTATGTTTGAATATAAACAAGGCAATGCTCCGTTATTTCTTACAATCAAGCCATAAACAATGACTCCCTCTAACAAACAGGGCTTGACCCAACACTAGTCTTCTCAACAAACTGAAATGTACTCATAAAGGGAACACAATTGTTTATTAATTCTTTTTCCAAGCTTTTTTAATTTACCTTTTATTAAATATGTAAAACTCCTCACATTACCATGTTAAGTGGTTTGGGTGCAGGGTGTGGATCTAATTTCAGACATCTACACATAGTAATGAGTGTCCTCTTCAAAGGAAAGCAAAGTTACTTTGGCCTTTGTGCTGCATTCATGTTGATTCAGCAGTTTTACAATGAAAAATTTTTCACAAGTACAATGATTATGATAAGGAAAAGAAAAAATGTATACGATAAAATTAAATCAATCGAGCCTTAAAAAAACTCTTTAGTAATAAGACTGCACATGAATTTCAGGAAAGAGGATACTGTTAAAATGCAGGCATGATGTACAGCTTGTCTTGCCAATTGTAGCCGCAATTGAAAGAAAATTTAAATGTGTTGTTCTTGACACTGACATGAGGAATGTGTGGGGGAAAAGGACTTTTGCTGGAAATATGGAGTATGTCGATAGAAGTTATAGAGTAGATATTCCCAAAAACTGTCAACCATGTCAATCAAAGGGACAAACAGAAGTGTGGGCTTCCAAGTATGAGCCAAGTCCTCAAGCCCACTTTATTAAATGAGTGTTTTTGTCCCATATGCTAATATAAGTAAATTAAATTATCAACTGTACAAACCGTAAAGCACACTTATCTGTGATGATGTTTTGAAATGACAGATTCATTTTCTTGAAATAAAACTTTCTTGTCTGTTCAAGACGGTGATGCCTTACAATGTTAGAGTTGCTCGATTTTGTTTTGTGTATTTTGACTACGTTATTTTTAGTTAGTGAAAGAACAGGCCTGTCTCCTTTTCTCCTCACTCTGTAGACCTCTGACTATAAATATAACAGCAGGTCATGTCACTTGCAGAAATTCTCAGATGATTCTGCACTTATGGGGTGTATTGATAAAAGGCATGAGACAGAGAAGAGGATTCCGGTACAGAACTTTGGAAATTGGTGCAAAGAGAATTGTCTGCAACTTAACATTAGAAAAAAGAAAGGAATGGCTTATTGACTTGTACCACACCAAACAGCCCCTGTGTCCAGTCACTATTCAAGGAGTGGATATAGACATGGTCCACTCATACAAGTACTTGGGGGGTCCACATTAATGACAGCTTGGACTCATCTCATAACACAGAGGAACTACATAAGAAAGGGCAGAGCAGGCGGTTTCTCCTACTACAGCTATGTGATGACCAGTGAGACATTCTACGCTGTGGAATGCTGGGCTGGTGACATCAATTCAAGGGAGACCCACTGAATCAACAAGCTAATTATTTGACACACTCTGCACCCCAAATGAAGTAGCAGCAAAGGTGAAAATGAAAACATAACTAACTGCCAATATGAACAATGGAACAATGCTACACATGCCCTCTGTGACACAACAACACTGAAGACTTTCAGCTTTATTATCATCAAAAGTGCATCAAGAAATGCCACTGGGGCTCCTTTATACCAACAGCAATAACGCCTCAGTGTAACAGCCAATCAGAAGTTTTCTTTTCTTTCTTTTTAACACTAGAATCCCTGAAGCCACGAAAAAACTCGTAATCCCGGGCCAACTTAAATCCCTTCGCACCACTCCATTAGCATCTTTTGTTTTGCAAATGTGTCAATCAGCACAAGCAGCCTGCTATCCCATCCTCCACTGACACAGCTGAAGTTCTCCCAACTCAAGTCTCTTGATGGAGTTGCATAGAAAAAATATTATATCGTTATTTGGAACACATGCATTTCATGTGTGTTCCATGTCTACAATGATCTTGATAAATGTAGGATGACAGGAAATGCGAGGCAAGAAATGCTGAACACTTAACTAAAACAGAAACTTTTTCCATGTTATACTAATAATGACGTGAAGTGTATAATGTGTGAAGACTTTAGTCCAAATATCAACTAAACACATGTGCTTTAATTCAAGAATAGAACCAAGGAAAAAAAAGCATTTGATATAAATGTTGCTTTCAACGAGTTAAAAACCCAAGCTCAAATGTCAATCGACAGAAAATTGATATGTCTTCTTGGATGGTGCAGAGGTAAGAACTGTTGCATTATAACCAAAAGGTTGCAGGTTCGAGTCAGGGTGTTTCTTGTTTAGAGCAGTGAGCAGCTATTATTAATAATATAATAAAAACAAACATTTGATTTTACACTTGACGTCATTAATACTATAACATGGAAAAAGTTTCTGTCTTAGTTATGTGTTCAACATTTCTTACCTCACATTTCCTGTCATTCTACATTCACCCAGATCATTGTAGACATAGAACACACATGAAATGCATGTATTCCAAATAAAGATATATTATTTATCCTCTGCAACTCCAGGCACCTCATTCCATGATAAAGAGCCTTGAGCTGGGAGAACTTCAGCTTCATCAGAGGGGGATGGGACAGCAGGCTGCGTACTGCTTGTCTTGATCGACACATTTACAAAACAAAACAAAATACGCTGACAGAGAGGTGCATTTATTTAACGTGGCCCAGGATTACGACCTTTATCGTAGGCTTCAGGGATTGTAGTGTTAAATATTTCTTCCTTTTTAGTCATTGAGATGTGTGTTCATATCATAGTGTGTGTGTATATATGCATATTTATCATTTTGTGTATGTATTTATTTATTTAAAGAGCGTCTATAGAAAGCCAAATTTCCCCCTAGGGACAAATAAAGTTTTATCTATCTACTCATCTGTCTCTGAAACAATAGCTATGGTTACTTAGCCTAATCTTCCTTATGGTTAAGGAGAAAGCGAGCATCTACGTGCTTTAATCTGAGTGGGAATCTCTATACCTCACTGAGGCTGGCGTAATCTGCCAGTAAATAAAGAAATTAATGCTGCACGTTCAGCCTTCACGGTTATTTGTTGTTTTCTAGCGAGGAGGGCTAACTTGATACACTGCATTGATTCTGAACATTCACTGAATAACTCCACTGTAGTGCATGTCTGGCTGTGACTGTGTAACAGGGATTCATTTAACTGGTTTCATTTCCTCAAATTCCCTCATTTATTTAATAATATTGAATTTAGTTTATGATAATATTGTTTTACATTTTATTTTTATTCAATATTTTTATATACTGTACGTATATTATTGACCTTTGCTCCTCTCTGATAACTTGCAAGCTTTGTGTGCCCCTCTCTAGTCGCGCTTAGTGTGGCTGGAGAGAAGAACATAAAGTATGAACTCAAAGTCTGATTATTGTTCTGTTGCATGAAAATAATGAATATGATGATATTAATTTTTCTTCTTTATGACATTCATTTGGCCTGTAAGTTGTTCCCCCTTTTTCTTTTCTATGTCTTGCAAGTGCAATGGGGATACATATGACTGACGGCTGATGATGTGTGGTTGAAAGGCAATGTAGTATTTATATGTTGTTTTCCTTTAATTACAGTAGGTTGTTGTCCACCTTGAATTTAGTTATTGTGATTGGCCTGTGCTGAGTTGGAACTTGGCCAATCACAGGGCTTCTCTTTGAACCTTATAGATTAGTTTGGTGGCATTTTAACAGTAGAGTTGGAGCTTCATTTGTTAAATGTGAAAGTTTGTGTAATTATATATAAAGTAAGTAGAATTTAATTGTTTGTCCTTAAATTGTTTATGTGTGTAAGTTCGTAATTTTGATATTTTCTGGATTATTGTAATTCCATTTTTTTGTCTTTCTCACAAATCTCTTTATAAGCTTCAGCTGGTCCAGAATTCAGCTGCCCGCATCATTACTAGAACCCCCTCTATTCACCATATCACTCCCATCTTGCAGCAGCTTCACTGGCTTCCAGTTAAATTCCGCATTCAATTCAAAATTCTTCTGTTAACTTTTAACGCTCTCCACAACCTTGTCCCTCCATTTCTGTCCAACCTCCTCCATGTTGCCATTCCCTCCCACACTCTTTGATCCTCTTCATCCATCCACTTGACTGTCCCCTTCGTCCGTCTTACCACCATGGAGAGCAGAGCATTCAGTTGCACTGCTCCCCAGCTGTGGAACTCACAAACATCTGAGCTTAGAAATATTGAATCATTCTTACTTTTCAAATCTAAACTTAAAACCCATTTGTTTAAGACTGCTTTCTCTCTTTGACTACAATTGCTCTGTCTGATTTTAAACTTTGTATTCTAGTTTTGTTTATAATGTGTGTTTCATCAATTGATCGGTGTCCTTGAGTGTTTAGAAAGGCACCTAGGAATAAATAAAATGTATTATTATTATGTATATATAATATTTCAGTACAGTTTCTAAAATATTGATATTTTGAGAAATCTAAAGCATCGTTGAACAGACACTATTTGAAATTTCACGTATATTGTTTGTTATAGAGTTACAATATTACAGTTTCCTCACGTATAATATGTATATACTGTATATTAAGAATAATTTACTTATTTAAGTTGAGTAAAAACTTTATGGTTTTATTATTCTATCAATTTCCTGATATTGATGTTATCTTGAGTGTAGTATGCCATCTAGTGGATAAATAAAGTACACTGTTAATAACTGATGTTAACATTGACACATTTAAGAGAAAGAAACTGTGACAGCTAATTTATGTTTATTTTTTTATTTAGAACATACCTTCACATTTGTGTAACTTTGGAAGAAATTAATAAATAGAATTTGGACATCTTCATCCATCTCTGACTGGAAGTGTGTAGTGGTTGTAGTTTAATCCTGAACCAACATAATTCTTCACTAAAATGTGTTTGTTTATTTTTCTGTCACTGAATGACTGAGATAAGTCCAGCAGCAGGCCTCTGTGATCTAGTAGCTCCACTGGAGAGACAACTGGATTGCGTGTTATTGTCATTTGAGCCAGATATCCATTTCCTAACCCTAGTCTTAACCATAGCGTAACCGGGTGTTATCACTGACGTATCATATAAAGCAATGACATCCTCAATGGAGTGGAGCTCAGGAGGCCTGCAGCTAGAGTCAATTGGAATAAAACCTGAACAGCAATATGACTTCTGTGCGGTCTGTTCAGTTTTCTTTTTGCAATGTGGGGTAGTAGCTGAGCCTTGGATGCAGTGGGAGAGCGAGGACTGACTACATCTGCTTCTCTGGTCCTTTCTGTCATGGTCTCTTTGGTAGTTGATATTTAAAAATGTTGCATAATGTCTTTTGGATCTTTTTAAAAAATGTGTCTATATTTGAGGCTAAATGGCTGCGGGTTGTCTCTTCAGTTAACTGCACCATTTCACGTGAGCCTGTGCTCTACTCCTCAACTGACAGAAACTTCAACGTCAGTACTGAAAGTCTGATGAAAGCCATACATTTTATTCATTACCATTCCAAGCCATTTATAGTTTTTCCCTGTGAAATGTATGTTGTGGAAGTTATTATATAATTTTTTTCTTTATGGAGATCAAGAATCAAAGAATTCTGATGTCTTTGTGACATACATCAAGAAAGCAGCTTAAGTATAGAGAATGAACCGATAAAAATAAAAAGAGGTCGATGTGTTACATTACAAGTACATTAGATGGTCTTCTCAGGTTGGTTGGTTGGAAGACAAAGTCAGAGAGGCGAGATTGTGTTGGTTTGGACATGTGCAGAGGAGAGATGCTGGGTATACAGTAATCCCTCCTCGATCGCGGGGGTTGCGTTCCAGACCCCCCCGCGATAGGTGAAAATCCGCGAAGTAGAAACCATATGTTTGTATGGTTATTTTTATATATTTTAAGCCCTTAGAAACTCTCCCACACTGTTAACATTATTAGAGCCCTCTAGACATGAAATAACACCCTTTAGTCAAAAGTTTAAACTGTGCTCCATGACAAGACAGAGATGGCAATTCTTTCTCACAATTAAAAGAATGCAAATATATCTTCTTCTCTTCAGGAGCAGAGAATTTCAGAGAGAGAGAGAGAGAGAGAGAGAGAGAGAGAGAGAGAGCGCTCGCAAAGAAAAGCAAACAATCAAAAAATCAATACGTGTGCTTTTAAGTTTGCCGGCATTTTTTAGAGGAGCGTCAGTATCTTCTAAGTAAACAGCCTGTGTGCAAACAGCCCCTCTGCTCATATCTCCTCCGTCAAGCGCAGAGAACGTCAGAGAGAGAGAGAGAGCGCGAGATTAAAGCAAACAATCAAAAAATCAATAAGTGTGCTTTTGGAAGCACTGCGATAAAGCGGCATTTCTTAGAGGTGCCTCCGTATTCACTAGGCAAACAGCTTCTGTCCAAACAGCACCTCTGCTCACAACCCCTCCGTCAGGCACAGAGAATGTCAGAGAGGGTGAGATAGAGGCAGAGACAAGCAAACAATCAAGCACCGCACGGCAAACATATCGTATATCATTGAGGAGTTTTATTTAATATGTAATACATGCTCTGATTGGGTAGCTTCTAAGCCATCTGCCAATAGCGTCCCTTGTATGAAATCAACTTGGCAAACAAACTGAGGAAGCATGTACCATAAATTAAAAGACCCATTGTCCGCAGAAAGCCGCGAACCAGCGAAAAATCCGTGATATATATTTAGATATGCTTACATTTAAAATCCGCGATAGAGTGAAGCCGCGAAAGTCGAAGCGCGATATAGCGAGGGATTACTGTATTGGGAGAAGGATGCTAAGGATAGAGCTGCCAGGGAAGAGGAGAAGAGGAAGGCTTAAGCAAAGGTTTATGGATGTGGTGAGAGAGGACATGAAGTTAGTGGGTGTGACAGAGCAAGAGGACGAGGACTGAAACATATGAAAGAAGATGATCTGCTGTGGTGACCCCTAACAGGAGCAGCCGAAAGAAGAAGAAGATGTGTTACACCAACAAAAATGGCAGAGGATGATAAACTTTAAAGAATAAAGCGATGAATGGCATGTAATTTTTTTAGTAGTATTTTAAGCTTTTAGAACCAAAATTTCATACTTGGCTAATTTTCCATTGAGATCATTTGATTAATTTTTTTGTAACATGACTTTCAACAGAAGTGTTTTTTTTTTTTTTATTTTAGCGCTTATGTCATCATCATTACAGACTGTGTGGAAGGCTTTGGATGACAGCCCTAATATACTGTATTAAGGACCACTCCAGAACATCCGAAAGTGTAATGCCTCTGCACAGTGGCATCATACTCAAATAGGCCAAAGTTGACAAAAGACCAATTGAAGACATTCATTGTGGTGTAAAAGTGATTACTAATTTCCCCTCTGAAGTGCAGTCATGTGAAAAAGTAATTGCATACCATGAAAACTGTTGACTTGTTCATCATATTTGAACACCAGACATTAGATCACCATGCAAACAGTGCATACAGATAAAGGTGACGTACTTGAACAAAGGACACAACCCAATCCAAAATACCCAAGAAAACTGAATAAAACATGAAAATGTAAAAGTACCTGTTGAGTAATCTCGATCCAATCTTCTTCCATAGAAAAAAAGTACAAAATAAAATATTTTAAATCAGCATATACTATATTATCTACAAAACTTTGCACATAATGTTAAATACTATACAAAGGATATCTTACTTTGTTTGTGTCTATAGAATGAAAATCAAGTACAAATTTATTTAAACTCAAAAACTGACAAGTTAAGAGAATGGGGTGTTCTCACCCACATTTTAAGGGGGGCACCGTCACTGTCTGATTTGGGAACTGCAGTGTCTCTGACCGTGAGGTCCTACAACGGATAGTGGGTCCTCTTTGCCCTCCATTGAAGACATCTTTGTAAAGCGCTGCATCCACCAAGCTTACAGCATTGTGATGGACCGCTGTCACCTCACCTGTGCTCTCTTTGTCCCACTTTCATCTGGCAGAAGGTACTGTAGCATCCAAATCAGTTCTGCTGGGTACTACAACAGCTGCCTACCCTCTGAAAGTCCAGACTCTGAACTCTCTGCTGCCCCCTGCCCTTAGATGTGCCCCTAGCAGTTTATTTATACGAAGTATTTGTCTGTTGTTTTTTTATTATTCATTTTACTGTCATGATTTATTAATTATCTATTATCTTAAATAATTACTATTTAGTTACCTATTTTTAATTATTTATTATCTATTATAGTATAGTATAATTCCCTACATGTCTTGCATTTCTCCTCTGTTTCTGCAATATAATTTTGTGCCTCTGTTTGCTGCAGTATGATGTATGGATGGTATGACAATGAAGCCACTTGACTTGACTTGGGAGATTTTGTGCTACCCTCAACTTTCTGAACTCTCTCAGAATGATAGAAGTGTGTCAGACACCTTAGTAAATATTAAGCAGGCACAAAAAACTGTCCATTTCAGGTTTAAGGACTTATTTTTTTGTACTCCATAAATAACATGTGTCACTCATGCATGTCCAAGGAACACCTCAAGGAATCATGCTGGTAATACTCCACCGGGGTGAGAAGGGGGCACTGTCACTAACAGGCTTGTCCCTTTTTTCTTCTTTAGCCCACAAAAAACGGCCGCCCTGAGGGTAACTAACCACACCCCTTCCAGTAGGACCCCCAAATGTCGGTGTCTCTTTCGGACCTGAATCACAGACGAGAACGGAGCTCCCTGTTTCAGTACCAAAGGAGCCTTCCATTATGACAGCCATAGAGACGATTTATGTTCAGTTCTCTCAGTGATTAAAGGGGGCACCCTGACTGGCACCCCAACACTTTATACGAGCACAGAGTGTTCCTTACACCTGTCCAAACATGATTAACTGCCATAGTGTGAAGAAAATCATTAGCGATATCTAAAAGAAAAATATTTTAATGATGTGCATATAAACAGTGATACAAATGCGGTATGTAAGGTTTAAAAAACACACAAAAACATTCAAAGTAACTGTTTTGAAAAATATTTCTCATGGATCAATGTTCATTTTTTTGATGAAACAAAGACAAAAAGTACTTGTCATCATTTTTTCTGTGATGAAAACGGAACAAAACTAAATAGAAATGCGCCTTTAATGATGAAAACTAAGACGAATGCTCTTAAAATCAGTCACCAGGTTTCCATCCAAGGAGTTTTTGCGAAAAAATATTTAGCGCTTCAAATTTAAGCTGATGGAAATGCTAATTATCGATAAAATGTTGTACATGTCGACATAATATTTTTCCGTTTAACTTTAGCGCATAAATTCCATATCGATACTTCAGATGTCGCAAAAACTACATTGGAAACACTTTTTGTCGGAAAAAAGGGCTTTAACGCAAATAAATGTGTCACATGATACATTTTCATCACGTGCAGTCAAAACGAGAATAGCGGAGCGGTTCGCATGGTCTGATGAAGAGACTCGTTATTTCTCGTGATGAGCCAATGCAGTAACGGATAGGCTGGGTCTCCTGCTACTAAAAGGGGTACCTGAACTCCCTCCACATCAACTGTAGCCTGGGGGTGTCTCTCAGGATGTCTAAATAATACAAAAACCGCAAAAGTAATTTACTGTGCCAGTCAAAATATTTAATAAACCGTGAGTTTCATTATCTACACATGTTTTTCTTATTATTAAATGGCAGATGTTTTGGCATATATGAGAAATTCTCTCGTTAATATTAACTTTAGTTTTTTTTTTAACATCGTTATTTTGTATTAATTCAAATTTCAGTTTTAATTAAAAACCTTAAGGGAAGCAGGTTACAGTACTAATTCAGTTGTTATCGCACTGAGAAGGGATGTTGAAAGGCGGGCTCACCTGTACAGATCCGATGCTGCAAACACAGCTGCAGCATGGGCACTTCCAGGAGTGCCAACGCAAATGTCTCGTATCATGCACCTGTCATCAACAAGGGCCTGGAGAACAATAGATGGCCACCCTTTGCGATTAATGTAATCGCGGTAGCCTTCCGTCGGGGGAAGAATAGGCACATGCGTGCCATCCAGCGCAACGTAAATCTGTGGCACAAGATGCACCAAGGAATTGCGGTATGCAATTTCATTGGCCTCCGCTACAGTAGGAAGTCTGATATAACGCCGCATTAATTTTTCTTTAATAGCGGTGCACACAGCATATACACATCGATGGACGGTAGTTTTACTAACTCCGAAAGTTTCCCCAACTACTCTATACTCAGCGCAGGTTGCCAGCTTGTAAAGGGCGATGGCAATCTGCTTTTGGGTTGGAACAGGTGGTCTGTGGCAACCTGTGATGGGCGCAACATCAGGACTGATGAATCCACACAACATCTCAAAAGTCGGCCGTGTCATTCTAAAATGTTGCAGCCAGAGAGATTTTCTGTGAAGTGTCTCTCCACCACCTCCTCCCAGAAGGTCTTATTCCGTCGTCTCTCGCATACCCGTGGGTTCCGTCACACTGGGGTACTTTCTTCGAGCTCTAGGGCTATCAGACAAGCAACTGCTTCATTCTGCTGTCATCTTCGGATATTATGTACAATTCCAATTATTTGTGTAACTGAAATAACAGTAAGCTGGTAAATTTCAAAAAACTGTCTAAATAATCTCTCCATTTCTTTGTTTAGTGGAGGGGGTGTAACGTGGAAAACAAAAGGTAGATAATTTGCTACATACACAAAATTATGTATGGAAACGGCTCAAGGGCAGATTTTTTTCGCGATACAACAAAACTTATGCGACACTTCGTTTTGGGGGGGGGGGGTGTGACGTCATCACGCACACCATTTTTATCGATAAAAAGCCAGTTGGATGGAAACAGGCTGGAGACAGCAAATTTCGCACATTTTTTTTACGTATATTCTGTTTGTCGATAACAAAACGTCGCATAAAACTGGATGGAAAGTTGATGAAAAATTAACAAAAAGAAAATGTAACAAGCAGAGAACTGCACAGTGAGCGACGTGCAGTTCTTTGCACAATTCTATCACACGATACACGGTCCGCCCACAGCTGACAAGCATAAATGCAGTGGTGCAATTTTAAAAATCTGCATGCACGCTTGTCATTGGATGACACAAGTTTGGGCGCCATCAGGAAATCATCACGTCATCCACAATCCTGCGCCACTCCGCTCTGCTAAAAAAACAAAAACACACAGAGACACGCTCGGGATTTTGTTATTGCCAGTTTTACCTCTTTACGAGTTAATTAATAAACAGGTTAGTGCAGCTTGGAGAGCGCAATCAGATGCGCTAAGTCTCAGATGTGAGTTGTAAGTGTTTAGCTTGTACTGTCACGTATTTGTTACAGCAGATGAAAGGACGGGGGGATTAAACGCTTTTAATAAAGTGTCCTACGCAGTCCTGATAAAGGAACAGGAGCTTCGCATTCGTTCTTTGATTGTAATGAGCACATCTACACCTGCTCATCCGCACATCCATCCACTTAACTAGCAGATACGATTCAGGGTTGCGGGTGACACCACCTCACACCCCCCCCCCACTTACACATACGGGCACAATGGCAGTGACGACAACAGTCACAGCTATTAGAAATCGAGGCAAGTTTCAAACGAAGTGGCTATTTGGTTTTTCTACATCGTCAATGAAATGAGCTGCTCTGTTTGTTAATACTAACATTGAATGTATTTAAGATTTCAGTGCCTGAAGTGCATCTCACAACTAATACGTACGGCAAAACCTCATTTCTGAATACAAAACTGGCAACACCAAATTTGTGTTGTTTAGTTTTTGAGGTCAAACTAATGTTTATGAGCATGACCACTAAAATGTGAAAAATGTAGTAAAATTCTGTCATCGATTAGAATGGTACGTTAGTGAAAGTCAGTAGACGGATTGGGAGAGTATGGGGGGCCATGAGGTCGTTGGAAAGGGGTGTGTGGCGCTCCCGATATCTATGCAAAAGGATGAAAGTCCAAGTCTTTAGAGTCCTGGTGCTTCCTGTCTTGCTATATGGTTGTGAGACATGGACGCTATCCAGTGACCTGAGATGAAGACTGGACTCCTTCAGTACTGTATCTCTTCAGAGAATCCTTGGATACCATTGGTTTGACTTTGTGTTGCTCATGGAGTCCTGAATGAGGCACATTACCTGCATTGTGAGGGAGTGTCAGTTACGGTACTACAGCCATGTGGAGCATTTCCCCGAGGGTTCACTTCGCAGGTCCTCCCTGCATGAAGTTTGCATGTTCTCCCCGTATCTGCGTGGGTTTCCTCCGGTGCTCCAGTTTCCTCCCAAATTCCAAAGACATGCAGGTTAGGTGCATTGGTGATCCTAAATTGTCCCGTGTGTGTGCTTGGTGTGTGAGTTTGTGTCCTGCGGTGGGCTGGTACCCTGCCCAGGGTTTGTTCCTGCCTTGCACTTTGTGTTGGCTGGGATTGGCTCCAGCAGACCCCCGTGACCCTGTGTTAGGATATAGCGGGTTGGAAAATGACTGACTGATTAATTAATTAGAGGCAGGACTAGAGCAATGGAATGTTTGGAGTCAAATGAGGATGAATAATGGCTGAAATGATAAGAATTGCAATAAATTAAAGAGTTACTTTTAGTTGTTTGCTCATTGTCCCATTTTATGTGAGTGCCATACAATAAAGCTTATTTCTGCTGTCTGTTCTGAAGTCTCCACGTGCCTTCTTGGGGCTGAGGGCGCCTGTGCCGTGTCAGCCTGCATCAACAAGAGCTAAATAAAGGCTGCAGACTTTCAAAACGGAATTACTTTGGACACTACACACTGCATGTCATATTCAGCAGCCTATTTGAATAGTTACTTCTGTACATTCTGATTCTACACAGTGCTGTGTTATACTAGAAACCTCCAAAATATGCTTGCTTAGAATAATTAGGGCTATTTAGGCAAACCTAACATCTGATTTCAGGAAGCTTAATAAGTTTCAACAGGAATTAAGACATTCTTAAATACAATAAGTTATGAAAATATGGAAACCCATCTAGAAAAATTGAACAGTTTACAAACACTTGTGAATTTCTAGGCGCAGCCAGGGCATTGAGGGGGTCCGGTTTGGTGGACTCTGGATTGGGTCACTGCTCTTTGCAGATGATGTTGCCCTGTTTGCTTCATCAGGCCGTGATCTTCAGCTCTCTCTGAATCGGTTCACAGCTGAGTGTGAAGCGGCTGGGATGGGAATCAGCCCCTCCAAATCCGAGACCATGGTCCTCAGCCGGAAAAGGGTGGAGTGCCCTCTCAGGGTTGGGAGCGAGATCCTGCCCCAAGTGGAGGAGTTCAAGTACCTTTTTACTTTTTGTTCACGAGTGAGGGAAAAATGGAGCGGGAGATCAACAGGCGAATCGGTGCCGCATCCGCAGTGATGCGGGCTCTGCATCGGTCTGTCGTGGTGAAAAAGGAGCTGAGCCATAAGGCAAAGCTCTCAATTTACCAGTCGATCTGTGTTCCTACCCTCACCTATGGTCATGAGCTGTGGGCAGTGACCAAAAGAACGAGATTGCGAATACAAGCGGCTGAAATGAGTTTCCTCTGCAGGGTGTCTGGGCTTTCCTTTAAAGATAGGGTGAGAAGCTCAGTCATCCGAGAGGGGCTCAGAGTAGAGCTGCTGCTCCTCTGCATCGAGAGGAGTCAGATGAGGTGGCTCGGGCATCTGATCAGGATGTCTCTTGGACGCCTACCTGGTGAGGTGTTCCAGGCACGTCTAATCGGGAGGAGGCCCCGGGGAAGACCCAGGACACGTTGGAGGGGCTATGTCTCTCGGCTGGCCTGGGAACACCTCAGGACTCCCCCGGAAGAGCTAGAAGAAGTGGCCGGGGAGAGGGAAGTCTGAGTATCTCTGCTCAAGCCGCTGCCCCCGCGACCCGACCTCAGATAAGCAGAAGAGGATGGATGGATGGACAAACACTTGTAAATTTTATGTAGCAATAAAACTGTTCACACAAAATGTTAAAGGTCCACAGTAAATATGTGCGCTCAATATAAAGTAACAGATGTTAAAATTACACTATCTGTGGACATTGCATTTTACAGTTCAATGTAAAAAAAAAACCTCTCAGACAAGTCTTTTTATAATCCAAATACTAACACTACACAAGTAAAGGACTGACATGATATCTTTAACAAATACATGCATCGGCTTACAGTAATAGTTAAATTAGTAATAAATCTTACGGCAGGACTTGTGACTTCTTTTGCTTCCTTGATATCACTGGACACAGCATCACTCCCTGAAGCAGATCAAGAAGTGAAAATTTAGTTGAAAATAAAATAAGTTTTAGTTTCAGTTTATTTTTCTTATAATTCCAAGAGCTAAACTTAAAAGAAGTGGTGAGGCGGCCTTTTGCTGTTATACACCTAAAATGAGGAATAGCTGACCGATAGAAATTCACCAGGCTAATACAGTGGAGCACTTTAAAAAACATAAAAACTCATTACTTTAACATGGCTTTCTCATAACTTCATTTTAGTGTAACCCTGATATTCTGCATATGCATTGTATTATCATTTTTATCATGGCTCCACAATCTGTACTAACCCCTACTTTCTCTGCTTTTTTTTTCTGGTTTTCTTTTTTTTTATTATAATGTTATTGATTTTATTGTAATCACACAACATTCCATACAAATAGATACATTTTTACAAAAATAGGATTGAAAACAAATCAACCCCTACCCCTGAGAAAGAGAGCATGGCCAGCAGAGTAAAACTTAAAGCTAGTAAAAATAAGTAAATAGATGAATTAATAAGTGAATAAAGATAAATGGAGAAGAAAAATTATTGGGGAGAGAATCTACTTCCTCAGTGCTTTAAGAGCTTATTCCAAAATGTTATTGATCAGATCCTGCCAGGTTTTGAAAAAGTTCTGCACAGATCCTCTAAGTGAGAATTTGATTTTTTCCAGTTTCAAATAGTATAGAACATCAGTTATCCGCTGATATTAAAAGAGGAGAGTTAGGATTCTTCAGTTAAGCAAGATAAGTCTACGTGCCAATAGTGTAGTAAAGGCAATCACAGTTTGTTTGATCTTCTCCACTTTAAGCCCATCTTTTTCTGGTTTTCTGTGGTGCCGATCTGCGCCCCCACCATCTGATCAGGGCACCATGCACTGATGGAATTAAGACCAGAGGTCCACATGACCATCATCATCTAACTCATCCACGTAAAGCCTGAAAACCATGAGGACTAAGATCATTGGTGTTAGATAGAATGCCTAATGGGGGCTTGGTGGTCTTGTGGCTTTAGAACCCCTGCAGATTTTGTTTTGTATTTTTTTTTCTACAACCCTCTGGAGTTTCTTTTTTGTTTTTTCTATCCTCCTTACCATCAGACCTTACTTTATTCTTTCTTAATTAGTATTGCCTAATTCTTATATTTTTCATTTTTTCATTCTTCATCTTGTAAAGCACTTTGACCTACATCGTTTGTATGAAAACGTGCTATAGAAATAAATGTTGTTGTTGTAGGGCATATACCCAACATCCAAGAGATGGTTTTAAAATCATGTTGTTTGCCTAGGTCCCCACGTTTGTAGAACAGTTTGTGGTGGAATGTTTGCTTGATGGAGGGTGGGCACTGCATGTTGTGACCAGCAGGGGGTGTTGCAGAACCCCAGACACAATTGTACAGGCATAAGTCCTAAGTTTAAATAAAAGATTTATTAACACAAATACCTTAAAAAAGACATAAACACAAGTATACTTCTCTTTTTCTCTTTTCCCTCACTTTCCCACTTCTCCAGGTGAGCTTTGTTCATCTCCCACCCGACTCTGACTCACCTGGATGAGGTTGAGCGGCTTCTTTAATCTTAGACCCAGGAGTACTTCTAGGGCATAGCCTGTTGACAGCACTTCCAGCTCAAGTGGCAGCCCCACAAAACAGGGATCACTTATCCCTGTACCAACCCCTGGTGGCACCAACAGAACCCGTCAAGGCTGCCATATGGGATTACAGCTCCCAGCATCATGCCTTGCAGGTGTCCATACAGGTAGCTAGCACCTAGCGTGCTGGGGGGGGGGGGGGGGGCGATTGAGGAGGGGCATGTAGCCCTGCTAGGTTGTCCCCACCTGTCCTTCCATCACATTGGCCTCCTGACCAGATATTGTTACTCAGTCCAACCCTGCCGGAATGCCAGTGTGCCCACTTTTGAACTGGCATCTTCTGTAACCCTATTGGATAAGACAGGTGTTGTGGTGTGAAATTTTGCATACAAGTTGATAAATATTTTGTATGTCTTTATTTGTAACTTAGGCAAAGCAAATGTAATATTAGTATTTTATTAGTGAGCAGCATTCATGTTTACCCCCTTAGGACTAAGTCAGGATAGTGAATTTTACTACAGCGTTGGTGTGAGCAACTCAGACAAGTTTGGAAAATGATTCTTTGCAGGATTCTCTCAGTCAACCCCCACAGGAAAGTGAAACTGCCTAGCTGGCAAACATCAGCTCAACAAATGGTTTTGGGGGCAGTTGTGAAAGTATTCTGTGCCTCATTGGTCTGAAGTATGGCTGTTTGGAAGTGGCTTGTATCAGAAGCCTTTAAGTACCATGACACCCTATTGGCTGTAGGGGTTGGACAGAAAATCTATAAATTTGCTTGCGTTACCCCTCTGACCAAGTGGTGAAAGACCATCTCATGCCATGAACTGAAAAGGACAACACAATGAAGAGCACAGCTCGGCAGCCATATTGAGACAGGCATGCGGCCTATTCTGAAGAAAGCTGACCAAAAATGAGTACTTAACTAGAGACATTTTAAGTAACTAACAAGTCTGGGTGCCGCCTGAAAGTACACATCAGTATTCATCATGTTGTATGGTTGCCAGTATTCACTTGTACTTTGCATATTGTTATTATTTATGAATATTATCAATAATACATTATTTAAATTGTAACTCCTGCAGGGAACACCCTGTCACTCTTCCTGACCACTTGCCACCTTGGCCTTCTGGCCAGGTAAGGAAAGGGAGTCCATCCTGGCAGGGACACTAGTCCATGCATGCCACTCACTGCTCCGTGCACTTTTAAAAACTGCTGACCTTTTACTGGGTTGTGTGGCCCCTCATAGAGCCATTGCTTGACCAAGCACGACTTTATTCTGGGATGGGTTCTTTGTATATTAAGTTGGTTCTTTGTGGTTTGAAAAATGTCCTAATGTGTAGAAAAAAGTGAAATGTTTAATGTATGGTAGGCAACCTAGCAGGACACTAACAGATTAAAAAAAACCTGAATTTATTGTATGCAGTCCTTTAAAAATGGGACCCGTTGATATTTCACCAATCGGTTATCAGATTTTCATGTTAATTTTGGAACCCTTATGTGGATGGGTCTTTTGGGGACCAAAAATGGCTCCCCTGTGGAATTGCTCTGAAGAATCACTCTGGCACCTTTATTTTTAAGAGTGCGTGTGTGTTGACAACCCTGCCTATGCTTTAAAAGACCCATACTGTATTTTTGTGCTATTCATGAGAGTTTGATGTAGAACTGTACTCTAATTAAGGCTGTAAAAGATGGCGTTTTGGATTCTTTTCCACCATCTCTAGATATGGATGGCCTGCCTGTTTGATTATTCCCATACAGCAGCAGTGTTTTACCCCACAACATAAAGATGTGCTGCAATAACTCAGTCCAACACTTGCCCTCTGTAATACTAAATTTCTAGAGTAAATTCAGGTACTAACCTTCAGGACACGGAGCATGGTTCTTGCAATAAAGTCTGCAAAACAGAATGAATTTAGCAGAATTAAAGAGCTTTCTTTACCATTTCTCTTTTTACATTCTAAACGTATTAAGTGAAGAGCACATTATGATTCAAGTAAATCAACCTAATATTCTGCAACTTAGTCACACTTCTTACACATGGTGTCATGACACTTGCATCTACTGTATGTGTATCACGACAAGTACACAGTCACCCACCACAAGCTAATTTGGAATAATCCTCAAGGGTGGAATTGTCTTCTCGCATGACCTGTGGGGGATCAGAGCACAGGTTTGGCCATTTTACAGCGCCCATGGAGTAATTTTCAGGTTAAGGGGCTTGCTCAAAGACCCAAAGGACTAGGATCCCTTCTGGCAGTAATAGGATTTGAACCGGCAATCTTCCAAATACCAGCGCAGATCCCAGCCACAGAGCCACCACTCCATTTTTCAACAATTCATCTTTAAATTCATTTCATTAGGCCCACAGTATGTACGTATTGAACAGTACCACTGCCAACATTTCATATTAGCATGGGCCTAATATTATTTTACTACTATTAAATATACATTCATAAGCTCTCTTTCTCATGGGTGGGGGTTGATTTGTTTCAAGCCTAGTTTTTTAAAACTTGACTTGCTTGTACGGATTATTTGATTTTAATAAATTTAATAAAATTTATTAAAAAAATAAATAAAATTAATTTTAAAAAAATCTAGGAGTCCATTCATAATCACGTAAAAGATTTTTGTATTTTTTTTTTATTTTTTGAAAGATTCGTTAACCCTTTTGTCAACACTAATTGAAATCCACTCAAAAATGGCAAAGATAAATTAACTGCCAAACATTTGTTGATACATAAGGCATACCAACCCATCACAACACATAAATGGCCGAATAATATCCGTTACAATTTTGACTAGAATAGCAAGAGAATGAGAGAGAGAAGGTTGGATGATGTGGAGATAGTGAATCAGGAAGTGCAACGGATTAGCAAGGAGGAAGTAAGGACAGCTATGAAGAGGATGAAGAATGGAAAGGCCATTTGTCCAGATGACATACCTGTGGAAGCATGGAGGTGTTTAGGAGAGATGGCAGTGGAGTTTTTAACCTGATTTAATGGAATTAAATGGAAGATTAAGATTTAATGGAATCTTGGAAAGTGAGAGGATGCCTGAGGAGTGGAGAAGAAGTGTACTGGTGCCGATATTTAAGAATAAGGGGGATGTGCAGGACTGCAGGACCTACAGGGGGATAAAAGTGATGACCACAGCATGAAGTTATGGGAAAGAGTAGTGAAGGCTCAGTTAAGAAGTGAGGTGATGATTAGTGAGCAGCAGTGTGGTTTCATGCCAAGAAAGAGCAACACAGATGCAATGTTTGCTCTGAGGGTGTTGATGGAGAAGTTAATAGAAGGCCAGAAGGAGTTGCATTGTGTCTTTGTGGACCTGGAGAAAGCATATGACAGGGTGCCACGAGAGGAATTGTGGTATTGTATGAGGAAGTCGGGAATGGCAGAGAAGTACGTAAGAGTTGTACAGGATATGTATGAGGGAAGTGTGACAGTGGTGAGGTCTGCGGTAGAAGTGATGGATGCATTCAAGTTGGAGGTGGGATTACATCAGGGATCGGCTCTGAGCCATTTCGTATTTGCAATGATGATGGACAGGCTGACAGACGAGATTAGACAAGAGATCCCCATGGATTATATTTGCTGATGACATTGTGATCTGAAGCAATAGTAGGGAGCAGGTTGAGGAGACCCTGGAGAGGTGGAGATATGCTCTGAAGAGGAGAGGAATAAAAGCCAGTGGGAACAAGACAGAATACATGTGTGTGAATGAGAGGGAGGTCAATGGAATGGTGAGGATGCAAGGAGCACAGTTGACGAAGGTGGATGAGTTTAATACTTGGGATCAACAGTACAGAGTAATGGGGATTGTGGAAGAGTAGTGAAAAAGAGAGTAAAGGCAGGGTGGAATGGGCAGAGAAGAGTGTCAGGAGTGATTTGTGACAGACCGGTATCAGCAAGAGTGAAAGGGACGGTCTACAGGACGGTAGTGAGACCAGCTATGTTATATGGGTTGGAGATGGTGGCAGAGTTAAAGATGCTAAGATTTGCACTGGGTGTGATGAGGATAGACAGGATTAGAAATGAGAACATTAGAGAGTCAGCTCAAGTTGGACAGTTGGGAGACAAAGTCAGAGAGGCGAGATTGCGTTGGTTTGGACATGTGTAGAGGAGAGATGTTGGGTATATTAGGAGAAGGATGCTAAGGATAGAGCTGCCAGGGAAGAGGAAAAGAGGAAGGCCTAAGAGAAGGTTTAGGGATGTGGTGAGAGAGGACATGAAGGTGATGGGTGTAACAGAACAAGATGACGAGGACAGAAAGATATGGAAGAAGATGATCCACTGTGGCAACCCTAATGGGAGCAGGTGAAAGAAGAAGAAGAAGAAGAAGCATTATAAAACCACAAACAGTCCGATTACTGTTTTGCCATTCCTTGCAATTTGTGTCTGCATATCTGATATGTGCGTTTCCAGCCTCAGAATACAAAAGTGAATTTCCTTATTAAATTACAAAAATTCCCAAATCACATCTTTCTTTTTCGTGTACTCCAGCAATGCACTGTTACCTGTTACATCAATGAGCTGCAAAGCTGCTCACCTTACCGGCTCTAACAGAAGTTGGAATCTTTAATACCAATTGAGTTGATGGCGCATGAATATCAGACAATCTGTGAAAAGACAGAACCTTTTGTCTTCTGGTGGCCAAGTGGTTGTAGATTTTCCTTCCCACTCACCAGTTGCATTGGTAGCACCACCATCGCTAAATAAGCACAGCGAGTGACAGTTTCTTCACTCACTACTGGGGACATTAAAATTTTCAGTGCTGACATCTGACTCTGGTAGATTTTGCAATTCTATTTCTTTCCTTTCGGTAATAAAACCAAAAATGCCTGTTTAGTCGAGACATCGTTCTCACTTTCCTCCAATAAGACACAGCCCAACAGTAGTATTAGTGACTGGCAATTCAAGAACGTCTTGTTCTTTATGAATGACTCAGTACACATGCTTCTCATTGGTCGACTAAATCTACTGTAGGGTGAAATCAAACCTAACCCACCCCCTTCTGGGTACGGTGGGGGGTGATCTTGCGGTCTTGTATGCTTGTTATCATCCACCAGAGGGTAAAGTGGAGGTGACTGCCAGCATTCTTTATGTCTGAGCCACACTGCGCCCCTGTTGCTTTTGAAATTAAATAGAGTTGGCTGGTTCCGAGCGTCAACTGGATGATAACATACATACAAGACAGCAAGACAAGTACATTAGTGAGTCTTCATTGTTGTTAATTTATTTTTATTTTTAAAGTTGTGGGGTTTTTTTAATTATATTTTCTCAAACAATTAAAAAAAAAAACACTTTCCTCCCTGGCAATGCTGGGTATTTCAGCTAGTTAGCAATAAGATGCAAATGACAAAGGAAACCAACAGTTCTCCATTTTGCTTGTATTCATTTACATTTCGTGTAGATTTCAAATCATTTGGATGAAATGGCCTGACATGGCAGAGTTAAAGCACTAACAAGCCATGAAATTAAATTATTGTCAAGGATTGTTTTCTAATTTCTGCAGTTTCTGCAGCCTCTGGGGCCCCCCAGGACTAACTTTGCCCACCCTGGCATAGCCATTGATGCACTGCTGCTTTTACATCATCATCACATTAAAATCTTCTTCCCGTCCAGAGCGCTCTGCCTCCGTCACACTAGTATGGCCATCTTCGAATATTTCAATCCATTCACAGATGACTCTACGAGAGAGAACTTGATCCCCATACTGAGCACACGTTCGAGGATGAGTTTGTGCACCTGGCACACTTTCTTCCTACAAAAAGTGTACGGCAGGACGCTGTTCCTCTTTGGTGCAATTTATAAATTTCACAGCCATCTTCGCCACAGAGTGACAACTATGATACTAAAGTACAAGGGCAGCTGGCTTGCCAGACAGAATTAGTCACATGACACTCTCAGACACGACCAATTACAACTCCTCTTGCCTTCATTGTTTCCAACGAAAATATAAAAGTGCGGAAACTTTTTGAACGTCCCTCTTAGCAGAAACAGATGAGTAGCCACTTATAGCAGTCGAATGTTAAGTAATTTAGCCACATCGATGTACAGTGAAGTTCTACCTATATCAGCTAAAGCAGGACATGTGTAAGTTTACCACCTGATATGCTGGTTTTATCATATAAGGAAGGGACACAGGATCTACAAAATACGAAGGAGTCTGTTAAGTCTGTTGCTACCACAATCCTCACTGGGAGTAGTTCAGTAGATGAAGAGTGTGTTGCTAATGCAACTCCCTAAAGAATATCTACACAGCTGTGGCCTACAATAATAACAGCATGTTGCTTTGCACGACCATTTGATGATACATTAAGACATACCAGCCCATCAAAAGGCACAAAGAAACAAATGATATCCATTATGATTTTGACTCAAACAGCATTACAGAAGCCTAAGAATGCAGAACTGGCATTGGAAATCAAGTAACAGACTTGCATTCATCCTATCCTATTTATCCTTTGGTTCCTTATAATAGCATACTAGAAAAAGGGAGTTCAGATAGAGGGCAGAAGAAAGAAGGTACAATGGTTACTTGCTCAGACCCAATTTTAGGCAGTTAAACACATAAGGAAAAAAAAGCCCCTATACTTTGTGCCACAATCTATAGATGCTTTCCTACCACTAGAACTTTTTCAGGAACCAGGGACTTTTTAGAAACCCACAAATGTCTGTAGCATTCCCATCACAAGAACTTGGGCCATTTGTAGTTCCTAGTACTTGTTGTAACTCCTACTCCAAAGTATGTGCTTTTTAATTCAACCAGAAACTTTTGTGGGTCAGGTGATGAACTGTGCTGATTGGTTGACCAAAAGCACTGACGCCTTCTTACAAATCTATTAGTAGTTTGGACTTTGGAGAGGACAGCCGCACTTCACACTGCATCACTCTTAATATAGTGACGCATCACGCACCGCATCGAAGCGGAAATCTCATCCTGTGAAGTCGCAGTCGCTTAGAAGCACTAAGGCGTGGTGATCCCTTGTGAATTCCCGATTGCGTCATATTTTGTGCCGCATTTACCACGTGAAGTTGGCACGCAGACCACACTGCAAAGCATGTGCAAGGTGAGCAACCAAAACACATTTCATTCAATCACCGTGTTGATATTCTCCTCGTCAGTAAGTTACAGTGTTTTTTCAGTGTCACATATCTAGTAATGTCACAACAGGGGATGCAAGACTGCTGATGAAAGAAGAGTTGTGCCTGATATAAGATGGAATGTCAGACCTATTGACCAAAAGTGGTGAAGAAAGGGTGTGAGGAAATACCCACATGAGTAGGGGGCCTACATAAAGAGCAGATGCAGGTCTTGGTTTTGATGACCTGTTGCGTCATATTAAGCTCTTCATTCATCATTTTGGCACCCAAGTAACCAGCCTCTCTTTGAAACTCAACATGTTGGATACACAGCCACCACCTCCATCATGGCGCATGGTTAAAAAAATTTCCATGCGCAGAGTGTGGGGGCGTGTTTCCAAATCTGACATCATTTTCACCTCGCGTAACGTGTCAAGTATAAATTAGAGCCACCTCCCTGGTGTGCCAAGCCATGCACCATATTAAACCAATGATCTCCCTGGTGAAGTTACAATCGCTTCGAAGCAATAAGGTAGGGGAGTCCCTCGTGAACTCCCAAACTCTCGATCGCATAGCATTTTCCACCATATCACTCTTCTCAGCCACTGCCTTCCAGGTGTGCCATGCCATGCACCGTATTGCAGTAATAAGTTGGGGGATCCTCTTGAACATGCCTGACTTCACGATGCACCACTCTTCTTTACCAGTCGCATGTTTTGCATAAAAGGTTACAGTTTCTGTTGTGCGGTGGGAATGCAACACATGAAAATGGCGAGGGACATCAAGTGTCCCAGGGTTTACAGCGTACAGGGACTCATTGATTCCTGAAAACAAGGTTTCTGCTGTGGGAATACACCTTATTAGGCCTGTTACAGGATTCAGAGCTCTGACCTACTCTGCACCTATGCTTACTGAACAGAGAAAAAGAAGCGGCCATCGTCAAATATGTTTTAATATATTGCTCTATACAGAATTTCTTTTTATTAAAATGACAATGTTGTCAAGTTTGCAGTTTCTGAAATAGTGGCATAAAATATCTAAATAAAAAGGTGGCAATATATTTGGTAGAAAAAAAGTAATCAAGCCATAGATAAAGAATTTGCTGGCATCCAAGCAAGAAAAAGCAAACTGTTAGAACAGTAATAGGAGAAGAGGAAGTTTCCTAGAATAAAACAGAACTGCAAAGAATTGATTCTAAATGCTGTAAGCAGTTGTCTCTTATTTTCAGTATACAATTCACTGCCATGGAAGATGCCGTCCAATGTACTGACACATGAAAATCAAATATTAAAGGGCTGCTGACATGCCCCTGTGCTGCTCTATCAGATTTCTTAAAGAAGTGAGAATATTGTTGAGAAAATGGAATATCTGATTAGAAGTAAAAATACTTACTCAAAAGTGCCTTTGACTTTGTTTTCAATTGTTATAGCTTTTCGTTCTTTTGCACACAGGTAATGATAAGATTTTTTGCACTCCTTAATTTCACATCCAATCGTAGCTCCAGTCCGTGTACATGAGGAGCAGCGCTGTTGAATATATAAAAAATGATGTTGTATTCCTTATCTAAGTAAAAGCATTTAACCTTCACAGAAACTTCTTTCTAAACATAACTACTGCTATGCATGAAGAGTAATTTATTTGTTCAATTTCTGAGTCTGCTAATTTCAGCACGGGCTTGTGAGAGGGTAAAGGTACAAGGCAGAAATCAACTCTGGAAGGGCCACCAATCCATCACAGGGTCCACACACACACATATTCCCTCTGGACCAAGTTTAAATCACTAATAGGTCTAACTGTACATTTTGGTACATAGAAGGAAAGTAAAGGACCAAAAGAAAGCCCACAGTTAATATGAAATGCGAACTGATGAGACAGTGAATGAAGAGATCAATAAGAGGCAATAATAAAAAGCATCACTTTGTACTGTTCCGTGCCATTATTTTTGGTTTAATAAACTATAAAATGCATCATACAAATATACTTTTTCAGCTGTAACTGACCATTTGCTTAGTTTGGTGTACAAAGAGATTTTTAAACAAATGTTGTATATACACAATACGAGTTGTGCTACCTGTCTAAGACAGGTTGAAATCTAAGTAATCAATGTAGTGCTTGCCGTGCACCATGCCATGCACATGTCTCTGTCATATACCACTTGGCATGAGATTTGTAAAAGCAGTGCTAATGTTTGTCATGCTCAATCTGTTGCAATGAGAAATGCAATGCAGTTTATTACTAAAAGTTATTGTGATGTGCCACCTTTCGGAAAGACAGAGACATAGCAACTACACAGACACTAAGGCCGGGTTTATGCTTCATGCGACGCAATGCATGCTGCAGCGGATGCTCCTGCTATGCAAGCATTGTACTATTTATACTTGCGTGGGTACTTTATGTAAATCTGGAGGAATCCAACAGGTGGCAGTGCGAGATATCATCACGGTGAGAACTGGTTCGGCTTCGCTGTGTTGTGAATTGCCTAAATTCCGATGACACCTTACCGCAATATCTCTGAAAAGGATATTTAATGATTAAATCTGTCAGTCCAGGGATTTGTCCATTCCAGCTAGCACTGGGCACGAGGCAGAAACAATCCTTGGACGAGGCATGAGCTCATCACAAGGTGAATACAAGCACACACATACACGCTGGCGTCATTTTAGTGTCACCAAATCTGGATTTCTTTGGAAGGAAAACAGGAGTGCACTGTGGAAATCCAGCAGGAAAACATGCAGACTCCAGGCAGGGAATACCAGCGGCGTGAGTCCATGCAAGACAGCAGTGTTACCTCTCCGCCACCATGTCACCCTCATGTGTGCAATTATTAACAGTATTCATTATCCATCCATCCATTATCCAACCCGCCTTATCCCAACTACAGGGAGCCAATCCCAGCCAACACAGGGCGCAAGGCAGGAAACAAACCCTGGGCAGGGTGCCAGTCCACCACAGGGCACGCACACACACACCAAGCACACACTAGGGACAATTTAGGACCACCAATGCACCTAACCTGCATGTCTTTGGACTGTGGGAGGAAACCCATGCAGACAAGGGGAGAACATGCAAACTCCACGCAGGGAGGACCTGGGAAGCGAACCCGGCTCTTCTAACTGCAAGGCAGCAGCGCTACCCACCACGCCACCGTGCTGCCCCAGTATTCATTATTTAAAACGAAATTACCGATTTATCTGTAAAATGTAACATACATACTTTAATGCATTTCCTCATGAAAGTGATATCGAGTATAAATCTAAGGATTCTAAATGTGCAGACAGTTGGAATATCATACATTTAATATGCTCAGTGTGGTGATCTATTGCTGTTTGCCGCCGCTGTCAGTACCGGAGGAAGCCCCAGAAAAAAAGACGGCACAGAAGATGGTATGTGAGACTTTTAAAATGTATCGTGTCATTGCGATCGGAAATATGCGACGCTTGAATATAAAAGCACCACGAATACATCTGTATGTCGGCATTTTGTTTCACCACATCGAACCATTCATCAAACATCGAAGCGCGTACATCGATCTCGTAGGATCCGCAAAGCGACTTTCTGTCACATGTAGATAGTAACCAGAGACTCTGACGTCACATTCCGACTTTTAGCACACTGCGCCCCCTGACTTTTTGCTGGTACTGCAACTCTCGCACATGTCGCATTAATTTCTGAGGACCTGCTCAGAGGACGCATCAAATGAATGCTGGAAACACATGGAGACACTTTTTCTTTTATTAAGGTGGACAATATGCACAAGATATTTAAAAAAGTACCACTGCCACAATGATTAGACTTTGTAATCTGAAACAATGATCAAAATAGGGCTGACTCCGACCTCACTGGAGGAAGGAACAGAAGAAAGCCTGATGTCAAAATTAGAGGCCAACACCACTGCAACCAGTCTACCTGATCCATGGTGCTGTTTTGAGGTTGGGATTGGGCTAGCACAGGGATGGGCAAAGTCATTCCTGGAGGGCCGCAGTGGCTGCGGGTTTTTGTTCCAACCCAGTTGCTTAATTAGAAAACAATCCTTGCCAATAATTACATTTCATGGCTTGTTAGTGCTTTAACTCTGCTATGTCAAGTCATTCTCATATCCTAGATTTTTTTTCCATTCTAAGGATATCATCCAAATACTTTGAAGTGTAAAACAGATGGGTAATTCTCAATCCTTCACTTTTTCCTTTTCTCTTTCCTTCCAAGTATTTAATTAAACCAAATAGTGCATGATAAATACACACAGGTGTAAATGGGTAACAAGCAAAATGGATAACTGCTGGTTTCTGTTGTCATTTGCATTTTATTGTTAATAAGGGGCAATTAAAAACCGAGAATGCGGCTGTTTAAGACTTAAATAAGCAATAAGGGTTCAAAATCTTAATGAGGGAGAGAACTAAAATGAAGCAGAAGTGTTTCTAGAGCAATAAGTGATTCTTATTAAGCAATTGAGTTGGAACAAAAACCTGCAACCACTGCGGCCCTCCAGGAATAACTTTGCCCACCCCTGGGCTAGCAGCTCGTCCTTGTTATACCCCTGCCCACCACACTCAAAAGTGATGTCAGTTGTATTTAATTGTATTTGACCACGGGGCAATGCTCCAAGCACAGCTTCAGAAAGGCGTGCTGCATATGAAGAGAAGATCAGGGGCAAAGTCTGTGGGACCCCCTAGTCCATATTGTTCAGTTCTCTTATTGAGGCATAATAGATAATCAGATAGCTGATCTTCTTCCTTTAGCAAATTTGGAACCCGAAGACCAGCTTGACACAGCTTGTACAAATCTCACATTCTATTAATAGAGAGTCGGTCTGAATTAAGGCAGAGGGTGGAAGTTAAACTTGTTACCTTTACTCTGCTGGAAAGTTTTGATTTGTAAAGTTCATGTTTTGCATTAGAAAGCAACAACTTGAACAATCACAGGCCATCACAACTTTTTTTTTTTTTTTGTCATACCAGTTTTTGTCCTCTCTTCAATTCTTCTTTCACATCTTCTACCAAAAATCCAGCAAAATCATCATCTTCAGGTTCTCTCTTAGTAATAAGATTAGATGAATATAGCTTTGAAAAAAGAAAAAAAAAAAACTACAGGTTAAAGACTTTTAAAAAGATTTTTAAAAACGGGTGCTGTTTCCATTAATCAGAATCACTGTTGTTTGCCAGTACTTAATGTACAGGAGTTGAACTCGTTAGCTTTGAAGTAGCTTATAGCGTAACACAACATCACATACAGTGCCCTCCATAATATTTGGGACAAAGACACATTTTTCCTTGATTTACCCCTCTCCTCCAAAGTTTATGGTTGCAAGTCAGACGTGATTAAAAATGAAAAGGCAACAGGACTGGATGAAACACCAGCACAAGTGTGGAAGAGTTTAGGAGAAGGGGGTGCAGATGTGTTGTGGTGTCAAATGAACAGGAGAGGATACTAGAGGAATGGAGGAACGGGGGAATTGTAACCATTTATTAGAAGAAGGCAATATGGCACATGACGTTTACTAATTTGGAGAAGACGTATGATAGAGTGCCACGTCAAGAGGTCTGGAGGAGTATGAAAGAGAAAGCAAGACAAGGGAATTGTGTGAGGATTGTCCAGGTTATGTACGAGGTAGTGCGGTCTCGGGTTAAAAGCAATGTTGAAGTAACAGACAAGATCCCAGTTTGAGGAGGTCCGACCCATGGGTCTTCTTTAAATCCTTACCTCTTTGCTTTTATTTGATGACATTGTGGTGTGTAGCACCTGAAACGATAACATGGTGAGGAAGTTGGAAGAATGGAGAAGGGCTTTAGAAGACAGAGGATTGAAGATAAACGGGAAGAAGACAGAATGTCGGGTTAAATAATGATCAGGATTCAGAAGCTAGCATGCAGGGAGACCTACTGAAAAGAGTGAAGAAGTTTAAATATCGAGGATCAGTGGTAGCCCAAGATGGAAACTTATATGCAGTGATAAACCTCAGAGTGCACTATGGATGGAACTACTACAAGAAGTTATCAGGAGTACTGGGTGATTAAAGAATTAAGGCAAATGGTTCAGGTAAGCTTTTATGACTGTCATAAGACCTGCAATGATGTATGTAGCTAAAAAATTGGCAGTAAAGGGAGCAGCGCAGGAGAAGAATTTGGATGTGGCACAAATGAGATGGTTGAAATGGATGTGTGGAGTTACAAAAAAGGACAGAATAAGAAATGAGATAATCAGAGGTACAACTCAAGTGAAAGTACAGTAAAGAAGGTTAAAGTGATATGGACATGTGATTAGGAGAGACCATGAGAAAGAGTGAAGGGAATAGAAGCACAAGGGAAGAGAAATAAAAGGATGGAGGTGGATGAATAAAGTAAAGGAAGATCTGGCAAGGAGGACAGAGCTGTTTGTAGAAGGCACATCAACCCCATATAAAAGTGAGAAAGGAAGAAGAGGAAGAAGAAGTTTTAAAGAGCCCATTGCAAACTTTAATGTAAGGGTATTTCCATATATTTCAGTTACAACATTTTTTCTACATTATCCCCTCATTTCTGAGCACCATAATGTTTGGGACAATCGGCATTATACTGTAGGTGTTTGTGATTCCTCAGGTGTAAGTTTCATGGCTTCACAAGATACCTTAGCTTGCTCCTACCCTTTGGAGTCTTTAGTTGTTCAACATGAAGACAAGAGTTGAGCCAATAAAAGTCAAAGAAGCCATTATGAGGCTGAAAAACAAGAACTCTTTGAGACATCAGTGAAACCTTAGGATGACCAAACTCAACTGTCTGGAATATCATGAAGTAGAAAGAAAACACTGGTGGGTTCAGTAATCACAAAGGGACTTGTAGGCCAAGGAAGACCTCCACTGATGCCAGAAGAATCCTCACTATGATAGAGAAAAAGCCCCAAACGCCTGTCTGACTGATCAGAAACAGTCGTCAAGGGGGCCGATGTGTGTGTGTCAGAGACAACTATCATCAGAAGACTTCATGAAGAGAAATACAGAGGACACACTGCAAGATGCAAACCAGTACAGTTTGCAAAAAAAGACTTAAAAGATCCTACAGAATTCTGGAAAAATGTCTTTTGGGCAGACAAGACAAAGATGAACCTGCTGTATCAGAGTGATGGCAGAGCAAAGTGTGGAGACAAAAAGGAACTGCTCAAGATCCAAAGCAGACCACCTCATCTGTTAAACATGAAGCTGGGGGTGTTATGGCTTGGGCATGTATGGCTGCCACAGGTCCTGGCACACTTCTCTTCATTGATGATGAAACTGCTGACGGCAGTGACACAATGAATTCTGAAGGTGTAGAGAAACATCTGATCTGCTCAAGTTCCAGTCAGTATCTTCAAACTCACTGGACAGCACTTCATCCTACAACAAGATAATAAGCCAAACAGACTGCTGACACAACACAGGAGTTTGTCAAAGCTAAAAAATGCAAAATTCTTTAATGGCCAAGCCAGTCACTTGATTTAAATCCAATTGAGCAGGCCTTACTCATGCTGACGAGAAAACCTAAGGGGCTAAGCCCCCAAAGCAAGCAGAAAGTGAAGATGTCTGCATTAGAGGCTTGGTAGAGCATCACCAGAGAAGATCCTCAGCACCTGGTAATGTCTGTGAAGCAACTGCCAACTTCAAGCAGTCATTGAATGCAAGGGATACCCAACAAATCACTAAATATGACTGCTTTAATAGATCTGCCATTATGGGGCCCTGGAGTGAAACCATAATAAATATTACTGAAAAGTAATATTTAACGGAGGTAACCAGTTAATTCAAATTTGAAATGCCAGAAACTCATGATGCTTTAACTTTCCAAATCAATTTGCCCTTCCATTTTTTTACAGCTTCCTGCTGTGGAAAGAAAACTTGTTATCTTGACATGAATCATTTATTTCTGAACTTCTGTTAAACAGCCTTTGTTTTGATGTTTTCGAGGAATGTGAGCAATCACATTATGTGAGCAATCACAGGGTGTATTGCTTATTATGCCTGTGTATAAATCCAGAATTTGAAAACTCTTTGTGCTATCATTACCTGTACTCCATAAATGTATAACTGTGAGACAGCATTACATTCCTCAACACAACCCTTCAAGTACATGACATGTGCTTTCACTCACGGGTCATACTAATAAACTTTAGTTTGTCTTCAAAAGTCAACCAACACTAATTCAGTGTTTGCAGATTCAGATTTAGCAATGAAGTACAGTATGAATATTGTTTATATCTTTTTTGTTATTTGTTTGTATTTATATACATTTTAGGCATTATGTTTTTACTGGGTATTAGGTTTTTATAATAAAGCACTTTACTCAACTTGTAATGGTGTTAAACATCCACCCATCCATTATCCAGCCCGCTATATCCTAACTACAGGGTCATGGGGGTCTGCTGGAACCAATCCCAGCCAACACAGGGCGCAAGGCAGGAAACAAACCCCGGGTAGGGCGCCAGCCCACCACAGGGTGTTAAACATGCTATATAAATAAAGGTGACTTGACTTGTCATGGCAGAATCATATTTGTGGATTTCAGTTCTGAATTATATCTACTGTACAATAAAACACACACACACATATCTTCTCTATATATAATCTTCATTTGGATCTTGATCTTTGTTTATCTTAGAAGAAGAAGCACTAGATGGCAGTAGAGAGACAGCTAAAACATAGGCATTGCATTAAGAATCTCCTCCAGGCTTATACTACTGAAGACTGTAGTACGCCAGTCACACCTCAAAACACAGACATTCAAACTAAACAAATTGTTGTGCTTTAAATTAACTAAAGAGATCTTCATTTAGATCTTGATCTTTGTTTGTCCGCGAATTCCACGCATGCGTAGACCACCTTCCAGTTTAGTACGTTGTTGTTACTCACGGATGTCAACAATGTGCCGGAATAACGAAAGGGGTGGTGGACAGTGTTACGCTGGTTAGCTCCTGAGGCCTGCTTAGAGAATGAGATTGCCGAAGATAAAAGGTACGTGCCTACGGAACATATGAATGAAAGAAAGACAGTGGGTAAAATGAATGACAACGTAACAGCACGTTGTGGAAATTATTATTGTTACGTTGTAGTTGGTGAGTGCTGCGCGTATCACTGTTGTACCGTGCCTTGCTCACATGTCAGTGAAGTGATCCCTATTTAAGCTTTAAAGAGCCTGGATACCTATGTGTCCTCCTTTTATAACCATTGCTCCGTGTATATTGTCTTACTCTTTGGATTGCCACAAAGCAACCTGCGAGATTAAAGAAAGGTTGAGAAGAGATCATGAGAGGAAACAACAGTGTCGTGAAAACAAGATGGACTGTGAACGGACAGAAGCAGAAATGCTCCTTCACCACCACATAATTACGATTCGGACAGTGATTCCAAATAGGCCGTTCCTATCGAATCAATGTCCAAGGGTTTTCTTTTGTAATTTTGTTTCCCTTATAAAAAATCAAAATGCTGTGTGATGAAGGGCCCAGATCATGACTGGCAGCCGCGTTTAAACAGGGAGCCCTTCACAGACAACTTTAACACGCGCAACGTAGTTGGGCACACATGGCTAGTATATATATATTATGAAAAAGATCTTGGGACAAGACAAGACTTATTTTCCTGCGACGAGACGTAATCTTTTGAAGAGAGACAGAGAGACACTTTTACATCCCGCAAGACGGTCAAGTCACATCATACTCACAACCTTTGGAAGCAAGTCCTGCCTTTCTTACAACCATTTTCAAACAAGACCACAGTCATCTAACCTCTCAGTTTTTGGAATGTTTTGGCAGACACACTTCCTGTGCTCTCGGCTCTTAAAACTTTTATAAAACTTTTATAAAGTAGAACGTTGTAAAGAATTCAAAAACAGCACGATACACATGCAGAGCAGGTCAGAGATAATGGAAGTAGGAAAATTCAAAAGTCTCAAGAAAATGAGAGTAAAGATTGCTTTAGCACAAATGAACAGAAAATATTACTCGATGACATAAATGGAACAGAGAAGAGAGATCAAATAGTGTTTGAGAATGTCTCGGGGAGAAGAGAGACAAGGCAGTGAGACAAAAGGGCAGCTGCTGTACAGAATGTTAAATGTTCAAAGCGCCACATGAAATACAGATCACGCGGCCCGGCAGCAGCAGCAAGCCAGCAGCCGATCGAGCAAAGAGGAGGTAAAACAAAAAGTGATTCCCATTGTATCACTGTTTAAGATGGGTTTCAGAGGAGTGACTGCATCTCCTTGGGGTGCGTTCAGCCCCCCTCTTCACAACGGCGCGTTGTGCTGGCAGGGGGGGTTGGTTTCGGTGAGCGAAGCGAGTATATATATATATATATACTGTATAATAAAAGTTCTGTGTGTCCAGTTCTTCAGGCAAATCAAGTTGGTGAATGTTTCTTTGGTGACACGACGGAAGAGGAAATGTGCGAATGACAGAAACAAGAGGAGGAGTACATGAGTAGGAGGAGTGCTGAGAGAATTGCCTTCAAAGATGGCAAAAATAAAACCAGACAGGAGGTGATAAAGGCACCTTGAAAATAATGACTCTGAGAAGGAGGTTTTATGGGAACATGCTCGACAGAGGGTGCACCAGTGAAAAGATGATAATAAAGGCGTAGGAGGTATACTAAGAAAGTTGCCTTTAAAGATTGAAAGAATAAAACCTTGAAAATAATCTGAGAAGCAGGCTTTACAAGAACACACACGTGTGCGTGACAATGAGCACTGATGAAGACATGTTAGTAAAGGCATAAGAGGAACATTGAGAGGGTTGTCTTCAAAGAAAGAAAGTATAAATCTGAACAATAAACATATCATTTGTCTTCTTTCTTCCTCTGTCTTTTTCTGCCTCCACTCTTCTTCCAAGAAGCTTCGTCTACTACTTCCCAACTCTGGCTCCTGGAGCTGTGGCAGCTGGTTCCTTTTATCCTGCACCCGGGAGCTCTTCCAATGGCCCATTAGCATGGTCTGGAAGCACTTCTGGATGAGGTTCCTGCAGCACCCCCTGAACCCAACAGGGCTAAGGAACCAAACTCCAACTACCAGCATGCCCTGTGGGAATCCATGCTGTTGGTGCAAACTGGGGGGCTGCCACCTAGCAATCCAGGGAGCTAATGGCCTGTGCATGTTCTCTCTCCCAGTCCTTTCAGTATATAGGCATCCTGGTTGGGCAAGGACCCCAGCTGTCTGCCCCACAGTCCCCCCCTCAGCTTAACCTATGGTGTATAGCTGCCTGTCCCACAAAGGCTGTCTTTCTCCAGGAGAGGGTGTCCACTTAGTTCAGTCCAAGGCTCCGCCCTGAAACAAACAAAAAAGAAAGCAACAGGGAGACGTTGCATTGACACTGTCTCTTGGCATCTACTGGCACCATATATGGGCAACCCCTCCAAATGTGACCTGGACAACGACGACACTCATAACATCACTGTCGCCCTCCTGGCACCCATGACCTGGAGGAATGGAAACAGAATGGAAACTCCTACTCTGTCTCACACCCAACTGAGCCGCTCTGAGCGCCAGCTATTTAGGGGCGTCCAAACTACGGTAGTTGCCTTTTTTTTTTTGTTCCTTGAGGAGGCGCAAAAAAAAATTTCTTTCAGCTTTTGGCCGTCAAATTTTTCACCGTCCGGGCAACATGATCTCCAGCTACGCCACTGATATATAGATATCAATTTAAAATACAAATTTTACAATAAATTTTCATTTTTTATTGTAAGTATACATTTATTATAAGTATACATACATAAAAACTATACTATATTTACTTTTATGCAATCTTAATAATTATTATAACATAATGACTGATTAATGTGATACCTGCGCTTGTTTCAATGAACACAAAAGTTTTATATTCGGCTCAATATTTGACAGCGCAACCCGAAGTTCTTGGTCAAGATCTTTTAAGCATGACCGCTTATCATTTTTAATTAACACAAGAGTTGAAAAACTTTGCTCACATGAATATGTCGTCGAAAATGGAAGTAGTGTTAGGATGGCCTTGTCGGAAATGCGAGGATATTCTTTCTTAACGGAAATCCAGAAAACAACTAATGGAACTTCGGCGAAATGAAGTTTTAACGTCCCGTCATTACTTAACTCTATAAATTTCTCTCGAATTTGCAGTGACAGTGCTTCCGTAGAATTTATTGCATTGGTTGCAAAAGGATTTCGAATCCAATCGTATTGTTCCATATTAATAGAATAAAAATAGTGATCAAATCTCTGCTGAAGCATACTTAAATGTTGGTGGACCAAATCCACAATTAATTGCTTGTTTTCAATCGTACTATGGTTGGTCCTTTGGTACATTTCTAAACACCCTTTTTGCAACTCTTCCTGCCAAAGTTCGAGTTTTTTTTTGAACCCCTGCAATTTATCGGAGCACATCAATATATTCTCATTCCATCCTTGCATTTTTTTATTAAGTTCATTCAGATGCTCGAATATATCAGCCATGTATGAAAGTTTGGCTATCCAGTAATCATCATCGAGGCGCTGGTATAGTTCGGGCATATTTTGATCTAAAAGAAACTCACGCACCTCGTAGCGAAGCTCAAACAATCTAGCCAAACCTTTGCCTCGGGATAGCCAACGAACTTCAGTATAAAATTAGTTGCTTGATAATTTTAAGTTAGAGTCAAGAATTTTTTAAAGTATACTGTTTTGTTTTTAATACTATTATTTGTCTTATATAGTTTTAAAGACTCGTTTTTATTATTTATTTTATATTATTTACGTTATATTTCAACCTTGTATGCGAACTCAATGTAAGATTGTACTTCGAGGAATCGATTGTTCAGTTTATTCTTTTTATCTTTGACATATGTATATTTTACTTATTTTCGATATCACTTTTATATACTATACTCATTAGTATATAATTTGGATGATGTGTTTTAATTATTTATTTATTCTTCTTTTCTTGCATTATTGCTTGTTGTAAGGTTTCCCATTGAAAATTTCATGATCAAAGTTATAATTGGTCGTAACAAATAATTGTATTTTAAACTCTGGTGGCTCCTTTTCTTCTTTCAGTAATATTGATACAGTTTTTTCATCATGTAAAAATAAAAGACCTTAAATATATTTAGTAAGCACAACATATTTTATATAGATAGATAGATAGATAGCAATAAATGGACCTACTGTGTGTATAATAACTAATTAATTATTTCTGAACCCATCTTGTCACATAAAGTTCCCGGCGATCACCTTAACTGTCACATCTTCTTGACGAAGATGAAATCCGGAGAAATTACATGCACACACAAGAAGACACCACGACAGACAGTAACAATCCTGAATTTGAACCGAATCAGTGAGAGTCAAACAAACTGATAATAAAAACAATCAGCTCTTACCAATAATAAAAAATACATGACACGTTAAAACCGAGGTAAATTTGCACGGTGACGCCGTTAGCACAAAATTTAAGAAGCTGTTTTCATAGTTAACAAAAACCACACAACCATACCATACAAAACTGGTGTGCAAAGATGCCTCCCTTTTCTAAAAGCAATCCCATCTCACCAGACCGCCGAGAAAGTTTGCAAAAGCCGCAGGCGCGCTCCTTTCTAGCCATCCTGCTGATCCTGCGAATCAACAAAAATGACGAGCGCGCCAGGCGCTCTCTCTCTCTCAACACACACAACTCAACAGCGCAGGTCGAAGTGTGACGTCACGATGGCTGCTTCCCAGTGCGATTTACTCTGAGCTCGTCACACTTTTTTTCGGCTTATGATAAAAGAAATACAAATGCAGAAAATTTCGCAATTAGTAGATATTTATTCAGGGCTGGATTAACCACTAAGCAAAATAAGTACTTACAAAATAAGTATATATATATATAATTTTTAATGTAGGTAGATCATTTCGACCTGGTCATTTTAAAAGTAGCTCGCAAGCTGAAAAAGTGTGGGCACCCCTGCTTCAGCACTTCAGTCCTCCCGATGCTTTAACTCATAACAGGTAAGTTATATGATTTTATTAACCGTAAAAGTATGAAATGCATGCAGGTAAAACAAAAAGTTATATATATTGTGATGGACAGCCAGGTCCCATGCCCAGCCGGGACGCCTCTTCTGCATACATCCGGGGGAGCCATCATGGACATTGCAGTACCTTCCCCGGGGCACTTGGGGGCAGTCTCCCTGGCCGTGGATCCCTCCTCAATCTCCCCCGTGGCTCCATGGGACATGGAGTCCACCACAGCAGCCCGGCTGGGAGATGGGGTGGGCGCTAGGGGGTGCTGCGGAGAACCAGCCACCACAATGGACGGTTTATCAGCCCCACCCGGAGGTGCAATTAAGACCAGCTGGTCAGGCACCTAGAACACTTCCGGGTGGGGTATAAAAGGGCCTGCCTCCCAGCAATCAGGGCCAGAATCGGGAGGAAGAGGATGAGGTTGCCTGGGAGGAGTGGTGGTGCCAGGAAGCATTTGGTGGTGTGGGTTATTCTGTGCTTTGGACTGTGTTGGGCCTGTGGGACACGGGGAAGGCGTGTGCCCACGGCTGAAGAAAATAAAAAGCCCTTTGAGTGTGAACAGGTGCCTCTGCGTAGTCTGTGCCGGGTCGGGCGCTATATAGCGCCGTTTCACAATATATAAATAAAGGACCCTGTGGTGTTTAACCGGTTATACACAGAATAAGTACACATTTACTCAGTATTAACTCTACACTAGCACAGGGGTCCCCAACTCAGGTTTTGGAGGGCACCAGTGGCTACAGAAATTCATTTAAACCCATTTCTTAATTAGTGACCTGTTTTTGCTGCTAATTAACTTCTTTTGAATTCATTTTAATTGATTTGCTCTTGAAGACTCAGACCCCTTAACTGTTTCCTTTTCCTTAATTAGCTGCCAAACAATAATGAGATACAAAATGAGCCAAAACCTGATCTGCAAACTGTGTCCCTCATACAATGTCTGAAAATAAAGAAAGATGAAGTTTGCAAGTACGCTGATCTGCTCAGGTCCCCAAAGCATTTTAACTGTGCTTCTAGAAAAGACCTAGACCTAAAATATATATGTTTGCATATCCGTATATTGGTTTTCTTCTCAGCAGGAGCTTCATGAGCAGTGGGTAGAGCTGGCTACTGCGGTTAACACACAACTTTCAACAAATGTTATAAATAGAAATTATTATTTCCCACATATTGAGATACCATAATCCAGCACAAGTTATTAAGAACTACAATCTGTCAGTAGTCTAGTAGGTGCCGAGCCTGTTTTGCTTTTCTGTACTATAGGTATTTGTTTATGCAGAATAGTCCTTCATTTGTTGACTGCATACATTACTTTGAATTTACATAAGAAGAAGTGCTATTGTTGCTTTCTTTTTTTGTCTTGCTTCAATGCAATTTTAATCCTCTACATATTATTTATGGCAACACATCTTTATTATTTATTATATAGAGCAGCATGGCAGCACATCAGGTAGTGTTGTCACCTCACAGTACAGAGACCTCCGTTCACTTTCCAGCTGGGAAACCTTAATTGTGACAATAACAAAGTGCCCTTTGCTCATATAGCTTATGTTTAGAGACTCCAGGATCTAAGTCTAAAGCCACTGTCCTGTTGAACGAAAATGGAAAATGTGAAATATTTTGTTCTCTGGATTTGAGGGAGTTGTTAGTTGAGACGCGATTTATTCTGGGGAAAAGGGTTGCAGAATCGAGTGAAACAGTTCCCCTCTAGTATGGAGGCATAGTGGCAGAGTATTAGGCTGGTGGGTAGGAAGCTTAAAGTTGTTGTTAGTGTTCTGGGTCGTTGCCTTCCAGACTGTGGAGAAAATAAATAGATAATGTCATTTTTTTGGCATCTGTGACCACATCCACTCCTCCTCCATTAGTTTAATCTCCAAAAGCTTGACCAAATGATGACGTTCCTAACACTGAATTGTTCCAGTTGAACCGCTAGGTGTTGCCTGTAGTGGAGGGGTGTCCAACTCCAGTCCTGGAGGGCCACAGTGGATGCAGGTTTTCATTCTAACCTTTTTCCTAATCAGTGACCACTTGTCACTGCTAATTAACTTCTTTTCCCTACATTTTAATAGCCCTGTTTTAAAGGATTCAGTCCTCTGAATTGATTTGTTTCTTCGTTAAATGACAGCCAAACAGAAATGAGATGTGATACGAGCCAACAGATGACCAGCTAAACTGAGGCTTCAAACTCCAGCTAATTTCACTCCAAACAGTTCCTTAATGAGAAGCCCATTCTTGCTGTTAATTAAAGCCGTTATTGAATATCAAGACTTGTTGCTGCTCTCATTCTGCCACAGCAGACTGTTGATTTTCTGTTTTTTCTGAGACCACTGTCAAGATGTTTTGGTAACATAACCGAGACCTTCACCTTTTTTTATTTTGAGGTTATCTGGTCATGTGGCGGTTGTTTTGTGTCTCAGTATTGTTTGGCTGCTGGTTAAGGAAAAAGAAACAACTAAGGGGTCTGAGTCACGTCAATTAAAACGGAGGCAAAACGAGTTAATCAGCAGCAAAAATGGTGGCTCACTAATTGAGAAGATGGTTAGAATGAAAACCTGCAGGCACTGCTGCCCACCAGGACCAGAGTTGGACACCCCTGCAGTAGTGAAATCGAGTCTCATCTCCGTCTGACTCCTAGCTTGTGCCTGTTTCTGCCAGAATTAGCTCTGTGTCCCAGTAACTGCGAATTAAACAATGTAGGTCTTGATGGATAGGTGATCAAAAAAGTAACATTTATTATGATTCATTTTACAGTTTTTCTCGATTGCTAAGACACATTCCTGGAAAGCTGCTCTCCTTTTCCCTAAACTGTGAACACAAAACCCAATTTTCAAGCTACATTCACAAAACCTCTGACTCTTCTTGCAAAACCAAACTTTCACCCCAAAACAGTTCAATCTGTGCTCAAAACTGAACTATGCTGTCAAATCATGCCTCAAGTCAATCTAAATTAAATACTCTACTGAGTAGTCACTAAACACTACATAGAAAAAAGGAAAACACAATGCTCAGGACATGAAGCGGTAGAAATAAATGTTTATTTAGGCTAAATGCATGTTGCAAAACAAAATACCTGGGCATTTTTAACACTTGTACATAGAAAAAAGAATTTGCAAAAAAACAGAAATTCTGTGCATTTACATGTAGCACTTGTACGTAAAAATCAAGCACAAAAATAAACAAATGAAGTACAAAGAAAAGAAGTGCATTACTCCGCCACAGCATCATTTCTCCGTACTGGGTCAGGCCACAGGACTTCATCTACATCACAGGCCACATTTTCTCTGGCCAGGCAACGGGGGGAAAAAACCCCTGGCATGCCATATCCAGGCTTGACATGCCTCCATACCCATGTCACCACAGGCCAGTTCCATGGCTTGCAGGAGATTTACCCTGGTATAAGGTTGGCGTTCATATACCTTCCACCGCCATGAGGAGAAGAATTCTTCAATGGGGTTCAGGAAAGGGGAGTACGGTGGAAGGCAAAGATTGATAAAACCTTGGTTCATATTGAACCACTCTCTAACCTGGAGGCCTCTGTGAAAACTCACACTGTCCCAAACAATGACATAGATGGGCTGCTCATCCTGCTGCCCTAACAGAGCATCTCGCATGTGATTGAGGAAAATGAGGAGCTGGTGAGTGTTGTAGGGCCCTAGGTTGGCCTGATGGTGGACAACACCATGATTGCTGATGGCAGCACACAGTGTGACATTGCCACCACGCTGCCCAGGGACACCAACAATGGCCCGTTGGCCAATCACACTACAGCCTCTCCTTCTCCTTTTGGTGAGATTAAACCCAGCTTCATCCATGTAGACGTATTCATGGAGTTTTTCCATTGCATCCAGTTCAAAAACTCTCTGTAGGAATAGATATATATTTTTGTAAGTGATGTAGGCCAACTACAGTAAATCACTACTTACAGTAACCAACATTTATGTGTCTGGATATATACCAACCTGTACATACTGGAATCTTTGCTCTTTGACTCTATCAGAGTTGCGTTCAAAGGGCACTCTGTAGAGCTGTTTCATGCGCAGTCTGTTGCGCTTGAGGACACGGTCAACAGTAGAGAGGCTGACACTGTCAATACCCTCAAAATGCACATGGTCCTCAATGATCCTCAGCTGAATTTCACGCAGTTTAATGGTGGTGTTCTCACGGACCATGTCGACAATTAGGGTCTCTTGGTGTGGGGAGAACATAGATGTCCTACCACCCCCATGTGGCAGTCTTTCAATTCTACAAAAAGAGAACATGCACTTACAAAAATACATACATGGAATAGGCCTACAAACAGTCAGACTAACCCTCCATTACAATACTGCAGTACACTGGCACAGTGATGTACTGAAACATGTTTACTGTGGTACAGTATATAGTACAGTCATTGTACAAATGTAATTGTTGTCAACATTTACATACTATAATGTCAAAAAAGGTAACTACCTGTTCTCTTCTCTAAATCTTTGGATTATGGTGGACACAGTGAATCTACTGATGTTTGGTTGTACCCTTAGTCCAGCCTCCTTCATTGTCATACCATGGACAAGAACATGGTCAATCACAGTAGCTCTGATTTCATCAGATATTACTGTTCTTTGTCCTCGCTGACCACCTCGACCACCTTGACCTGCTCGACCTTCTCTCACACGAACTCCTCTTCTTAGATTTCTATCCATTGTAGTGCCTCACAAACCAGTGCTCTGGCTTATATGTACCCTCACATCATTAGCCACAAGTGTGAAAAATTTTGAGTTGTTGTGTTCAACCGGTGACAACTGAGCTTTAATTGTGTTTGACTTTTGCCACCTGTGCTCACCATTATGCAACACAGGTGTATCACAATGACAATGTGTTGACAAGATGTGTCTAAACAGGTGAAAAGTGCTTATGGTTTTGCCAAAAGTGTGACTGATTCAATAAGTGGGTTCAGGCAACTGAGAATTTGGTTCAGACAATAGGGTTTAGTGTTTTAGCAATCGAGAAAACTGTAATATCCATCCATCCATCCATTATCCAACCCACTATATCCTAACTACAGGGTCACAGGGGTCTGCTGGAGCCAATCCCAGCCAACACAGGGCACAAGGCAGGAAACAAACCCCGGGCAGTGCACCAGCCTACTGCAGGGCATATACACCCAGCACACACTAGGGACAATTTAGGATTGCCAATGCACCGAACCTGCATGTCTTTGGACTGTGGGAGGAAACCGGAGCACCTGGAGGAAACCCACGAAGACATGGGGAGAACATGCAAACTTCATGCAGGGAGGACCTGGAAAATTTGTGCCACTGTGCCCACTGTGTCACCGTGCTGCCCCTCTGTTGCTGCTTCAAGGATTTCAACATCCTAGTTTCAAATCTCATGCTCGGTTATTGTCTGTATGAAGTTCTTCCATTGTCCGCATGGTGCTTTTTTCAAGTACTCTTGTCTTCTTTCCACAGTCGTGGCCAAAAGTTTTGAGAATGACGCAAATATTAATTTTCACAAAATTTGCTGCCTCAGTTTTTATGATGGCAATTTGCATATACTACAGAATTTTATGAAGAGGGATCAGATGAATTGCAATGAATGGCAAAGTCCCTCTTTCCCATGAAAATAACCTTAATCCCAAAAAACCCATTTCCACTGCATGCCAGCCCTGCCACAGAAGGACCATCATTGCTTTGCACAAAAAAGGCTTCACAGGCAAGGATATTGCTGCTAGTAAGATTGCACCTAAATCAACCATTTATCAGATTATCAAGAACTTCAATGAGAGAGGTTCGATTATTTTGAAGAAGGCTTCAGGGCACCCAAGCAAGTCCAGCAAGCGCCAGGACCATCTCCTAAAGTTGATTCAGCTGCGGGCACCACTAGTGCAGAACTCGCTCAAGAATGGCGGCAGGTAGGTGTGAGGGAGGCGAAGACTTTTGGAGGATGACCTGGCGGGTGTCAAGAAGGGCAGCAAAAAAGCCAAGAAAAACATCAGGGAAAGACTGATATTCTGCAAAAGGTACAGGGATTGGACTACTGAGGACTGATGGGCTAAAGTTATTTTCTCTGACGAATCCCCTTTCCGATTGTTTGGGGCATCCGGAAAAAAGAAAAGCTGAGCGGCGCTACCATCAGTCCTGTGTCACACCAACAGTAAAGCATCCTGACACCATTCATGTCACGTGGGGTTGCTTCTCAGCCAAGGCAGTGAGTGGGCTCACTCACCATTTTGCCTAAGAACACAGCCATGAATAAAGAATGGGACCAAAACATCTTCCGAGAGCAACTTCTCCCAACCATCCAAGAACAGTTTGGTGACCAACAATGATGGAGCACCAGGCCATAAGGGAAAAGTGAGAACCAAGTGGCTCGGGGACAAAAACATCAAAAGTTTGGGGTCCATGGCCAGGAAACTCCCCAGACCTTAATCCCATTGAGAACTTGTGGTGTCTGGACAAACAAAACCCCACCAATTCTGACAAACTCCAAGCATTGATTATGTCAAGAATGGGCTTCCATCAGTCAGGATTTGGCCCAGAAGTTAACTGACATCATGCCAGGGTGAATTGCAGAGGTCATGGCTAACACTGCAAGTATTGACTCTTTGCATAAACTTACTGTCATTGTCAATAAAAGCCTTTGAAACTTCTGAAATGCTTTGTAATTCTACTTCAGTACACCATAGAAACATCTGACAAAAAGATCTAAAAACACTGAAGCAGCAAACTTTGTGAAAACCAACACTTGGTCATTCTCAAATCTTTTGGCCACGACTGTACATCCCAAAGATGCATTGGCAATTCCACTTTGGCCAATTGTGGGAATGGAAAGGTAGGCCATGCAATCGTTTTGTGTTCTTTTCCAGTGGATGGTCCCTGCAATACAGAATTTGAAATAAGCAGATTTGAAAATACGCAAAATTTATGGAAGCTAAAGGTGCAGGCTCATCGTTCCTGGCACAGTGCTTCATTTCCCAGCCTGGTCATGGTCTGTATGAATTGTTCACATTCACTCAGTTTCTGCCTGGATTTATCTACTCATTTTGCTTTCCTCCAACCTTTAAAATGACTCCTCGTGTATGAGTATGTCTTTCTGGTGGATTCACAGCACAAAGACTGATGGTTTGTTCTCCTTTCCCTAACACTGGCTGGATTCTAAATGACTACCTAATCCTTAATTTCCACAGTGTGTGTTTGCTTAAAGTCGAGTTCTGTCTTTTTATCTCATTTTTGATGTAGCCAGTTTGTCTTATGTGTACATGACCAACTACTACTTAATGTCTTTGTCCTTAAATTTTATTTACTGTCCCTCTTATTTTAGGTCAGTCTTCGAATATCATCCAAGAAAACCTTTTTCTGTAAACCTTTCACACACATTTCCATTAAATGATGAAAATAAATTGCAGCATGGCTGAAACTATGCCAGAACATACTGTATGACTTGAGATGATGAAAATAAAGAGACGCCTCAGGTGCAAACCGTGCTACACAGCACATTGTTTCCTCCCAAGAAAAACAAAGATTCACATGTAATAGAAATTATATTTTATTTTGACACCTTTGTTTCCTGCTATTGCATGGTTGTAATTTAAACCTCATGAAACTAACTGCTTTGGTGAAACTGAAAACACACCTGATCTACCAGTCTGCACCATCACAGGATGCTTTTCCTGGAAAACCGGGAATTGGAAAGCTGGATTAAACCTGATCACGTTTTCAGTCTTATTTATGTAGAAATCCAGAAATCCCGACCATCTTCGAATTAGGAAACTGGCTGGAAGGAAAAGCTGCAGCCACTGCGGCCCTCCAGGACCGTGATTGAGGACCCCTGGTCTAAAGGGTTTCAAACTGTCCAGCACAGTAGTCTCAAACTCTGGTCATGGAGGGCCACAGTGGCAGCAGGTTTTCATTCTAACCCTTTTCTTAATTGGTGACCACTTTTTGCTCATTAATTAACTCCTTTTCCTTTCATTTCAATTGACTTGTATTTTTTTAAGACCTGTTCCCCTGACTTTCTTAATTTATTTCCTTAAATGGCACCCAAACAGAAATTAAATGTGAAGTGAGTGAGGCAACAGAAGGCCAACTAAGTCAGGGCCTCCAATGCCATCCAATTTCACTCCAACCAGTTGCTTAATTAGGCACAGAGTCTTGTTGTTAATTAAACCAGTTCTTTAGCCCCATGGCTTGTTGCTGCTCTAGTTGTACAATATCAGACATTTCCGAAATTTGTTGATTTTCTGTTTTCTAAGAACTCTGTTAAAATACCTTATTATTGACAGAGGACTACCGGTGAGTTACTTTTATTGTTTCCAACTGAAAGTTGTATGCAATCTGTGAGTTGCTTCTCTCCTGTTTTTGATCTGGATTTCTATGTAACGGAATGTGTTTTGTAGATGTTAAGTATTAAAGGGATTTGTATTGCATATCAAATCACACTACTGTTTTTACATTAAAATAATTAATTGTCAAAAAGCTTTTGTCATATACATGGAAACTTAAAAAACGCTGCTCCACACCAAAAACCTATCAATAATCCCTTGTTAAAATTCCCAGATGTAATATTAGGAAGGGTGGATTACATAAATATCCCCATTAGTTGTGTCTAGTGTCTCGCACATGCACATGGGAGGCAGCTTAACCTCCTTAGTGTTTTTTTCTCAACAAAACATGCAATACGTGTTACATTTTTTGGCTTAAAAATTAAGTTTTTATTAAATCTCATCTTCTTACTGTAAAACATGTAAAACACTAAAAGTACAAAATCAGAAGTGTTGAAAAGTATAGTAATGATACAAATAATAATAATATGAAGAGCACACTGCACATGTGTGAGTGACGTGAGAGTCACTTTCGGATTCCCAGAATCACTTTCATCTTCACTGCCTGAAGACAGATTCACATTCGTTATTACTGCTGATAAGAGGCATTTCTTACGAGAAGACATTATGAGTCTAGGAGAAGACACCTAGACACTATAACACTTGGGCCTGACACTTACACAAGACACACCTACACAGTTGCCCAAGTGGCACTCAGGACTAACACCTTTAGCACTGTTTTTACAGCCCGAGTGACGAGTGGGTCTAACACTAAGAAGGTTAATGGCTCTAGCGAATGTAGTTACCCACAGAGTCAGGGATTGGCACTGTTTTCTGATCCTCTCTCCTTCCTCTGCAGACCAGGGGCCTCATGTATAAATAGTGCGTACAGTCAAAAATGTTGCGTACGCCCATTTCCACGCTCACTTTGAGATGTATAAAAACTAAACTTGCCGTAAAACCAGACGCATTTTCACGGCAGCCTCCCGTCATGTGTATGTAAGTTCCTACTCGGTTTTGCAAACTGGCAGCACCCAGCATCAAAGCAGCGCTACCGTAGGGCTGGGCGATATATCAAAAATTTATCGTTACCGAAATTTATGACTCTCATCGACGTCATTTTGCCCATGTCGGTAAATTCGGTATTTTAAAAAAAAAGAAAAGGCATGTGCAGGTTGGCGATGTTCATGTCCCTTTAAGACGCTGTGCTACGTTACAGACTTGACGGGGTGGAGTCACATGACTCTACTACCTGTAACAAGACGAGACACGGGTGAACAAATGGAGGACGATTTAAATGTTGAAGCAGCAGCGACGGAGGTAGAGCTGGTGGAGGAGGAAGAGGAGACGCTTGTTAACAAAAAAAATGCATCATCAATCGTTTGGCAACATTTTGGATTCAACAAGGATGATATTGATCAAAAAATTGTTAAATGTAAACTCTGCAAAAAGACTGTTGCGTCAAGTCAAGGTAACACAACCAACCTCTTCCACCACCTGCAGCACAACCATGTGATTCAATTCGAAGACATAAAAAAAGCTCAAAGCGAGAAGAGATTAGGAGGACCAGCAAAAACGTCTTCCTCCACCAGGCAGCGGTCAATAACCGAAGCATTTGCTAGTACTCAACTATATGAGCGAACTTCAAAAAGATGGCAAGAAATCACAAATGCTATAGGCTACCACATAGCAAAAGACATGGCTCCTATTGCTACAGTGGAACGCAACGGGTTCAGACACTTCATGAAAATAATTGACAAGAGATACGAACTCCCATCACGAAAATATTTTTCAAAAACTATCATTCCCAGCATGTACAGCACAGAGAGGGAAAAGGTTGCTGCTGAATTGAGATACGTTAAGCACGTTGCAGCCACATCCGATCTCTGGTCCAGCCGCACAATGGAGCCGTATATTAGTCTCACAGTTCATTACATCGACAACAAATGGGAGCTGCGTACCAGAGTGCTCGAGACGGCCTATTTTCCATCTGATCACACGGGGGAGATGGTTGGACAGGGGTTGAGAGCGATGCTGTCTGCATGGGACATCAGTGAAGAGGACCTTGTTGCTATAACAACTGACAACGGCCCAAATATTGTGAAAGCTGTCAAGCTCAATAAATGGACACGGGTGCAATGTTTTGGGCACAGGCTGCACCTGGCAGTCGGTAAGTGTGTACATCTTAATATATTTGGGTGGTGACATCTGGTGTGTTTTAAAGTGACTTTAATTCTGTGCGTCATATTCAAAATTGAAAGTATTAATGTTTGAATAACGTTTATATAGGCATAAAAATACTTAAGACTGCTGAGCAGCAGTGTATCCAGAAAGTTTTTACAGAAGACTTATTGTGAGCCAGTGTTGATCATGTTGTGCTGTGAAATGTAGCAAAATACATGATTTTTAAAATGTTTTATTACTGTGCCAACCCTTTTTAATTTTGTAAATATGGTCTGAGAGGTCTTATTTAATTCTTACTTTATTTTGCTTGCTTTATTTGAGAATTAGACCATGAATTGGGGTGATGTTGGGTGTGAAGATTTGGATAGATATTTAAAATTTATGCCTTTTTTCAGTTTTTATTTTCAAGACTTTTTTTTATAACTTGGCAGTCCCTTTGTAATTTTTCAAATTTTGGTAGAAGTGAGAAGTGTTATTGTTGCATTCAAGTACATCCAATAAAGGTAAATGTAATATTTTTAGTAGCTAAAATCTGATGAGGAATACTTCATTTTATTTTTTCTAGTTTAGTTCAGTTTTTCCCCTGAAAAAGTTCTGTGGTCAGTGGAGGTTTACATGGCAGTTAAATGACTACAACAATTTTTCCTATTCTTAATGTTTGCATGTGTGTGTTTTTGCTTGTTTGTTTCAGAAAACACCCTGCAAAATCACACCCCTGTGGAACGGGCAACGAAGACCTGCAAAAAGATTGTTAGTACCTTTTCCTACAGCTGGAAAAAGAAGAAGGCATTACGGAAGGCACAACAAGAGATGAACCTACCAATGCACAAGCTCAAAACGGCATGTCCAACCAGATGGGGATCCAGGCAGATGATGACAGCACGGATCCTTGAGCAGAAAAATGCCATCACCCGGGTAGGTTAAATGATCCTTCATTATCTATTTTATTGTGTGCATTCAGGTAATGCATCTAGCCTTTATTGTGATTGCTCTGATCTACCATTTAAGATGAAATAAATAATATAATTAAATTAAAATAATAAATAATTATTATTACAGGTCCTCACTGATGACAGAGCATCAAGACATCTTGTTCCGACGTGGTCAGACCTGGATGTCTTGGAGGCAGTCAACAAAGCTCTTGCTCCATTGGTAGAGTTTACGGACGCCCTGTCAGGGGAAGAGTATGTCACCATCTCATCTGTGAAGCCTGTCCTACACATCCTCCATTCACGAGTGCTGGCTGAGGAAGAAGACGATGTGACGCTGACCAAAACCATAAAATCTGAAATCCTTGCATACCTTGACGACAAGTTTTCAGATCCTCCCACTGTAGAGCTTTTGGACACAGCCAGCTTTGTTGACCCCAGATTCAAAGCTGCATATATTTCTGCCGACCGTGTTACTACCATTCAAGAGAAAGTGAAAATGGAGATGAAGTCAGCAGCTGCAGTCCACCCAGAAAGTACAGCAGAGAGCACAGAGCCTCAGCCTTCTACATCATCCGAAGAAAAAAAAGCGAAAGAGATCACTGGGAAGCTTTTTCAAAGAAAGTGAGACTCTCTCTTCAACTGCACCCACTGTGTCACCTGAGCAAGCAATAGAAGCTGAGCTGAGCAGCTATTCAGTGTGTCCTGTCCAGGACAGTGAGGAAAATCCACTAGATTGGTGGAGAAAGCATCAAGTAAACTTTCCCACTCTAAGTAAAGTTGCAAAAAAGTATCTTTGCATCCCAGCCACCAGCTCCCCATCCGAGCGGGTTTTCAGTTCTGGAGGAAACATTGTGACATGCCTCAGATCCTGCCTGAAACCTGAAATGGTCAATATGCTTGTGTTTCTTAGCAAGAACCTGGAGTAAACACTACTCAGGTAAACATCTACAACAGTAGTTTGATTGAACCGCTCAGGATACCAAGTCTGCTGCTGCCCCTTTTTGAAGTGCCCTGTTCAAGCCCTGCCTAATTTTAACTATCAGTGTTCTATTGAAGTTTTTTGCACACAGCACTATTTAATGTTTTTGTTTAAGAGTTTATAGTTTTCACTAGTCACATGGCAGTGCTTAGTATTTATTATAGTTTTTTCTGTGTCCAATTGACATTTGTGTTTGTGACATTATTTGTTTACAAGTTATAGTACCTCAAGGCCTTAGCAGAGATAGGCCTTTGTCCATGATGGCATTACATTTGTACAATCATTGTTTACTTTGTGAATAGCCAATGTGAAACATATTTATTATTAAACTATTTTGTTTACAAGGGATACACATTTTTTAGAGAGCATGGTTACATATTGTATCCTACACTTTTTATTTTGTTCAGTTAATAAATCTTAACCACTAAAAGTACTTACTACTATTGTCTTCATTTATTTTCAGTGACATTTTACAGTCCTTTAAAGTGGTAATAATATAATTGCAATGAATAGGTCTAGGGGGAATAATATTATCAAAATAACTGGAGGAACTATGCTGCCTGCCACAGCCCCATCAAATGAAAAAAAAAAAAAACGTTTGTTTTTTTGGCACTTGGGGTGGTTATCGTCCATTTATCGTTATCGAGGTTAACTGCTCAATTTATCGTGATATTGATTTTAGGCCATATCGCCCATGTTTGCGCTACCGTTTCTGTTTCGTTTCCTTTTCTTTTTCAGATTCATATCCGTGACGCGGCTTTATCAAGTACACTGAAATTAATTGCATATCATTTACAAATTTAATTCACTTGATTGTAATCATTCTGTAACAATATAATGCTGCACGGACTGGCCAAATTATTCCAACTACCATGGCCGTTTTAGCATTGTTAGAAGACATCAAAAATGAAAGAATTAGAAGAGAGTGCGTATTTAGAGATGATGACGATGACTGGCTTCTAAGACAATTTCGATTTCCAGGAGGTATCCTCTTTTGTTAGAATACTAGGATGTATACTTGATATCATTTTATGATGAAATGCATAAAAGTATGTGTGCGAGATTTTACAGCTAAATTGGTAACTTCATTTAAATAATGTATACTTTTAATAACTAAACATGTGGGGGCTCTTTGGTGCAGAGGCAGCGATGAGTTGGTGCCCCATCCAGGGTTTGTTCCTGCCTCAGGCTCTATGCTTGCTGGGAGTGGCGCAACCCTGGATGGATGGATGGATGGATGGAATAATTAAACATGTATAATGAAGATCTTTCAGTGTTCCTCAAACGTTTTCAGGAATTGGCGTTCCTAGCTTACAGATGGTTTTACGTTTATTGCAGATACTTACTGTTTGGCAATTTTTTACGTGGAGAAATGAAGTGGAAGGACAAGAATTGGGGGTTGGTACGTTTGACAGACACAGTACTGCTGCAATAAATTATTCCATCCAGGGTCACGCCCATCCCATCAAGCATCATGCGCCATCGCTACTGCTGTGCCACCGTAACCCCACATGTTTAATACATGCTTTAAAGCAGTTCATCATGAAAATGATATCAAGTATATATCTTAGTATTCTAAAATGTTCAGAGAGCTGTAATATCATGAATGTAATGAACTCTGTGTGGTGATCACTGTCGACGTGCTCCTGTTGGTGTAAAAGAAAGCCCATTTAAGTATAATGGAGTAATTAACAGCTGGGTCAGGGAATACTTAGAATATGAAGCATTTAATGTGCTACTTTAGTTACGATGGGGTTTGAAGTAGTAGGGTCATTGTCCTTATGGATGCAGTGAGAAGTTAAGCAAGCAAAATGACACCTTTTATTGGCTAACGAGAAAGATTAAAATATGCAAGCTTTCGAGGCAACACATGCCCCTTCTTCATGCAAAATATAATCAATGGGGTTATGAGAAACTCTAGCAAATTAAACATCAGTTTTAAGATGAAATTACGCTGTTCTACTTTAATGACAAAATAAACTACGAGATCAAAGTGGAGAAAAGCCAAGCAAAATGACACCTTTTATTGGCTAACTAAAAAGA
>JANRMT010062834.1:51037482-51047794 GCA_026402145.1 Polypterus bichir lapradei
TAACGCAAACAGCATGCTAAACAAGACCCATTTAATATATCTCTTACACAAGTACTGAAGCTACAACAGACTTTACACAATGTTGTATTAAAATCAATGTGGCTGTGTGACTGTGATGGCTGACAGGTGTTTGAGAAATTCTAAATTCTTGAGACTTCAGCCATGAACTTGAACAATCTTTTACTTGTGTTTAAATACCTCATTGGCCATCTTAGTGTCACTCTAATGTGGGAAAAAGAAAAGTTATATCCCCACACGAAAAATACATATTCCTAAGGTGCTATCAGTACAACATAAAAGAACTATTGACAACATTTCAGAAGCCAACGGGATTGCTTTCTCAACAGAATCATCATTACTGTTGGAGCAGATATAAGCCACACGTCTTAAAAGGCACAAAAATGTATCACGTGTCATTACAGGAATGGTATTCCCTATTGATCTATAGCAGCGCTTCCCGATTCATTTTACCCCCGCACCCCCTGTGACGGACGAGGCCGATTTCGCACCCCCTTGGTTTGAGAAGAAGTATGAAAAAATATGAGGTTAACGCAGAAAAACAGATCACCAATTGAAGCTTTATGAATAATGGATACTTTATTCTCCATCAATAATTGTTTTGGTAAAGCCATACTCAGTGTAATCCTCCTTCCATTTTCTATTTTTTTCACGACTAGCCATGATTAAATGAACGGTAAAAAAGTAAGAGCGAAGCGAGGGTCACTGATTGAGGCAGGCAGGCAAGAGCACAATAGCACGCGGGCTCGATGTAGTGCGCGTTAAGTCAATCTATAATGTGCGGTCAGATTCGAAAAAATATATCTTTTCAAGTTCTATTTGGATATAAGTAGGTTCTATTTAGTCGACAGAAATATCTTTGGTAGGAATGTAAGTTGAATTTAGTCTTTAAATTTCTATAGTGAAGAAAAAATTAAGCAATGATGACTAAATATAACTTATATTCCTACCAAAGATATTTCTGTCGACTAAATAAAAATTACTTATATTTAAAATTTAAATAGAACTTGAACAGATACGATAGTTCATAATACCCACGCAGTACTAAGTGCGCGTAAGAGCGGAAGTCATCCGTTTTAACAAGCAGCGTATTGCACTGATACGAAGTAGCCTGCCCATTTAATTATTTAGGAATGGATAGATAAATTAACATTTTGTACAAATAATGTTTTTCATTTTTCTTCCTCGATGGATTCTGGCACCCCCAGCCAGTCTCAGTGATGGGGAAGCAAGAACGCTCCACTGACCAAGCGACACATGAACGGGGTAAGCGGAGCCAGTAAGAATCTTGCAAAACTCAGTTAAAAGAATCGTTAGATGTAAAACAAGCGTTGGTGTCTCCTTTCAGACTTTGAGAGCAGTGGATTCAGCCGATCTGCTCATTCTCCGTCATAAGGAGATGGCCACCCAGGCTTGATTTTACCCAAAGACCAAAGGAGAGACAGAAAAGAAAAGAAAAAAAAAAACAGAACCCAACTTACCCAATTCTTGTTATTGTGGCACCCGGGCCTTCGAGTCCAAATATCCGTCCTTAAATATGTCTTTGGGCAAGGATTTTACAACGCTGGGGCAAATCAAAATGTTTTAAGATAAGATTTTTTAAGATAACCCGCCAACATATTTGTAACCAATCAACAAACACAGCATGCCTCATGTTAAGCTAACCAATGGAATTACACCATGCCAGTGGGGGCGGGTGCTAGTTTGGAACCGCCAATCAGGATACACACCAAGCAGTGGGAATAAGAAGAGTCTATGGCTAAAAGACAATATGGTGCGACTGAAAAAATTTATGAACTAGGTTGTCAATGAAAATGGTGTTAGCATTTGAATTTAACAGAAACAGACAAAAACATCATAACACATACAATGGTGGTGCAGGCATTGGGCTGCCGATTTCTAAGCCAGGAGAGTGGGGTTTGCATCTGGGGACGAGGGCAAAAGTAAGACGGTTATTTTTAAGTGTGTATATTATCATGATTAAAATATTAATGTATGTTATTCAATTATAGTCCCATAAACTAAATGGTAAAAATGGAATGCTCTTGTTGTCATTCTTAATACACACAATTTAATTTATGATATGCCTAGAAGTTGGTAAGACACACCAAGGCAAACGGTTTTGTAAATTAATAAATAAATAAAAATTCCTCTACCACGCGTTAATATTTATGTATATATAAGTCATGATGGTGTGTACACATTTAATTAGTCTTTTTATTCGTAGCATGATTAACTTGTCCCTTAAAAAGAAGAAAAAGCATTATTTTGGTGCATGGCAGCCATTTTATTAATTAACTATATGTTAAGAAAAAAGAAGCAGCGCATCTGATCAGTGTATTGGCCAGTGGCGCACGCATAGGGTTGATGACCTCTAAGCCAGGAAAGTGGATTTTGAGTCCAGGCAGAAGAGCAAAACTAAGACATGTACTTTTAAAATGTGTATATTATTATGATTACGATATATATGTTATTCTAACTAAATGGTAAAATGGAATTCTAGTCTTCTTTACACCAATTACCACTCGTTGGAGGAGACTGAACATCTGTTGCTGCTCTTTGAGATAAGGCGAGTGTAGGGGGCCTTGATGGAACATTCTAGAGGTACCCTGTTACATAGAATAAATGACGCAATTCACTGTAATATATGTTGCACCATGTCTCTATAGGTGATAATGGTGGAACATTCCAGAGGTACCCTGTTATATAAAATAAATGATGCAATTTATTTGTAACATCTGTTTTACAGTTATGTTTCACTATGTGTCAATAAACGATAACGGTTTATTATGTCATGTTAGATGGTTATCGGTATATTATATATAACTGACTTGGATGGAATTACACATTAAATATTTTAATGCATTTTCCATTCCTGGAGAGTTATGGCTCGCTTCTTAGATTCGGATGAAACTGATGATCACCTTTCCGATCGTCATAGAATTAGCAATGAAACGCCTGGTAAGAGTTGTACATTCATGTATAATTAATGAAAAAAATCTACTTTGTCCCAGTATGGAGTTAGCTCCCGAAGCAAATATAATGCTATTTGTATGTACAAAGTTAATTTTAAAATACCGCCACTACATTTTTTTCCAGGATTTTCAGCACGTGAGAAATTGCTTGAATCTCGAATGACTACCTCGCTGAAAAAAAGCACCATAAAGCAACCCAGACGTGTGTTAACGACATTATTATCAGGTGTGACAACATCTCAGCAGACCCCAGGTACGGAAAAAAAAAAAAAAAAATTGTTTAATGAAAATGCACTTCAGCGATAAGACCTTTGCTGTCCAAGGGCCTCACAAGGGGCAAACGGTATAGAAAAAAGGATGGGTGTGTGTGGCTATGGTCGGGGCCCTTTGGGGATCGGCAAGCTGAGTAAATGGATGTACGTGTCAGTATTGTGTAATAGCGAATAAGATTGTGATTAATTGAATTTTTATTCAGATTTTGGGCAATCCGGTTGCAGTGTTTCCAAAGGAAAGAAAACAGAGAAGGCCAACAACAACCAAGTCTGGAAAACAAACCATTCATTCGCGTGATAAAGTTGATAACCGTGTGTATCATTTAATCGAGAAATGGCTGCTGTGTACTATAAGAATAATTAATTCATTTAGCAACAGTCATAAAGGTGTACAGTTTTTATATTGAGGAGATATTATGTCCTCAGAGTGATCATTAAAAGAAATATCTTCTGACGTCCATTTTTGAGTCTGAACACATACCAGTAGATTAACTTCAGACAGCTTTCCAAAGATTGTATAGGCTGGAAAGCATAATCTTAAAAGACTGTTAAGTCTGGGTGCAAGAACAGGTGTAAAAAGAAGCTTCATAACACATTTTTAAATACGATTCGAAAGATTAAAATTAAATACAAACGGCTGTTGACTTATCAGAAAAGGCGACTGAAATGTCCCAGGGGCCGTAGGGATAATAGGACAAGAGACCAAACAGATTCTTAATGCACATGTTGAAATTGTAAGGGAATGTGAAAGACAAATTAAAAGATTTCGAGCTACAGAGCATAACTATGAATTCTGATTTATCAATTTGGATAGAATTAAGTCATACACACATGCCATAAACATTGCTCATCAAGGTATTCAGGGTATTTTAGGTGCATTATCCCTTAATATTGTGCCAAGTGATTTTGTTCAATTGTGACTTATTTCCTCGAGTTTGCAAAAAAGAATCTCGATAGTTTTGACTCTATAAGCTTTTTAAACTATGTATCTCAGATGCTACAAAGTAATACAGAAATTATTACAGATTCGTCTCTCCGATTTGTAGTAACCGTTTTGAAAAACATGCAAGGTGGGGCAAGGATTAAAATTAGCACAGTGCTCTTCAGTAAAATTATAAGTACTAAACGACGTCTATTAGTGGATTTCTCACATCGGGGCAGTTTGTGTTTTGCAGGGAGTGTGTGTGTCGCTTGCTCATTCAAAAAGACCTGAGTGATAGTGACATTCTGCAAAAGGCTAGACAATTGCATGAGAAACTGGGGTTTTCAGAAGACAAGAAAATATCTTTTTCAGATGTGAAAAATTTTGAGTGTTTATTAGATGTTTCTATAAAGGTGCTATACATACATAAAAGTACATGGAAATACTTCACAACTGGTCCGATTCCGCCAAACTGTAAAGTGATTTTTCTTTTATTACACAGCAAACATTATTTTGGCATCTTAGACATGAAGAAATTTGTAGGGGCTAGTTATTATTGTGCAATCTGTCACGCAGCTTATTCTCACAAAGATGGTCATGCTTGTGTGAATACATGCCGGGCTTGCCTTGATGCTTCTTGCTTTGAAGCCAAAGGCGAGATGATTAGATCTCTCATATGCAAAATCAAACGAATGCCTTGAGAAATACAAAAACAAACAACCTTTGCGAAATAAAAGAATACTGAGCTTGCTGCCAGTGTTTCACACCTCCTAGTCACAGTTACCAGTCGAATATATGTCCGCATTGCAAAGAAACAAACATAAACCACAGTCATAAAGGTGTACAGTTTTTAGTAAACTTTATCGAGGAGATATTATGTCCTGAGAGTGATTTCACACCTCCTAGTCACAGTTGCAAGTCGAAGATATGTCCGCATTGCAAAGAAATGTTATATGCAACCATTATTAAAGAGTGCCATGTCGACAAAATACGTATTTTATGATTTTGAATGTCGGCAAGACCAAACTGAATTACATTTACGCTTTACACGTGGATGGTAACAGGAGGTGGGAGTTTGCCGGAAATGCTTGTATTGAAAGATTTATATCAATGTTTATCCATAGAAGGTTTAAAAATTACACATTTATTGCACATAATGCAAAATCCTATGACAGCTATTTTGTAATCAGTCAATTAATAAAAGAAAAAATGAAAATCGATTTGTTATCTCTCAGTGGAAAAATCAATGAATTGTGAATGGTTTAAACATCAGATTCATCGACTCTTTGAACTTTTTAGAATCTAAATTGTATAAATTACCTGAGGCTTTGGGTTTTAATAGGGTGAAAGGGTACTTTCCTTATTTTTTTTAATGCTGCTGAAAATCTAAATTATGTGGGGCCTATAGACCTGCTGTAGAATTTTATGGTGTAGAAAGTATGATGCCAGAGGAGAAGACAGAATTTCTTTTATGGTATTCTTAACACAAGAATGACATATTTAATTTTCAAAAGGAATTAAAAATGTACTTTTACTTAGATGTAGAGATTCTAAGGTCGGCTTGTATCTTGTTCAGGGAAGAGGTTATAGAGATAACCAAAATGACATGCATGTATTTAGACGAGCAGTTTCAGGTCAGATACAAAACATTGTCTATTGATCCTTTTCAACATTTTACTTTAGCGAGCGTTTGTATGTTTATGTTTAGACTTAAATTTTTGCGTGAGCAAAACATAACTTTGTCATTACAAGATGGGTATCATTGGCAACAAAAGAGATACTTGACCCCGTCCATACAATGGCTCATGTATTCAGAGTCGGAAAAAAAATCAACATGTGGCACACAATAAAACCAGGAGGTGAAATGTGTATTGGAAAATATTATCTATACGGGTATGCAAAAATATAAAGATGGCTTTTGAATTTAACGGATGCTTTTACCATGGCTGTAATATCTGTTACAGTGAAAAATCATGGAATAGTGTTACGAAGACAACATTCGGTTCGCTTTATTCAAGGACTATGGAGAAACTTCACTACTTAAAAATGCAGGGTTTTCAGGTGAATCAAATCTGGGAACATAATTGGTTCGAGAAAACATCCGTGTGCAGAATTTCCTGAAAACAGCTCGTCTCCCTGAGTCTTTGAACCCTAGGGAATCTCTCTTTGGCAGTAGAACAAAAGGTGTGCGCTGGAGAAAAAATCCATTACTACGATTTCACGAGTTTATATCCTTATGTGAATAAAACCAAAAGATATCCAATCGGTCATCTAAAAATTATTTATAAGGATTTTGCACCATTAGGAACGTATTTCGGATTAGCCTGGGTGATGGTGTATCCACCCAGAAATCTTCTAATCCCTGTTTTGCCATGCAAAATAAACAAAAAATGATACTCTACTCTTTGCCACACTTGTGCTGTAACACAGCAGCAGACTCCCTGCACACACCCTCACAAGGAAAGAGCTTTTACCGGATGCTGGACGACCCTGGAATTATTTGCAGCTATTCAGCAGGGTACAAAATTGAAAGCATATATGAGATATGACATTTTGAACAAAGCTCTAGCGAACTTTTTTCAGAGTATATTAATACAGTCGTGGCTGAAATTATTGGCACCCCTGGAATTTTCCCAGAAAATGAGCCATTTCTCCCAGAAAATTGTTGCAATCACAAATGTTTTGGTATACACCTGTTTATTTTCTTTATGTGCATTGGAACAACACAAAAAAACAGAGAAAAAAAGCCAAATCTGACATCATTTTACACAAAACTTAAAAACCGGGCTGGACAAAATTATTGGCACCCTCAACTTAATATTTGGTTGCACGCCCTTTGGAAAAAAAAACTGAAATCAAGCGCTTCCTATAACCATCAACAAGCTTGTTACACCTCTCAACTGGAATTTCCGACCACTCTTCTTTTGCAAACTGCTCAAGGTCTTTCAGATTTGAAGGGCGCCTTCTCCCAACAGCAATTTTGAGATCTCTCCATAAGTGTTCAATCGGATTTAGATCCGGACTCATTGCTGGCCACTTCAGAACTCTCCAGTGCTTTGTCTTCAACAATTTCTGGGTGCTTTTTGAGGTATGTTTGGGGTCATTGTCCTGCTGGAACACCCATGACCTCTGACGCAGACCCAGCTTTCTGACACTGGGCCCTACATGCGCCCCAATATCTTTTGGTAGTCTTCAGATTTCATGTTGCCTTGCACACAATCAAGGCATCCAGTGCCAGAGGCAGCAAAACATCCCCAAAACATTTTAGAACACCCACCATGTTTGACTGTAGGTACTGTGTTCTTTTCTTCGTAGGCCTCATTCTGTTTTCTATAAACAGTAGAATGATGAGCTTTACCAAAAAGCTTTACCTTGGTCTCATCTGTCCACAAGACGTTCGTCCAGAAGGATTTTGGCTTCCTCAAGTACATTTTGGCAAACTCTAGTCTGGCTTTTTTATGTTTCTGTGTCAGCAGTGGGGTCCTCCTGGCTCTCCTGCCATAGCATTTCATTTTGTTCAGATGTCGACGGATAGTTTGAGCTGACACTGTTGTACCCTGAGTCTGCAGAACAGCTTGAATATGTTTTGAAGTTGATTGGGACTGTTTATCCACCATTCGGACTATCCTTCATTGCAGTCTTTTATCAATTGTTCTCTTCCGTCCACGTCCAGGGAGATTAGCTACAGTGCCATGTGTTGTGAACTTCTTGATTATGTTTCGCACAGTGGACAAAGGAACATGAAGATCTCTGGAGATAGACTTGTAGCCTTGAGATTGTTGATATCTTTCCACAATTTTTGTTCTCAAGTCCTCAGACAATTCTCTGCACTTCTTTCTGTTCTCCATGCTTAGTGTGGCACACTCAGACACACAACAGAAAGGTTGAGTCAACTTTTCTCCATTTTAACTGGCTTCAGGTGTGATTGCTATATTTCCAGCACCTGTTTCTTGCCACAGATGAGTTCAAACGAGCATCATATGTCTGAAATGAAACGATTTACCCACAATTTTGAAAAGGTGCCAATAATTTTGTCCGGCCCATTTTTGGAGTTCTGTGTGACATGATGTCAGATTTGGATTTTTTTCTCTGGTTTTTTGTGCTGTTCCAATGCACATAAAGGAAATTAATGTGTATACCAAAACATTTGTAACTGCAACAATTTTCTGGGAGAAATGGTGCATTTTCTGGGAAAATTCCAGGGGTGCCAATAATTTCGGCCACGACTGCACCCATTTAAAAGCTAAGCAAGAATCTTCGGTGTATCCAGAGAACTGTCCAAACACAGAAGAGCGTAAACAGTATGTATCCATGTATTATGAAAAGGAAGGGGTAATATTAAGCGAGCACCTAATTAAAAAAAATCCGACTAGAAGGCAAATTGCAAAACTTTTTTTAAATTCCTTATGGGGTAAATTTGCACCAAATCTGCCCCACATATCTTTAGTTACGGATCTAGAAAAACTGTTTGAATTATTATTTGCCCCAAACTATGAGGTATCTGCTTGTGATTTTATTGATGATGAGTGTGTGTGTGACTTGGACATATGATAAAGATCGATACAGTACAGCGTCCAATGAAAATATATTTATTGCAAGTTTTACTATAGCTTATGCAAGATTGGAGTTGTATAATCTTTTAAATAAACTGAACGAAAGAATATTATACTACAGTATGACGCGGATTCAATACTTTATATTTCCAGAGCAAACAAATGGGAACCAGAACTCGGCTTTTAGTTAGGAGAATTAACAAGCGAGTTACCAACGAATGAATACATCAAAGAATTTGTAAGCAGCGGGCCCAAAAGTTATGGCTACAAGTTATCCAGCAGTAAAACCTGTCTAAAAGTTAAAGGTATAACAGTAAATGTTAAGAACTGTGAAAAGGTAAATTTTGAAAGCTTAAAAGAACTGGTCTTTGACTATGCATAAAATATAAAGTGTCTTCACAACATAAAGATATTAAACTTGAAGATTTTGGTATTGTAAGGGTAAAACATAGCTGGCATATAGAAACCATCCATCCATTATCCAACCCGCTATATCCTAACTACAGGGTCATGGGTCTGCTGGAGCCAATCCCGGCCAACAGGCAGGAAACAAACCCTGGGCAGGGTGCCAGCCCACCATAGGGCTGACACACACACCCACTAGGGACAATTTAGAATCGCCAATGCACCTAACCTGCATGTCTTTGGACTGTGGGAGGAAACCGGAGCACCCGGAGGAAACACGGGGAGAACATGCAAACTCCACCCAGGGAGGAACCTGGAAGCGAATCTGGGTCTCCTAACTGTGAGGCAGCAGCGCTACCAACTGCGCCACCCTACATAGAAACCAGAAAAATAAAAAAAACACAAAAAGTTGTGTCTGACAAGCGTGTGTTAACTAAACATTTTGTGTTGTTACCAAAAATAAAATAAAATAACAAAAATAAAATAATTTTTGTCAGTGGCGCAGTGGGTAGCACTGCTGCCTCGCAGTAAGGAGACCTGGGTTCGCTTCCCGAGTCCTCCCTGCGGGGAGTTTGCATGTTCTCCCCGTGTCTGCATGGGTTTCCTCCCACAGTCCAAAGACATGCAGGTTAGGTGCATTGGCGATCCTAAATTGTCCCTAGTGTGTAAGTGTGTGTGCCCTGTAGTAGGCTGGCACCCTGCCCGGGGTTTGTTTCCTGCCTTGTGCCCTGAGATTGACTCCAGCAAACACTTGTGACCTTGTAGTTAGGATGTAGCGGGTTGGATAATGGATGGATGGATGGATTGTGTAAAGTCTGTTGTAGCTTCAGTACTTGTGTAAGAGATATATTAAATGGGTCTTGTTTAGCATGCTGTTTGCGTTACGAATCTCAGGATGGGCACACCTGTCTTTTACTAGAATCTGATCCTGAGGAAATGCACCCTTGTGTTTCCAGCATCTGTCAACAGATCAGCATTAAAGATTAATGCACATGGTGTTTTAATATGGCCGAACCCTTGTGTGGGTTAAGAATTGATAAACAGACTAAAATTCAGATTCTAAACTGTTGGAAGCAGTTTGTTGCCGAAGTAAAAACTTTTCAGCTTATACAAAAGATGCACCGTGCAAGAAATCCCAAGATTCGGACAGCAGCTTTTGAACTTGTC
>JANRMT010062834.1:51047894-51060671 GCA_026402145.1 Polypterus bichir lapradei
TATGAAGGGCACTATATAATTCTATATGATAGATAGATAGATAGATATGAAGGGCACTATATAATTCTATATGATAGATAGATAGATAGATAGATAGATAGATATGAAGGGCACTATATAATTCTATATGATAGATAGATAGATATGAAGGGCACTATATAATTCTATATGATAGATAGATAGATAGATAGATAGATACTTTATTAATCCCAAGGGGAAATGCACATACTCCAGCAGCAGCATACTGATAAAAAACAATATTAAATTAAAGAGTGATAAAAATGCAGGTATAACAGACAATAACTTTGTGTAATGTTAACGTTTACCCCCCGGGTGGAATTGAAGAGTCGCATAGTGTGGAGTCTCCTCAGTCTGTCAGTGGAGCAGGACGGTGACAGCAGTCTGTCGCTGAAGCTGCTCCTCTGTCTGGAGATGATCCTGTTTAGTGGATGCAGTGGATTCTCCATGATTGACAGGAGTCTGCTCAGCGTCCGTCACTCTGCCACGGATGTCAAACTGTCCAGCTCCGTGCCTGCAATAGAGCCTGCCTTCCTCACCAGTTTGTCCAGACGTGAGGCGTCCTTCTTCTTTATGCTGCCTCCCCAGCACTCCAAATATAGCATGCACACCAAAACAACTGAACTAACAACTAATGGAGTGGCATTTTCGATCCCATTTTTTACTGTCCGCCGTCAATCACAGAGCAGCCCAGTAAAGCGACATGAGTACACTTGCAACCTCAAAACGAAGACTTGATCACATCACAGCGGACAGGCGACTGCTCTTACATGTTTACTGCCGAAGATGCGCGATCACAAGGAGATCGGTGACAATCACACCTTAGTGTGCCTGCGCCAAATCATAAGGGACAACTGAATTCTACTGGGCACAGATATCTTCATAATAGGGCACCTATATGATGGGCAGATAAATTTGAAATGTTTTGCATACCTACCTTGTGTTTTGATGACCGGTTGCATCATATTCAGCCCTTCGTTCATTATTCCGGTACAAGAGTAACACAGTTGTCCCATCATCAGCGCCATGTACTTACTTTCCCATGCGTGCCTCCACCTCTGACATCATTTTCGCCGCGACTCTCCTCGCACCCAGCACAGGATATAAACCCGCCTTTATGGGGCTCACGGGTATGCAATGGGGATCCCGTACCGACACGTATGTTAATGGCACATACGCTCAACAATAAAAAAAATGTTACAGAATTTAAATGTAAGTCCTCTTCAGTTGGATGATGAGCCCCGTCTTAGTGAGGACATGTGGCTTCGCCTGGAAAATATTAGGGAAACAGGTCTTATTTTAGGGGTGTGTTATAGACCACCCAATTCAGACAGTAATTTCAACACACATTTTTCTAAGTAATATCAAAAAGGCAAGTTTACAGGGAGATATTATAGTAATGGGGGACTTTAATTATCCAAATATTAACTGGAATAACCTTGCAGATGGAGGAGCACAAGAGCAGGAGTTTTTAGAAGTAATCAGCGACTGTTTTTTAACACAGCATGTTAAAGTACCAACACGGGGTGAAGCCTGTCTAGATTTAGTATTCTGTAATAATCAGGATAGAATTGAGGGTGTAGAGGTGATTGAACCACTAGGGTCAAGTGACCATAATGTAATAAGATTCTCAGTATTTTGTAAGAGTGCAGATGCAAAGACTAAAATTGTTAAGTTGAACTTTGGTAGGGCTAATTTTGAGCAGATGCGACAAAGTCTAAATAGGATACACTGGGATAAGCTTTTAAATGTGAAGACAGTCGAGGAGCAGTGGAACAGGTTTAAAAATGTTATACATATAATGCAGGACAGATACATACCTAAATTTGGAATTAATAGGAAACTAAAAAAAAACTCCACAGTGGATTAATAAAAATTTAAAAAAGAAGTTGCAATGGAAAAAACTGCATCGCATATAAGACTAATGACTGCAAAGTGAATCGTAGAGCGTATGAGAATATGAGGCCAACTATTAAGAAGGATATCAGGGAGGCTAAAACACAGTTGGAGAGGAATATAGCAGATAAGGCGAAAGAAGACCCTAAGAGATTCTTTCGGTATTTTAGTAATAAAAGAACAGTCAAGGAGGAGGTCAAGTTCATCAGGAATAGTAAAGGGGAATTAAAAGATACAGACAGTGAAATAGCGGATGCCCTAAACTTACATTTTTCTGAGGTGTTTACTAGTGAGCAAGTGGATAACCTGCCAGAGGTAAACGCGACTACTAAGGAGGTACTGAGGGATTTGGAAATTGTAGAGGGAGAAGTGCTGCTCAGCTTAAATAAGCTGAAATCAAACAAATCACCAGGACCAGATAATATTTATCCTTGTGTTCTTAAGGAGGCTAATGAGTACATATATAAACCCTTGACACATATTTTTAGGAAGTCACTGCGCACTGGAGAGATTCCGAAGGACTGGAAAATGGCAAATATCATCCCATTATATAAAAAGAGTGACAGGGCAGGTCCAAGAAACTATAGGCCAGTAAGCTTAACATCCATCACAGAAAAATTAATGGGAGGAATTATTAAGGAAAAGATTGAGCAACACATGGCAAGGACAGGAGTTATTAGGAACAGTCAGCATGTGGTCAGAAGAAGGAGGTCGTGTTTTACTAACATGCTGGAAAACTATGAGAAGGCAACAAAAGCATACGATCAAAGTGGAGCATATGATATAATTTATCTGGACTTTCAGAAAGTATTTGATAAGGTGCCACATGAGAGGGTGGGTATCAAATTAAAAGAAGTGGGAGTTCAGGGTGATGTTTTTAGATGGGTGCAGAATTGGCTCAGACACAGGAAGCAGAGGGTGATGGTGCGAGGAACCTCATCAGAACTGGCTGATGTTAAGAGTGGTGTCCAGCAGGGGTCAGTGCTAGGGCCGTTGATATTTTTAATATATCCTTCTATATGTCCTTCCGTCCCGTGAGTGCTACGCAGGCGCGGAGTTTCACACACGCCCCGTCCATTTTGCAAAGCACGATGGGATTTGTAGTTTCGTTTTTCCAGATAAAAGATGATTTTCTACTCCAGACTGTGCGATACCTTCTTCTTCTTTCTTACTATATAAAAGTGGTCGGAATTTTCCTTCCGTCCCGTGAGTGGACAGCGTAGCGGTTTTCCGCTTATCACAGATTTACTACTTGCAGCTTGCGGTACGAAGTGACATGATGTGAGCAGAGTTCTGGTGCTCCCATCATTCCCTTGCTTTTGTGCGCGATGCGCTGGAAAAATAGACAAAATTATGTCTCTGGAAATAATTAATGTTGATGAAGTACAAATGCCTCACCGCGTAGTAAATATCTGGGAGGCTCAAAAGGGCGACCTCAATATAGAAAAAAAGTTTAAATTTCATAACAAAAATAACAGAAACTACGAGTATTAAAGTAATACCGCTCAAATGCAATATAACCAAATTAATGAGTTTGTATAAAATATCAAATTGATCTACATATTGAATTGCCTTAAGAAGTGGTCAACTTAAAAGTCGGTCGCCTTAAAAGGCGGGTCAGCCTAGTAATAAATGAAAAGTCAAGCAAAATGACACCGTTTATTGGCTAACTAAAAAGATTACAATATACAAGCTTTCGAGGCAACTCAGGCCCCTGAAGAAGTATTGTAATCTTTTTTAACCTTTTGCCGCATTTCAGTGAGGTGCGCAGACCAGGGACTGGCCAGATCGCTGTAGGTGGATACATCTTTTATTGGTCTGGTCGGTCTGATGGCTGTCATACTCAGGGAGTAGCTGTTGCCATAGCAGTTTGGCTTCTTCCGATGGTATCCGATGTTGCTCCTTTCAATGAGCGTATTATGAGACTCAGATTACAGCACTCCCTGGGTCTCTGTTGTCTCAGTGTATGCTCCGACTGCGGTGAGTGATGTCTCGGCGAGGGAAACATTTTATTCGCAGCTTTGCTCGGTGGTTGATGGGTGCCCACAAGGTGACATTCCTCTGGTCATGGGTGACTTCAATGCAACCACTGGCACTGACAGGGCTGGCTATGAGGATTGTCTCAGTCCCCATGGGTTTGGTGACCGTGATGAAAGTGGCTCCATGTTCTTTGACTTTGCAAACGGTCAGGTGCTGCGAATCGCTGGATCATGGTTCCAGCGCCCTAAACCGTATTGTTGGACTTGGTACTCCAATATTGGTGGTGCGGTGAAGGAGATTGATCACATCCTCGTGGGCAGACGCTGGAGGCTCTTGAAAAACTGCAGGGTCTACAGAAGTGCCCAGTTTGTGAATTCTGACCACAGACTTGTTGTTGCTACTTTTAGGATCCAGCTTAGGTCCAGTAGGTTACCACCTACTAGGAAAATGAGTATGGACTTGGCCAGACTCCAAGACCAGGCTATTTCTAATGAGTTTGCTTGCAGTTTTTGTGAGGAACTTTCAGATTTGGATACGACTGCCGATCCTAATGTGATGTGGGAGACCTTCCATGAGAAGACCCTGAAGGTTGCTGAGGGTTGTGTTGGTGTAACCGGTGTTCCCAGAAGGAGGTGTTTCATCTCGCAGGGCACCCTGGATATCATCGAGAGGAGTCGCAGTGCACGGCTCAATGGCAACTCTGGTCTGTACCGGGAACTGAGAAGGATGGCTACAAGGACTCTGAGGGCAGATAAAGAGGCGTTTGTTAGAGGAATCTGTGAGCAAGTGACACACCATCTGTGGTTTAGCGACCCACGTCCTGCTAACAGAGGAATCAAAGCATTACGCACATCTGAATCTGCTCCTCGGAGAGTTGCAGTTGGAGCAGCTGATGGAATGGTCTTTACGGATGACACTGCAGTTGTGACCCGCTGGGCTGGCTACTTTGAGCAGTTGTTCAAAGCTGATTCTCCGGGTAGGACATTGGATATCTCTGGGTCCACAGTTCTTGAGGCTAATCCTCCGATTAGCTGTGAACCACCCAGTCTCACTGAGATTGCACAGGTGGTGAACAAGCTGAGGGAGGGAAAGGCTGCAGAGATCTGTGGTATCCAGGGTGAACTTCTCCAGGCTGGTGGTAAGGCTGTCCTCCTGGCATTGCAAGCAATTTTTGCTTCCATTTGGGAGACTGGCATCATCCCAACTGACTGGAAAAACGGGACTTGCTCACCTACCAGTGACCGGAACAATCTGGTTTTACGCCTAAGAAGTCTACCATCGACCGCATCCTGGCACTGAGGGTTCTCATGCAGCGCAAATGAGAATATCGGCAGAGTTCCCTTGCAGCCTTTGTCGATTTTTGACTCAGTTGATTGAGCTGCCCTGTGGGACATCCTGAGGGTTCGCAGGATCCCCTCGAGGTTGCTGGATATCATGGCCGGCCCGTACACTGGTACTTTGAGTGCTGTGCAGAGTGGAGGCAGGACCTCTGAGTTTTTCCCAGTTGATTCTGGTGTTCGTCAGGGGTGTGTTCTGCTCCTACTCTGTTCAATGCTTGTATGGGCTGGGTGTTGGGCAAGGTCGTGGGGTCCAGCGGCTGTGGGGCATCTGTTGGTGAAAAAAGATTCACGGAGCTTGACTTTGCTGTGAACTTCGTGGAGTCAATGGAGGCTCTGATCAGGACGCTTGAGAGACTGAGTGAGGAGTCTGAGTGTCTGGGCTTGCGAGTGTCCTGGATAAAAACCAACATCAGGCCTTTAATGACCTCTTGGGCATGGCCATCAGCAGTGTGTCTGTCTGGGGAGAGAGTGTTGACCTTGTCGAGAGGTTTACCTACCTTGGCAGTGACATTCATGTCTCTGGTGTCTCTTCCTGTGAAGTCAGTAGATGGACTGGGGGAGCATGAGGTGTCATGAGGTCGCTGGAAAGGGGTGTGTGGCGCTCCCGATATCTATGCAAAAGGACGAAGGTCCAAGTCTTTAGAGTCCTGGTGCTTCCTGTCTTGCTATATGATCACGAGACATGGACGCTATCCAGTGACCTGAGACGAAGACTGGGCTCCTTTGGTACTGTGTCTCTCCTGAAAATCCTTGGGTACCGTTGGTTTGACTTTGTGTCAAGTGAGCAGTTGCTCAAGGAGTCCCGAATGAGGCACATTACCTGCATTGTGAGGGAGCGTCAGTTACGGCACTACAGCCATGTGGCGCGTTTCCCCGGGGGTGATCCGGCTTGTAAGATCCTCATTGTCGGGGACCCGAGTGGCTGGACCAGGCCAAGGGGTCGCCCACGTAACACCTGGCTGCGGCAGATAGAGGGTCATTTCTGGAGGGTGGGACTGGACCGCGTGTCTACCTGGGGGGTTGCAAACCGGGATCCTGAGTTGTTTCACTGTGTAGTGGGTGCGGCAATGCACTGCTCCAGTGCATACTCCCCAACTTGACTTGATTTGACTTGGTGAGGCCTCATCTGGAGTCCTGTGTGCAGTTTTGGTCTCCAGGCTACAAAAAGGAAATAGCAGCACTAGAAAAGGTCCAGAGAAGAGCGACTAGGCTGATTCCAGGGCTACAGAAGATGAGTTATGAGGAAAGATTAAAAGAGCTGAGCCTTTACAGTTTAAGCAAAAGAAGATTAAGAAGAGACATGATTGAAGTGTTTAAAATGATAAAGGCTATTAGTCCAGTGCATCGAGACTGTTATTTTAAAATGAGTTCATCAAGAACACGGGGACACAGTTGGAAACTTGTTAAGGGTAAATTTCGCACAAACATTAGGAAGTTTTTCATTACACAGAGAACAATAGACACTTGGAATAAGCTACCAAGTAGTGTGGTAGACAGTAAGACGTTAGGGACAAAACTCGACTTGATGTTTTTTTGGAAGAAATAAGTGGATAGGACTGGCGAGCTTTGTTGGGCTGAATGGCCTGTTCTCGTTTAGAGTGTTCTAATGTTCTAAAGTTTCAATGATTCCATTCGCCACTGGCGAACTAAGTAGAAATGATAATCTCCAAACCTATTTTTGGTCGCATTTGCGATCATTGTAGCTGCAGTCTGAAACCCTGGTGGGACCACGGGTCGGGCCACTCAGAGCTTGCTTCTGGGTGGGCTGCCATTTGAATAGGCCTGCCCTACGCCCAGGTGCAGGTGTGCATTGATATGAGTTACTCTTCTCTATAAAGATAAGATCTGTGTCACCCATGAGGTCCTGTATGAGGGCAGTCAAAAGGTACCTGTGCTTGCCTCCTCTTCTCTCCTCTTTTCTCTGCTTTGCTCTCCTATTTTTCTGACCCTCACATCTCCACTTCAGTTTGTTCCCTGTCTCCCTCTCCTTTCTAGTTCATTCACCTCCTCTTCACTCATTTGTTCCATTTTTATCTCTTTTTGTATATTTCATTACATCTGCTGCTTTCTTTTGAAATATCGTTTTTTAAATATCAGTAATACACGGCTAGGCCAATAGATGGCAGTAGGGGATGGGAAATAAACTTCATTTTGACTGGCAGCTCACAGGGAGAAGTAATAAGACAGACCAGGCCTTAATATTCTCAAGGCAGGAAACCAACCAACCAAGGAGGCATGCCATCTCGGGGATCCACTCATGCACAAGGGCCAGATTGGAAGGGTCATTTAATGTAAAGAGGATGTGTAAAGAAAAGACAGGAGAAATGAGGAAAACACACATAGAAAATGGAATTTGAATCAAAGGAGCACTGGAATTATCAGGTAGAAAGGTCCCTTGATCTGATTGGCCGACTCAGCACTGACTGAACTGCAGAATGGCCAATAGGGGGGAGGCGGCTTGTTGACTGAGCTCTCCAGAACTCTGTGTCTGGCTTGTCTAACACCTTTTCTACAATGTGGTTGTGGTTCTACAATTAACTGATGGACAGATATTGCTGTTTTTAATCTTTGTTATATGTTTCCACTTTGTTTTTGATGTATTTTAACAAATCTGTATCCTCATATATGATAGTTCTGTATTTAGTGACTGGTATCATCTATTGTTGCATTTTGCCTTGACAGTTGAGCGGTGTGCCAGAACAAAGTAGTTTGTGCTGTTGTATTGTATTTCTGTGGTGGCCATGATAGATTGGCCATCAAGCTCTGTGAAAAAGGATTACTTGTGTTCTATTTTGTGTGTTGTTTTTACCCCTTTTTGTGACACCCATTGCACGCCCAACCTACCTGGAAGAGGGTCTCTCTCCGAGTTGCCATTTTCAACATTTCTTCTTTTTTTCCCTTACAAGGATTTTTTGGGAGTTTTTTTCTAGTATTCTTAGGAAGTCAAGGCTGAGGGGGTAACAAAAAACAGGGCCCTTTGAGGCATTCCTTGTGTGAGTTTGGGCAATACTGTTGTGGAAAAAAACTTTCCTCTTTGTTCAAAGTAGGTATTCATGGAGCCCCGATGAAAATGCAGAACCTTTCTTTATTTGCATGTACAAATGTCTCGGTCCATGGAGTGAACAATCATTAAACAATTCATCTGCTTTTGTACTTCTGATTACATCACCTTATTGAATACATCACATCATCTGACTCTTAATATTCTGAACTTTATTACCTCTTCCAATCACCTAATGGCACCAGTAATTTTTGATTCCTGTCGATTCTCTCATTAGTTTGAACACCGCTTTGATAAGAGGGGTGTTCCGTGGACTCTCCTATTGATCTTAGCACTGCTTCATGGGAGAGGTGTTTGGGCTTTCCCATTAGTTTATCCTCGCTTTCTAGAGGGGTATTTGTAACTCATTTACCTCATTCTAACCTTGGAAAATCAAGTTGGTGGTTTCTGTCTTAGATGAGGCAGACCACATGTGCTTAAGCTTTAATCTACATTTACTTAACCCCTGAGTTACCCTCAGTCGTTTTCCTTACGTTTAAATTAGAACATTAAAACATTAGAACAATCTAGATGAGAAAAGGCCTTTCATCCCAACAAAGCTCGCCAGTCCTATCCACTTATTTCTTCCAAAATAACATCAAGTCAAGTCCCTAAAGGCCTACTGTCTACCACACTACTTGGTCACTTATTCCAAATGTCTATCGTTCTTTGTGTAAAGAAAAACTTCCTAATATTTGTGTGAAATTTACCCTTAACAAGTTTCCAACTGTGTCCACAGTGTGTGTTCTTGATGAACTTATTTTAAAATAACAGTCTCGATCCACTGTACAAATTCCCTTCATAATTTTAAACACTTCAGTCATGGCTCCTCTTAATCTCCAATATAGGCTCAGCTCTTTGAATCTTTCCTCATAACTCATCCCCTGTAGCCCTGGAATCAGCCTAGTAGCTCTTCTCTGGACCTTTTCCATTGCTGCTATGTCCTTTTTGTAGCCTGGAGACCAAAACTGCACACAGGACTCCAGATGAGGCCTCACCAGTGCGTTATAAAGACTGGGCAGAACCTCCTGTGACTTGTACTCCACACATCAAGGCGCTATATAACCTGACATTCTGTTAGCCTTCTTAAGGGCTTCTGAACACTGTCTGGAAGTCGATAGCTTAGAGTCCACTATGACTCCTAAATCTTTCTCATAAGGTGTACTATCGATTTTCCGACCGCCGATTAAATATACTTGTAATAAATTGTAAAAGATTATATATTAGTCAACAATTCCATAATACAAGAAATAAATTGTTGTTGCGCCCAAAATGCTTAGCGGCCATGCTGCCCACTGTGCAACACAGTTAATGAAACAAGGGTAGTGCATGCGACAAGTACGTAACTGCATTGGCCATGTTTGTTTGTCTGTCTGTCAGAAATTATATTGAAATGTGGCTTTAAGGAAGTTTGTCAGGAAAGCTCAGTCTTCATTGAGACATCTGAAATAGAGCATGCCGCACAAATTAATTCAATTTCCAAACTTCCCATTGGAAAAAGCTTGCAAACTCATCTTATCTTATCTCAGAGAAACAGTCTGTGCAACATCAATTACAGATTAGTGCTTCAAATTTCCCTTGGGAAGAGTCACTTCATTTTGTAATATTTTGTATATTTTCTATTAGTAACCTTATCCAACGGCCACTCCTGATAGCAAAATGGATCTCCAGTACAGGCTAGTCGGACACTGGGAGAGGCGCACATGAGAGGCTTATCTTGTCACTTTTACTGCCTCTTAAGATAAATTAACCATGAAAGCCACTTACCTAGAAATGAGTGGAGTTCATTCTATACACATAGAGACAGCAACAACATTAATTTCTATAGCACACCTTCATACACGGGATGTACTTTACAACAGCGGTACCCAACCTTGTTTGCATCATGGACCGTTTTCAGGTCAGACAATTTCCATTGCGTGCATAATAAAATAAATAATTGTTGGTAGTCTTCCGCTGTCTCATCATTGGGTCTTTCCCCTTTTTCAAAGAAGCCCTCCACAGACATTTGTTTTTTACTTATTTTCGGTAGGGTTAGCTTGTGGGCTTATGGGACAGAGACAAGAGTGGGAAAGGGGCACAGACGGAAGTGATGGGTGCCAGTCCAAAGGTACACAAACGACAGAGCATAGTCACTGTTCACTGAGATGATCTGGTCATTTTTCAAAATAAAACACCCTGCAGGCTCCGTTAGTCCTTAAAGTAGAAATAAATCAAAAATAAAAAGATTTTTATTCTTTCTGTGCTACCAAATGATCCGCGGCCCGATGCCGGTCTGCAACCTGGTGGTTTGGGACCGCTGCTTTACAAATAACAGAGAAATAATAACTAGAAAAAAATAATTAAATTAGACCAGAATATTAATGAATAAGTAACAAACAAAAAATAAATAATACGCACTTACTGTACATAAAATCATACAGGTCCATGTGTGTGTCCAGACCCTGTGAGCAAGCTGATTGGTCAGTTTGGCTTTAGCGAAGCAACTGAAAGAGGAAGTGCAAGTGTGAGACACGCGAGGAGGAGAATCAGCATGGGAGGCGCACTGATCTTGCCTTGTTTTGTTGGAATTTATTTCATTAATATTATTGCTTAATCTTAATCGTTTTCCCTTCTTGTAACTTACTTTTTGCCATTTTGTAAAGCACTTTGAGCTATATTGTTGTTTGAAAACGTGCTCTAGAAATAAGTGTTTGCTGTTCCTGAGAGTCACCTTCAAATACGGGAATGTTAAAAGCAGACAGCAGGTGAGAAAGTCACCTTGAAAATAATGACAGAGTCTGAGAAGCAGACTTTATGGGTATGGCGCTTAACATGAAGCAGCAGTCACATGGATACTGAAGAAAGGAACACATAGTGCAAGGGATGGCAAATATTTTTACTTTACTCTATTACCTGTTTTCGAAAGGTAGCGGGGCTAGTAGGTACAGTGGTGTGAAAAACTATTTGCCCCCTTCCTGATTTCTTATTCTTTTGCATGTTTGTCACACAAAATGTTTCTGGTCATCAAACACATGTAACCATTAGTCAAATATAACACAAGTAAACACAAAATGCAGTTTTTAAATGATGGTTTTTATTATTTAGGGAGAAAAAAATTCCAAACCTACATGGCCCTGTGTGAAAAAGTAATTGCCCCCTTGTTAAAAAATAACCTAACTGTGGTGTATCACACCTGAGTTCAATTTCCGTAGCCATCCCCAGGCCTGATTACTGCCACACCTGTTTCAATCAAGAAATCACTTAAATAGGAGCTGCCTGACACAGAGAAGTAGACCAAAAGCACCTCAAAAGCTAGACATCATGCCAAGATCCAAAGAAATTCAGGAACAAATGAGAACAGAAGTAATTGAGATCTATCAGTCTGGTAAAGGTTATAAAGCCATTTCTAAAGCTTTTGGACTCCAGCGAACCACAGTGAGAGCCATTATCCACAAATGGCAAAAACATGGAACAGTGGTGAACCTTCCCAGGAGTGGCCGGCCGACCAAAATTACCCCAAGAGCACAGAGACGACTCATCCGAGAGGTCACAAAAGACCCCAGGACAACGTCTAAAGAACTGCAGGCCTCACTTGCCTCAATTAAGGTCAGTGTTCACGACTCCACCATAAGAAAGAGACTGGGCAAAAACGGCCTGCATGGCAGATTTCCAAGACGCAAACCACTGTTAAGCAAAAAGAACATTAGGGCTCGTCTCAGTTTTGCTAAGAAACATCTCAATGATTGCCAAGACCTTTGGGAAAATACCTTGTGAACTGATGAGACAAAAGTTGAACTTTTTGGAAGGCAAATGTCCCGTTACATCTGGCGTAAAAGGAACACAGCATTTCAGAAAAAGAACATCATACCAACAGTAAAATATGGTGGTGGTAGTGTGATGGTCTGGGGTTGTTTTGCTGCTTCAGGACCTGGAAGGCTTGCTGTGATAGATGGAACCATGAATTCTACTGTCTACCAAAAAATCCTGAAGGAGAATGTCCGGCCATCTGTTCGTCAATTCAAGCTGAAGCGATCTTGGGTGCTGCAACAGGACAATGACCCAAAACACACCAGCAAATCCACCTCTGAATGGCTGAAGAAAAACAAAATGAAGACTTTGGAGTGGCCTAGTCAAAGTCCTGAACTGAATCCAATTGAGATGCTATGGCATGACCTTAAAAAGGCGGTTCATGCTAGAAAACCCTCAAATAAAGCTGAATTACAACAATTCTGCAAAGATGAGTGGGCCAAAATTCCTCCAGAGCGCTGTAAAAGACTCATTGCAAGTTATCGCAAACGCTTGATTGCAGTTATTGCTGCTAAGGGTGGCCCAACCAGTTATTAGGTTCAGGGGGCAATTACTTTTTCACACAGGGCCATGTAGGTTTGGATTTTTTTTTCTCCCTAAATAATAAAAACCATCATTTAAAAACTGCATTTTGTGTTTACTTGTGTTATATTTGACTAATGGTTAAATGTGTTTGATGATCAGAAACATTTTGTGTGACAAACATGCAAAAGA
>JANRMT010062834.1:51081712-51093380 GCA_026402145.1 Polypterus bichir lapradei
CTATCTATCTATCTATCTATCTATCTATCTATCTATCTATCTATCTATCTATCTGCCTTAAGAATCCTAGACTGAATGAAACAAGATTCTCTGGTCTGATGAAACCAAGATTGGCGTCATGTCTGAAAGAATCCATGCACCACTGATCACTTGTGCAATACCATTCCAATGGTGAAGCATAATGGTGTTATATATTTTTGGATTGTTTTTCTGTGGCAGGGACTGACAGACTAGTTAGTGTTGAGGGAAAACTGAACAGAGTAAAGTGCCTTTCATATCTATCTATCTATCTATCTATCTATCTATCTATCTATCTATCTATACATATAATTTTGTATACTAAATATTACATGAACTCTAATTAATTCTTCACTCTCCTAAACTATGAGGCTTGAGCCTCGGCCCAGTCACTGCATGTGTCAAATTGCCATTTTCTGCCTATGTCTACTGGTTTATTTCCTGGAGTACGCTGGTTTTCCCTTTCACATTTAAAAACCATGCACATAACGTTAAGATGATAACTGTTGTGGCGGACAACAGGAGCCCTTGCCCTGCCGGGACGCCCAGACCATGGAACGACTGGGGGAGAGAGTATTTCCAGGACAGTTTGTCCCCCTGGACCAACAGAAGGCAGCCCCTACAGAATGGGAGCTCAACCCTGTTGGGGCACGAGGCATACGCCAGGGGGCACATTGGCGTTTTCAGGGCCCTAATTGGCCACACTTCTGCCATACCCATTGGGCACTTGGAGTCCTTCCGGGTGCCTTATAAAGGGAGCCAGTCACCACCATTCAAAGGCAAGAGTAGGGAGGAAGAGGCCAAAGCCTGAGGATGAGTGGAGGCGGAGGGACTGATGGCAGAAAAGAGACTGTGTCGTGCTGTGTTGGTGATTTGTGCACTGTGTGCTGAATTGAATTTAAACCTGGTGTTGTGTGCTTAACCTGTGTTCTGCCTGTTCTGCTTATGTTCCCAGGGCTTCACACTGCTAAATATGAGTTATCGATTACTAAGCAATCTATAGACTGTTGCCAAATATGACTGATCTCGTAAACCATCTTCAGGGTTGTATTGCCAGATAAGAGGATATTTATGGGTAGCATATGTAAACAGTGGACATTGGGCATCTGAAATAAGAATGAAAATTATTATGTCATGACAGAACAGAATATTTCATTTTTAATTATTTTTTTTTGTTATTAGCCTGAATATCTCTCAGCATGTCACTACTATGAAGTCCAAATGGAAAGTGCCACACATTCTGCAAGATCAAAGTTGTTAGACCCAGTCGAGTTATTACGCAGCTGTCATGCCCAAAGCTATTATTGTGCAGCTGGTGAACATGGACACTTGCTGTCCACAAATCCGTCATTGTGCAGCAGGGATGTCCACACAAGTGACATGCACAGACCCATTATCGTGTAGTTGGCATGCATGCACACAATTTTCTTTTCCATGTGCCAACTATGAGCTAACTGAAATAGACTTTTTTCTGACAAAATACAATTTTATTGTGAGTTTTGCTCAATAACAAAATTCATTAAATTAGTACATTAAAATAACATCTACTGCAGTCCTCCCCAAGGGAGACGAGATGAAATACATCCTAAGTTTACATTGGCATTAGGAACTAATTTAAATGTTTCCTCTGGAGCAGCCAACTTCTTAATTAATAAAATTAAACGTGCCCTGAGTGGGCAACTGGTACACCATCCAGGGTTTATTCCTACCTTGTGCCCAATGTTGCCAGTATAGGCTTTATCTCTTTATGACCCAAAACATGGATTAAATGGGTTCAGAAAATGGAGGACTTGCGGATACACAGCAAGTACAGGTTAAAATAACAAAAACACATATAAAAATTCGTTAAACTGTTTATTTTTCACAGACAACACACAATTGTATTTGTAGGCTACTGTAATAGTTCTAGGGCGGCACGGTGGTGCAGTGGTAGTGCTGCTGCCTCGCAGTAAAGAGACCCAGGGTCGCTTCCCGGGTCCTCCCTGCGTGGAGTTTGCATGTTCTCCCCGTGTCTGCGTGGGTTTCCTCCGGGCGCTCCGGTTTCCTCCCACAGTCCAAAGACATGCAGGTTAGGTGGATTGGCGATTCTAAATTGGCCCTAGTGTGTGCTTGATGTTTGTGTGTGTCCTGCGGTGGGTTGGCACCCTGCCCGAGATTGGATTCCTGCCTTGTGCTCTGTGTTGACTGGGATTGGCTCCAGCAGACCCCCGTGACCCTATGTTTGGATTCAGCGGGTTAGAAAATGGATGGATGGATGTAATAGTTCTTGATATTGATTTTTTAGAATTCCTGATATTTACTCTGACTTCCAGGTTTGTAGCCACATATGCTGCTTTTAATAAATATGGTCTGATGTTTTAGTAAAAGTTTTGGTGGGAGTAACTTATATTTTTCATATGTATTATCATTTCTTATAGCTGCTGTTTATTTATTGGACAGTTAATAACTCCAGTTCTTAAGTGCTTACACTGGCTCCCAGGTAAAATTAGGGCAGATTTCAAAATCCTACTTTTAACATATAAAGCCTTAAATGGCCAATGTCTTTTTCTGAATTTATCATTACTTACAAACTAGAATACACATTGAAATCACAAGATGCTGGCCTGGTTATGATTCCAAGGATTAATAAAATAAGAATGGGAGGTCAAGCTTTTAGTTTCAGGACCCCAAAGCTGTAGAATGGTCTGCCTGTTACTATAAGAGATGCTCCTTCAATCTCGGCTTTTAAATTGCGACTGAAGACTCACTACTTCAGTTTGGCGTACCCTGACTAGAGCTGTTGCTTAGCTGTTTATAGTGCATCTCTATTGTTAGTCAGTTGTTCTCAAATATAAGTAATATGATATTTATAAACTGTTTATTAGTCTCCCCTACTTTGTTTCTCTTCTTGGTATCCTCATGTGGCATTTGGTGCCACTGCTCTACTGCTAAGTTGTTTGCCTACCTGTGAAAAACTCATCGCAGATAAAGGCGCACTGGACTTATCGGGTAGAAGGGTCCTTTTATCCGATTGGTTGGCTCAGCACTGACTCAGCTGTAGAATGGTCAATAGGGGGAAGGTGCCTTTTGGCTGAGGTCTCCAGGACTCTGACTGTGTCTGGCTTGTCTGACTCCCTTTCTACAATCTGGCTGTGGTTTTACAGTTAGCTGATGGACAGATGTTGTTGCTCTTCATTTATGTTAATTAGTTTCTGCTTTGGTTTTGAAATATTTGAACAAATTGGTATCTTTATATGTGATAGTTCTGTATTTAGTGAGTGGTGTAGTCGATTCTTGCATTTTGCCTTATAGTTTGTACTGTTGTATGGTATTTCCAAGGTGGCCATGATGACCATCGAACTCTGTGAGGAGGATCACTTGTGTTCTGTTTTGTGTGTTGTATTTACACCCATTGCATGCCCAAGAAATCTGAAAGGTGATCTCTCTCTGAATTGCCTTTCCCAAGATTTCTTCCATTTTTTTTTGCCTTACAGTTTTGTTTGGGAGATTTTTCTTGTCTACTTTTAACAAAATTCTCATTTTTAACACATTTTTTATTTGGTCCTAGCCAATTTTCTATAGAACTAATGCTAAAAAAATCATTACAGAGAGCTAATTTTTTAAACAAAATTCATTACAACAAAGTATTTTTTCATTAAAAATAAACAGCAAAACACCCATGTTTTATCTGTACTTGGCACAAAAATTCACAGGACAGACCCCTTCGATTGCATGTTTATGTCACTTGGTTTACTTTATAATTGTCACATTCTTGAAGCTACAAGAAGGGTTACTGCAGACTGGAAGCATGTTGGCGTCTCTGTGGGTGAGATAACTGTCAATCAAATTCGACTTCGGCTGTACTTGCGGAGATCTTCACGTTTGCCGCAGCTCAACTCTGACACCCATTTCCAGGTTTCTGAAGGTACGGCTTGACCTTACTGAATACATTGATTGGTTCATTTTTGGCTTGCCCTTTAGCAAAAGTATGCTTCAGTCATGTATATGCCACTCAAACAGTTTTCAACATGTTTGATAAATTCGCTGAGATTTTACCCCAGGAACACCTGCACACTAAAATCTCTCTGTTATAAAAGAAAATCTGGAGACAAGACTATTGCCAAGAGATTTTTTCAATTCCCGTGAGACGAGACTATTGCCAAGTGATCTTTTCAAGTCCCGCCCTCCTCTCAACCATTTCAGGTTAACGGCCCACTACCACAGTCCTCTCACCTCTCATTCGTGTGAATGCTTTTGTCAGACACAGTTGCTGTGCTCTCAGCTCTTATCATTTTTTACGTTTCCTTAAGTTCCCAATTAAAGAAGACGTATTATGTCCAAATCTTATTGAAGAATTTCATCTCAAAGGGTATTCAACAGAAGAAATGAGTACATGGACAATCCTAGCACCGAGAAACAATGAAGTCAAACAAATTAACATGAAAACTGACGATCAGTTACACGGCAAATTGGATAAATGCATATCAATAGACTATGTTGAAACAGTTGATGGTGATGGTGCGGAAGATAAAAACATCAGCTTACAATATCCTATAGAATATCTACAACCATTAACACCATCCGGTCTTCCACCGGCCGAATTACTGTTGAAAGAAGGATGTATCATAATGTTATTGCATAATGTATGTATGAGTGATGGGCTATACAATAGGATAAGATTAGTTGTATTCAAAATTGGTCGAACAATTCTGACAGGTGACAAGAAAGGTAACGTAGTACATCTTTCACGGATAACATTAGACACCAAAGGAGATCTTGATATGCCAGTTATATTTACAGTTTCACATTAGAATAGCTTTTGCAAAGATAATTAACAAATCACAGAGACAAACATTCAAAAAAGTCGATTTATTTATTAGAGAGAAAAAAACAATATTTACTCATGGGCAGTTATACATTGCGTTGTCACGATGTAAGTCCAAACACTGAATTCAATGCGGTATTGAATTAAGTTTTACAGTAAAAGTGTAAGTTTAAAAAGTATTTGTGTGTTAATTTCAAATCCAAACAGAACGAAAACGTATAACGCAACGAATACCCTAACGCAACATGAAACATAATTTTCTTTCAATTTATTACATTTTACTATTTTTGATTATGGTTAATTACTCTCTGTAATGTAAAATAGTTAGGTCTATTATGCATATGTAACAATTCCCATGAAAACAACAATCTGTTTAAATTGTACATCCGCTTCGCCATACTCGAGCGGCACAGCTGCAAAGTAGCTAGCATGTAGCACCCGTCTGGGGATTTGCGAACGAAGCGAGCAGGGTGCAGAGCCCACTAGTCTTCTAAAAAAGAATTGTTGCATTTGAATTTGTCTTTGAATTTTGAGCTCACAAATGTATGCATTCAGTATTTACAAATGTGACCTTCATGTCCTCAAACTTTATCGTTTTATGTTAAACTTTTCCAAAACGGGCGACTCACAAAAGAACAAATGGCAGCCAGAGAGAGACACTTAAATTCATTAGGTGATGTCACCCAAGGGGTGCCTTTTATGAAAGTTAAGTTGCACGTGTAATGAACCTTGAGGGGGCATCGCTTATGTAACTCAAGTGAAGGGCCCAACCCTACCCCTCCACCCAGATCTTAAAGTCTAATAATACTGACTGCACACTATGGATACTGAGGGGTGGCAATTAAAAACAAAATGTTTGGACCTTCTCGTTGCTATTGATGCTAACAAGAAGAAAATAAACACTGACAGTGTGACATTCAACTGTACATACTGAAAGGAAACGTACTTAAAATAAAATCCCCGTTATAACAAATTATATTTTCAGTATTGACCACTTCGTTCTAACAGAATTTGACCTCTATTTAGGTTTAGAGTATAATACCCAAATAGTAATGTTGTGATATAGGTATGATTTAAATTTTTTTCTTATTTTCTGTTGCATTTTGATGATCTTTTTTCTTTCTCCTATACAAAGGATAGGGAAAGTATTGTAATTGTCCAACAATTCAACCTTAAAATTTTGATGGACCGCGACATTTTAGACCTCCCTGAGACCGATTTATTTTCTTGTAGGGAAAATATTGTAATCGTTCAAAAATTCGAAGTAAAGATTTTGATGAATCTCAACATTTTAGACCTCCCTGACTTTTTGTATATGAAGTATAGGGAAAGTATTGGAATCCTCCAAAAATTTCATTTCGGGGTTTTGATGAATCTTGATGTTTTAGACCTCCCTGAGTCCAAAAATACCATTTTTGGAATTATGTTTGTGTGTCTCTGTGTATGTGTGTGTGTAAAGTGAAGTACACTTTCACTTCGGTCAACCAAATTTTGCATACATCCCCATATCTGAGTATATGATAAAATCTAGGGGAGACCACACCCGCTTTTTTGTTTTATATTAAGTTCAGAATCATGTAGAATTCAATTTTCTTAACTTTATTTAAAATTTATTTATTGTAGTCAAATTATTTTTGCATCTTTTCTTTGTTGCATATTTTTGTTAAATGCAGGTGCCGCCATTTTGTGCTAAGCAAATGTCCCAGAAATATTCAATAAATGACTCAATCATCCACGATAGCGATATTAAAGTCATGCAATGCACATCCATATCATTCGAATTTACAGAGTGAAAACGAAGAGGTTGGCACATTATTGGTTGTCTTCTTGGCCAGGGAAATATTGACTATGATCTAGAGTACTGATTTTTAACTTGACAACAGTGTTTTTGACTTCCCAGTTACGAAGCTGTGTCTGTTTTCTGGTTCCTGTCTGGTCCAGTCCAGTCACACTGTTGCAATAGTGAGTCAAAGGTCATGACCTCCAACACCATTCATTCATTTTTCACTGCTTATCAGAAACCGGGTTGTGGGTCAATAGTTTTAGCAGTAAGACCCAAACATCCAGTTCCCCAGCCACACTTGCCAACTCATACTGTAGGACCACAAGACATTCCTAGGCCATCTATGACATATAATCCTCCCAGCAAGCCATTGATCTTCCCTGGGGTCTCCTCCCATCTGGTTGTGCACATAAAACCTCCACAGGGAGGCGTCCAGGAGGCATCCGTATCAGATGCCTGAACCACCTCAATCAGCTACACTCGATGAGGATGGTCAGCCACTCTATCCCGAGCCTATCCGGGGTGTTGCTGCTTCTCACCTTATCTCTAAGGAAGAGCCCAGACACCCTGTGGAGAAAGCTCATTTTGGCTGCTTGTAATCATAATGCATAATGCATAATCTCATTCTTTCGGTCATTACCCAGAGATCATGACCGTAAATGAGTGTAGGGACGTAGATCGACTGGTAAATCAAGAGCTTTCCCTACTGACTTAACTCCTTCTTCCCCACAACATATCAGTATAGCAACTTCAAAACTGCGCTCTCCACACTAATCTGTCTGTTAATCTCACTATCCCTTTTCCACTCACTCATGAAAAAAGACCCTAAGGTATTTAAACTCTTCCACTTACAGCAGTAACTCACCTCCCACTTGAAAAGGACAGTCCACCTTTTCCCTACTTAGGACCATAGCCTCAGATGTTGAAGTTCTGATCCTCATACCTGCTGCTTCACACTTGGTTGTAAACTAACTGAATGTGGAGTTCACAGCTCAATGAAGCCAACAGGACCTCATCATCTGCAAAAAGCAGTAATGTGATTCTAAGGTCACCGAAATGAACTCCCTCCACTTCCCAACTGAGCCTTAACTTTCTGTCCATGGAAAACCTCAATTAGAATAAGAGACAAAGCACAGGCCTGGTGGAGTCCCACACCCCCTGGAAACGGAGCTCTGGAAATCACCACCTTATCATGGTGGAGAGTTTTGAGTTCCCCTGTGACTCTATCATCCAGAGGAGAAGCTCCTGGTCGGTCCTCTTCTGTTCAGTGACACGTGGACCATGGGTGTAGCTGCTCAATTTCGACAGCATGTACTAACATCAGAGACAAACATCCACGTCACGATACTTCATTGCACGTGTTAAGTCAGTAAAAGCTTCTGTCAAAGCAAATACTTCTAACAAGTGTGTGGAATTTTGATGTTGTGGTATTAGATCTTTTGTCAGGATAGCAGGTAAATGTTTTATTGAAGTAGCACAGGAACGTATAAAATTGGGAGCTAGCCATGGTCAAGTCCCAGACGAAAGTGTGCTACTGGATTCTACTACCATCTCTCATAAATCTCTCTTGACAGTAATGACATTTAGAAGGATTAATTCCCATACAAGTTTGCAGATCAAAGCACATCCTTTTTTGAGGTTTAGGACTTTTGACTTCTCTCTTGCAATTTGTTCTTAATAATACTGTAGCTGAATTCTCTGTTTTTGACTACCATATATACTCAGGAATAAATTCTCCCACAGATAAGTCGTGACTTGATTTTACAGTATAATTTCTAGTTTTATTATAATGTTGTTCGTATAAGTCAAATGCGGAAAACTCACACTATTGGTCCAAGAGATTATGATAAGCTAAAGCCCGCCTGAGAGAGTAACCACGGAGCACACAGCCTTTTTATTCTATGTGGGTGCAGCAATGCACTGTGTCAGCGTGTGCTCCTAACCCCTCTGTCTCTCTCTCTCTATTGAACCAACATGACCACATGGTAATACCCGAACTATTCCGAAGCAACGTTTGCACTGAATTGTGTTTTTTGTATCTCACACCCTCATACACTTTTATTGTAAGAGCATCCCTTATCTACAATGGAGCATTTGATCAGAAGAAAATATAAAGCTGGTTTTAAATTAAATGTCGTTGAAGTAGCGAAAGAAATTGGTAACTGCGCTGCTGCAACAAAATTCGATGCGTTTGAGAAACTGATGCGAGATTGGAGGAGGCAAGAAGAAAAAAAAAATGTGTCGCATTTTTGAACATGCTTATAAGTCAGGGTCTGATTTTATGATCAATTTTTCAGGTTTCAAGACCCGACTTATATTTTGATGAATCTCAACGTTTTAGACCTCCCTGACTTTCTCATATATGAAGTATAGGGAAAGTATTGGAATCCTCCAAAAATTCAGTTTCAAGATTTTGATGAATCTTGATGTTTTAGACCTCCCTGAGTCTGAAAATACCATTTTTGGAATTATGTCTGTGTGTGTGTGTGTATGTCAACATGATAACTTGAGTATGCTTTCACTTAAGTCAACCAAATTTTGCATAGAAGTATTAGGTACAAAACGTAGATTTCTATCAACTTTTGAGCTATTTCAGCTAACCAGAAGAGGTACTGTTTTATTCATGCGGCAGCAGAGTCCGATTTATTCAACTGTACTTTAAGAATAATTGTTCAATATATTATTAATTTGATTTGATTTGTTGTTGATGGTTCTTTAATATACATAATATAAAAAAATAATCACATAAAATATCCATCCCCATATCTGAGTATGTGAGGAAGTCGAGGGGAGACCACTCCCGTTTTTTTTTGTTTATGATTTTGCCTTTTCAATTGCCAATACTTCTCAAATACGCTTGCTAGCTGCCTAGCATAAATACCCTGTAAAGAAAGTATGAATGCTGTGGGCAATGCACACAAATCCAGAAAAGAAGAGTGCAATTATCTGTTGGTTTCGGGGCTTCTACATGATGGGTCCAAATCTGCTAACTGCCAGCTGCACAATGGAAACTAGGAGAGTCTCTGTGCTGTAGCATGCCAGGATTGGGAGGACATGCATGCCAATCAGGATGAAGTGGAACGAATCACAAGGGGACAAGCCTAATCTGCTCTTTCAATTTTCAAAAGTAATTCTAATTTAAAATATAAAAAATTGGTTCTTGTATGTCATTCCTACCCATTAATTCATAACAATATTTTTTTTTTAGTATGCCTTTAGTTTATTCAGCTTTGAGCAGCAGGCATGATGTACTTGATGCCATGACTTTCTTCACACAGTCCGTGCCAGGCAAAGTTTTCTTAAATGTGTAGCCTACAGTGCATGTTGTATCAGTTTTGAACCAGGTCCCGTTATCACAGGATGACAGCATTCCAAATCCCATCGCAGCTCAATTGGGCAGCAGGTTCTACACATCCAAAAGCTTGAGCTTACACTGAAGCAAGACAAGCGGCATACAATTTCATAGGAGTAATGAAATAAGTTTCCGGCTTCCATTCAGACAATGCTCTTGTCTTTTGGTGATAAGAAGCTCAGACTCTCATGAAGGGGACAGTGGAGTGGGGATTTGCATCTACACCACTGCTGGATGAAGGATGTGCTTTACAGGCAGCAGATGGTATTCAGTTTGCTGTGCATCAGAAAATAACAAGGGATACTCGCATTTGTCTCATTTATATACACAATGAGAAGCAACTGAAAATCACGAGGAAGCTGCTGAAGTCACAACTATGGATTATCTTAGGATGGTGTATACTAGATAGATAGATAGATAGATATGAAAGGCACTATATAATAAATAGACAGACAGACAAACAGATAGATAGATAGATAGATAGATAGATAGATAGATAGATAGATAGATAGATAGATAGATAGATATGAAAGACACTATATAATAAATAGACAGACAGACAGACAAACAGACAGATAGATAGATAGATAGATATGAAAGGCACTATATAATAAATAGACAGACAGACAAACAGATAGATAGATAGATAGATAGATAGATAGATAGATAGATAGATAGATAGATAGATAGATAGATATGAAAGACACTATATAATAAATAGACAGACAGACAGACAAACAGACAGATAGATAGATAGATAGATATGAAAGGCACTATATAATAAATAGACAGACAGACAAACAGAAAGATAGATAGATAGATAGATAGATAGATAGATAGATAGATAGATAGATAGATAGATAGATAGAACTTTATTTATCTCCAGTGGAAATTTAGCAGTATTTAGTGTTATTATAGATGGCATGAAGACACAACTCTGATTAAATAAAGCAGCATCTCTGATAAAGAATGAATATCTGAGCAATGTGAGATGATGTATGAGATTACAATTCACTTATTTAGTTTTGATTAGTATTGCTGAATCATTTATTAAGTGTGTATCAAAAAAAAAAGGAATAGGCAATGCAAGAGCTCATTAAAAAGAAAAAAATAAACATGAATAGATAAAAAGTGATTTTGAAATATATTCAGATATATGTACTTTATTAGAATTGTATTCAAGTGCTCCTTTACACAAAGTACACAAATACACATAGTGTGTTTGGGGTCATTGTCCTGTTGAAAAATAAATGATCGTCCAACTAACCTGACTTCTGCACAACACAACTGCTGGTCCCAACCCCATTGATAAAGCAAGAAATTCCACTAAATAACCCTGATAAGGCACACCTGTGAAGTGAAAACCATTTCAGGTGACTACCTGTTGAAGCTCATCGAGAGAATGCCAAGAGTGTGCAAAGCAGTAATCAGAGCAAAGGGTGGCTATTTGGAAGAAACTAGAATATAAAACATGTTTTCAGTTATTTCACCTTTTTTTGTTAAGTACATAACTCCACATGTGTTCATTCATAGTTTTGATGCCTTCAGTCATGAAAATAAAGAAAACACATTGAATGAGGAGGTGTGTCCAAACTTTTGGCCTGTACTGTGCATATACTTTACATAGCATGAAACAGGAGCATAACGAATAAACAAAAATATATAGATAAACCATGTCAGAGAAAAAAAACTAAAATCTGTCTGTCTGTCT
>JANRMT010062834.1:51093480-51106702 GCA_026402145.1 Polypterus bichir lapradei
GAGTAAAGGAAAAGCACTTTCACACTTACAATAAACGTGTGAACTGTGACAAGACTGTTGAGTCCGGGTTTGGGGACTGTACTCCCCCTGGTGGTCCACAATACACACACATATATATATATATATATATATATATATATATATATATATATATATATATATATATATATATATATATGTATTATACAATACCTGTCAAATAAGATGAAAAGTACACGGCACATGTTTTGCCTTAATTGGAGCCATTAGCTGGTCGGTGACCACCCAAATACTTAGATTGCAATCAGACCTATATAGACCTTCAGCACACAATTCACAGGAATTAGGCTCAGTCCCTTCACTCTCTTTCTTTTCTTTCTTCCTTTTCTCTCTTCTGCTGCCTTTACTCCTCCCTGCGCAAGCTCAGTCCTCCACCTCCCGACTCCAGCTCCCCAAATGGAGTGAGGTGGCCCCTTTTATGTTGTACCCGGATGTGCTCCAGGGCTGTGGAAACTTCCAGGTGCCCCCTGGTGGTGGCCATGGGCCCCAACAGGGTTGAGCTTCCAAACTCCAATCCCATGGCCCAAATGCAAACCAGGGGGTGCTGCCCTCTTGTGTCCCGGGGGAGGTATTGTCTTTCTCCCGGTCCTTCCATCCTCCGGGTGTCCTAGCTGGGCAAGAGCCCCAGCCGTCTGCCACAATATGTGTATGTATATGTTGTAGCTAGCAGGGCAAATGATAAGGCTAGGCAAAAGCCAAATGCTTAGTGTGCCAATCAGGCAAAAAACTAAGAAAAATAATGAAAGTATGTGCTCACGGTCATGGTCTGTTAGAGACAATTCCATTTAATTTGTGCAGTCTCCTTTTGCACATTCTCAGTTGTTGTAAGTACTCTCTTTCACGGTCAGGACCAAAATGAGATGTCACCACTCAGTTTCATCTTCCTTTTATACCCGGTGGACAAGAAGGGGTGGGGCTTCCTTGGCTTCATTGCCCTCAGGGGCTGATTTCTCGTGAAGACAAAACTGTTAGACCCAGCGCCCCTTCTCGTCCTGCGGATGTACCATAGACCTTAGGAGAGCCTGGAAGGTGACCTGTATATAATATATATATATATATTTTGTGACAAGTGGACAGACCACAGTAAGATAGCTAGGAGCACCAACCAAATAACCCTGTTTTAATGCACACACACAAAAATATGCAAATGGTGTGCAGAGTGGTAATTGACCAAAAATCAGCTTTCACAGCATTCTTTGATGCTTTTCTCATTGAGATTTCGCAGCTCCTTTAGTCTTGACTTCAGGTTGGGAAGCAACCACCACCTTACTGGCATCCAGACCAGAAGGGACAGGGCCAACTCTGCGTATTACAGCTGGGCTTAAGTGCATATTTTTGGGGCTGTGGAAGAGAAGATACCGTTAGTGACAGGACCCCCTCTCATCACTGAGCAATATTGCTTATTTGTGACTATATATATATATGTATTGTCAGAAACTCCACACAGAACCATAGCAAGGTTTGGGGCATATTTGGTATCCTGGCTGCAAAGTTGCAAAAATGTTTACAGCACTGATGTGCACAAAACCGAGTCCAAAACAGAACTGAGGGAATAAGGAAAAGGTGGAGGCTTTTAAAGGGGAAGACAGGAAGTGAAGCCAGAGGGGTCGGGCTTATAGAGGTCTTCAGCCATAGGCTCGAGCCTGGACGTGACATCACAGGGGCCGGAGCCGGCAAGGTCTTCTTCCATAGTCTCGAACCCGGAAGTGACGTCAACAGGACCAGGTGGAATCTCCCGTGGATGGTCTGTAGGCCAAGAAGAAAAAGAATCAGTGCATTCTGCCTCCTCCCGGTTTGACTCGGAATTGCCCTCATTCAAGCCCTTTAGCTGCCTCCCATGCGCACGTGTGTGACAGTATGTATATATATATATATATACATCTTACTCTTATTCGATGTTAATTAATGTTGATCTATTTTGTTTTCTTATTGTGTCTTTTATTTTTCTATTCTTTATTATGTAAGGCACTTTGAGCTACTGTTTGTATGAAAATGTGCTATATAAATACATGTTGTTGTTGTTGTTGTAATGTATATTGTCATGTATACACATCCAAGGGATGAGAAAGGGTGCTCCAACTAACAGGCTTGCCTCTTTTTTCTTCCTCAGTACAGAGGATAAGCTACCAAAGGGGCTACTATAAATGGGAAAATCTCAATTGGAACCAAATCTTAGTGAGAATGATGCCCAGTGTGGCATTCCTTGTGTGAGTTTGGACTATACAAGAAAAAATAATTGTTTGTGCTGCTGATGCACCATCTGTTGGAATGACAGAGACACAGACAGACACACAGGCACTTATCCTTTTATTAAGGTGGATAGTGCCTTGTCTTGTAATGCCGCTACATGCATGTTTAAGCAGTTATGAACAATTTAAAAATGTACCAAGAGGCATCAGTATCAGTTGCTTACAGTATTTTCAATCATGCTGTATATATACAGGGTGAGTCAAAATTATGTTAACACCAATGGTACTGCTATGTATATACTTATATACAATGTTTGTGGACAATTTATGTTCCACATTTGGTTTTTGTGTGTTGAACATGATGACAAACAGTTTGAGACATTCCTGTAAATCATCTTGCACATATGAAGTATGTTTTGTGAATAAATAGTTTCCGCCATTCAAATGTTAACATAATGTTGACTCGCCCTGTATAAATGACAATGAACTCTCATAATAAAGTTATGAGGTTGCCTTTGTTTCACATACCATCTCCTAATAATAAAGGTTTGCTACCAAGTGATGTCATTCTTGGAAATAATAATTAGTTTGTCTTTCTCACTGAAACCTGGCACCAGAATAACAATCTGAATAACTTAAATGAATGTACTCCTCTGGGCTGTACATTCTTTTTAATAAACCGTGACTCATGGGCCGTGCAGTCGTTTTCAGTTATGTTGTAATTTTGGATGACATGTTTCTGCCATAACTTGCATCTTATATAATACTTCAGGCAGCAGAGTTTTTTGCCCCGCTAAGTCTCGTCTCTAGGAAACTGCTCATGTACTGGTATGGAGTTTCTCCTTGTGTCCTTGTGCTCCATGTGCTCCGGTTTGTTCCTAAATCTCAAAAGACAAGCCTGTTAAGTGAATTAGTGACTCTCGTGACAGTTACTGTGCTCCTGCATTGGTAGAGCTGCTGCCTCTAGTAAGTGGGGTTGAATTGGTCCATGTCCCGGGTACCCCCTGCGTTGAGAGCACTCTTAGCAGTTGGAAAAGTGCTATGTAAATGTAAAGAATTATTACTATTATTATTATCGATCCATCCATTATCCAACCCGCTATATCCTAACTACAGGGTCACGGGGGTCTGCTGGAGCCAATCCCAGCCAACACAGGGTGCAAGGCAGGAAACAAACCCTGGGCAGGGAGCACACACACACACACCCACACACCAAGCACACACTAGGGACAATTTAGGATCGCCAATGCACTTAACCTGCATGTCTTTGGACAGTGGGAGGAAACCCACGCAGACACAGGGAGAACATGCAAACCCCACGCAGGGAGGACCCGGGAAGCGAACCCGGGTCCCCTCACTCCACCACCGTGCCGCCCCTAATAATAATAATAATAATAATAATTACTATTATTATTATTATTATTATACGCCCTGCTTAATGACTCATAAGAACATCTGAATTTAAACAAGTCTGTTATTCAGTCCATTCATCTGGTTGTTAATAGACAAGGATCATAGGAGGATCATGCAAACTCCCCACAGACAGTGATTGGACATTTTATTTGAACTGAAAATGTGAGGATGTCTGGTGGTGTAATGGTTAGTGATATGATCAGCACCACCATGTTGCCTATTATAAACCCACCACTTCCTATGTCTTATTTTATAAACAGTCATATTTAATTTTGTTCCAGACATGAACATACATTTGTTATTTGATCAAATATCCATCCAACACCACATTGTGTATGCTATTAAAATAATCTGAATAAGAACAGGCCATTCAGCCCAACAAAGCTCACCAGTCCTATCCACTTAATTCTTCCAATTGGTATCAGGTCAAGTTTTGAAGGTCCCTAAAGTCCTACTGCCTACCACACTACTTTGTCACTTATTCCATATGTGTAAAGAAAAAAGTCCTAATATTTGTGCGAAATTTCCCCTTAACAAGTTTCCAACTGTGTCCCCGTGTTCTTGATGATCTCATTTTAAAATAACAGTCTTGATCCACTGGACTAATTCCCTTCATAATTTTAAACAGTTCAATCATGTCACCTTTTAATCTTCTTTTGCTTAAACTGTAAAGGCTCAGCTCTTTTAATCTTTCCTCACAATTGAGTCCCTGTAGTCCTGGAAACCACCTAGTCCACCTGGAATGAGCTGTTTATTTATTTAATTTCTTTAAATTCACAGTTTCTAGTTTAATTACTGAGTTACCTCTTTATTATATCAAAAAATCCTGGGACAGGACAAAACGTTTTCAGAGAGACAATTTCAAGTCCCGCGAGACGAGACTTTGTGCCAAGAGATTTAACCATGCCCGGGGCCGGAAATAAAAGACAAAGAGTAGAAGACAAAGTAGAACATCGATAAGAGGTTCAAAAACGTTTGCGCGATACACATGCAGAGCAGGTTAGAGATAATGAAAGTACTAAATTTCGAAAGTCTCAAAAAAATGACAGTAAAGATCGCATTAGGGCAAACCAATGGGAATTATTATTTGGTGAAATAACAGAACAGCGAAAAGAGATTGAATATATGGAAATAGGTGATATGACAGAAGTATGTAGATATTGTTCGGATTTTAAGTTTAAATCCGACACTTGTAGATCATCTAATTTGTGTTGCTATCAGGGAAAAGTAGTGTTTCTTCCCAATGAAGAGGCCTATCCGCAAGAATTGGTGAAACTGAAATCTACATACGCATGCAGCAGACACACTAAGTGGCTGGTGCATTGCGCAGGCCAGGGGGTTGGCGAGCAAAGCGAGCAGAAGGGTGAAGCCCCCTAGTCAAATATATAATAAAACTAGCTGCATGCGGACATAAAACAACCCAAAGACTCCCTAGAAGTTTTACTACATCTGTGAACTTGGAGAGGTGTCAGCTAACTCTTAAGAATTACCCAGGGCAGATGATGTGGACCTACCTGTGTTTGCTGCTCCACTGGCTTTCCTAAGAAGACAATGGCAATACCATACCATAGCTATATTGCTGGCATAGGAGTCCTACTAATCTTTATATTGAGAAAATACCTCCAAATAGACACAGTTTTTAATGAGGCGTCATGTTTGCTTTGTTTCGACATTGTGTCTCTTCTTCTTTGTCATTAGCAGTCCGTTGTTGTTTCCTGGCATCGTTTGCTGCACACAGGTCTTTCGTAGTGAGAAGTGAGTTGCATGCAAATACCGAAACAAATTTAAAAGCACCTGCATGCGCCATTTAGAGGCTGTGGTTGAGCGGACTGCTCCATACACACACACACACGGGTCTTTTGTTTAGATGTGTCGAATGCAGTGCTCCAACCTCTGCACGTGTCCAGTCCAGTGTTCATCAAAGGAATCCGATTGGTCAATTTGCCTTTGGTTTCATTGGTCGGTTTCACTTTGGAGATGCGATCGAAAGAGGTAGTGGTAGGTAAGCGAAGTTGAGAATATGAAGAAGGCACACTGAGAGTTGATTTTAAAGGTGTGAAGTATAAAAACAGACAGTAGAGGAGTAAAGGCACCTCACAATGACAGTCTGAGAAGCAGGTTTTTAAGGCAATGTGCTCGAAAGATAGAACAGCAGACAAGAGATGTTGAGACGCACGAGGAGGAGAAAAGGCGTCGGAGGCACACTGAGAGTTGCCTCTAAACACGTGAAGTATAAAAGTGGACAGCAGGGGAGTAAATGCATCTCGAAATGACAGTCTGAGAAGTACATTTTTACAAGAACGTGTTCGAGAGGGGGAGCGCTGGACAAGAGATGTTGAGACAAATGAGGAGGAGAAAACCCATCAGAGACACACTGAGAGTCGCCACTAAACACGTGAAGTATCAAAGTGGACATTAGGGGAGTAAAGGTATCTCGAAATGACAGTCTGAGAAGCAAGTTTTTATGGCAGTATGCTCGAAAGAGGGAACGATGGACAAGATATGTTGAGACAAATGAGGAGGAGAAAAGGCATTGGAGGCACACTGAGAGTCGCAGTTAAACACATGAAGTATCAAAGTGGATAGTTGGGGAGTAATGGCACCACGAAATGTCAGTCTGAGAAGCAAATATTTACAAGAACGTGTTCGAGAGAGGGAGCACCAGCTAAGAGAAGTTCAGAGGATACTGAGGAAAGACATGGACATTACAGGTAGGGAAGGAGAAATATTTTTAAATTTAACCTATTACCGATTATTTTCTCTAGGGGTCATTAGTTCCCTAGTTGGAATAAGTTCTTTTGTAATTGCGGCATTTTAAGTAACCCGAAACTATATAGATTTAATATTAAAAGGCGATACCTCTGCCATAGTGATACGGCGGTAAGAAATGACATAAGAGGAATGACGATTCTTTAATGGCGACTTATGCAGAATTACAGACGAGGAAGCCATAGCAAGACTTTAATCAAGGTGGGATCTCGATGTATACAGTCTGCCATTTCCGTCACTGCGATGGAAGGTTTTTCTGGACGGATGACGATAACTCATATAATGATAACAGCTTCGAGGTGTTTGGTTGGTGACCAAGTCTTTTATACTGTTTTCTCCACGTGCAGGCCTTTACTTAGGTAAATCGTGCCATTCCAGACAAGGCAAAGAGAGGCATGCTGACACACAGAAATAGTGCATGTTGCCCATTTGTCTGTCTATCTTGTCCTATGCTTGGCCTAGTAGTTCTAAATGCTGAGAGCCCCTGTATGCTAAATCTGGCCTGTACATGTGAGTGGATTTATAAAATAATTTTTGTACAGAGCACAGTGCCATTAAACTTATATTCTGATTACACCGATCTTCGACAGGCAACGTGGCTAGTTTGTATGTAAATCAATGTGGTATAAATGTTTGCATATGATGTGTTCCTACATAAGTATTCAGGCCACATTTGAGGGGTTTATTGGGTTACCTTCTATCCTAAGATTTATGGGTAATGTTGAGCATTTGGCATATATGATCTACCAAACTTGTAAGCATTCTGACTTTAAAAAGTCGAGTGGACTCAACATCTTTCAATGGAGAATCCTGTAAGGTTAACAAGTTGCTTTCTGGCTAAACGTTATTCATTAGCTTTTGGGTTAGGTCAGGTTAGGTCAGTAAGAAATTGCAGTTTTCTTGTTACATTATTTTCTAATTATGGACTTTGTTGTCTTTTTTTTTTTTTTATTTAATTGTTTTAGCCTTCGCATCACTGGACGGACCATTCATACCCTCATTCTGCATTTCATCGACTGCCTCCGAAAGCAAAAACGTTACTGTTACCTTTAACTTTGTCATCTCCAGTATTAGGCTGCCGTTTATTTATTATCACTTGGTGAGTGAACCGCGCAAAAAGCAAAATCTAAGTCTTCGAATGAAGACATCAGCAGAAACTCGACTACTTAAAAAACATGGCAAAAAACAATTCAGTGCGAAAACGCATTAGGTATTCTATCGCAAGGAAGGGAGACAGAGAACATGCTGACTTCAACCTTTTAACTGATTTCCTAGTGAATGAATATCTACGTTGTTTAAAGGCCAAACACCCGGCATCTCTTAATTACATTTTTACACTATGCGGTACGGGCATCGTTTTGGGTAGAGTACGAGGGATTTATTTATTTGTTTTTTTTTTAAACTTCAATACTTGACTCCTTGAATGCTTCGATAATTCAGGGTACAGAAATTAAATATTGGAGTGTGTTAAAAGTAGCATATAAAAATATGAAAGAAGAGAGGGCAGCCAGCTGTGAAATTACTGATGATCAGGATTTTTTTCAGCTCACAGTGATGGAAAAAAAAAGAAGAAAGTCCTTTGGACTCAGCGTATTTTGTGCAGCATTTCACAGTACACAGCATTTTATACCAATTTGCTGCCGTTGATTACATGTCTATCTTTCTAGCCAGTTTGAAGCTTACAGTGAAAATTCTTGCTGGAACTTCCAGAGGACTGAGAATAATATGTGGAAATTATAATTGTATTGGACATTGTGCTACTGACATAGAGGACTAGGGAAGGGAGAGCTGCAATCATATGGGGGTATTCAAAAAGAAAGCCCCTTGTTTAAAAATGGGTTTAATTCTGATAGTTTTCAATATTAAAGATGTATGTGGTTTACACCAAGCAATAGGAAAAACTGTTATGTAGTCATAAAAGCGTTTCATCTGTCTGCAATGCATGAGCGCATATGACGACATTCTTTTCGTATGTTGTAGAAGACAACATGATTTAAAAGAAACAACGTAAAGAGCTGGGGGGTCCCAAATGGGTAAACCTCATTTAACATCAGGATTTCTGTAGGATTTAGCAAAGCATCATGGGAAGATTTCACCGTTGTTTTTTGCTTCTGTCAGAGATGCAGCAAGACAAGAGAATGAACGTTCATTTCTGAGTTATAGTTCACGAGATAGAAGGAGCGGGTAGATGGGTGGTCTCTATGCTGGGGTCATGGACTTTCTTCTAGATCATCTACGTCCTGACTGTAGAACAAGAAGTGAATATTCGGGCATATACACACAAACATCAATCCCAAGTGTCCTCTTTCAGCTGGATCCCATAAATGCAGCGTAATGACTAGATGTTTCACGGCCTTGGAAATCTCAGTAAATTGAAGCACAGATACAACTAAAGGGGTCACGTGGAAAGTAATAAACATATTGATTGTACAAAATTAATTGTAAAAATCCCCCTTGGGATTAATCTCTCTATATGTAAAATCCAACTTCTGGCACCTTCTGTACGTTTTCACGAGAGACCTATTTAACAGATTTAGATTGGGTTTTTTTCTATGATTTGCTTGAACATTACGGTTGATTTTACGACTTCTTTCATTGTGCTAAATATCATAGTTCGCTTGCGGTACCGATTTATTCATGCTAATCCGAGAAAGACGCAGTGGGCCGAGGATGGGGGTGGGAATCGTAACGTCAGAAGTGGAGATCCGGGCAGGGCACTCCTCCTCACGCACCAGCCTCGGAACGTACTGTACCTTGCCTCCAGCTAAACTACTGAACGACAGAACTACTTAACGGATTTTGATTAAGGTTTATTTCTATAATTTGCTTGAACAACTACGGTTGATTTTGCGATTTCTCTCATCGCACTGAGTATCATAGTTCGCTTGTGGTACCGATTTATTTGTGCGAATCTGAGAGAGACGATGCAGGCCTTATCCCTCATCACTCGTGTGCCAGCCTCAGGGCGTGTATCTTATCCCCGCTTAGCTTGCGAACGAAAGAACAACTTAACAGATTTAGAACAGGTTTTCTTCTAGAATTTGCTTGAACATTACGGTTGATTTTGTGACTTCTCTCATCGCGATAAGTATCATGGTTTGCTTGCAGGAGAGATATATTTGCGCTAATCCAAGAAACAGGCTGCGGGCCGAGGGGAAGGAAAAGCATGACGTGAGGAGTGGGGAGTGAAGGGGGCGTTCTCACTTACGCGCCAGCCTTGGAACGTACCTTGCCTCCAGTTAAGCTAGTGAACGAGAGAACTACTTAACGGATTTAGATCGTTTTTTTTTTCTATAATTTACTTGAGCATTCCGGTTGATTTTGCAACTTCACTCATTGCGGCAAGTATCATAGTTTCGCTTACAGGAGCAATATATTCGCGCTAATCCGAGACGGAGACTGTGGGCCGAGGGCAGGGGAATTCATGACGTCAGGAGTGGAGAGGACCCTCCTCACACATGCGCCAGCCTCCGTTCGAATCGGTCTACCTCAGGGCCACATTATAGACCGATCCTTGTCTCTGCTTAGCTAGCGATATCTGTTTGTTTATTGATTTTTTAAGTTTCTCCTGTTTCACTATTACACGGGTGGAGCAGCGGGGAACAGCTAGTAGTTTATCTAATCTAATGTAATCCAGTTAAAGTTTTGAATAGGAAATCAAGTCAATAAAATCTCAGTCATTTACATCTTTGCAAAATTCTTGCACTGATTGAAGGATTTTTGCCACTGTTCTGGGGATTTCAAGATCCCCTTATGGCAGGACTGCTTCAGTCTTGCATAAATAAGCAAATTTAATCAGAACAGCCTTAGTTCTCGGAATGTCATTCATTAATTCTTCTTGCGTCTAATGAGGTTTGTAGTTCTTGGTAGAGGCAGTTTGCCATCAGTCGTTACGAGACCAGTGAATGATGTCCATGTTCACATCTTTAAAGTGTTTTCACCATTATGTAGTACTGGCATTGCCCATGTGAGCACCTCCGAAACGTACAGTGAACTTGTTCATGAACTTTGTTATTTCCCTTTGTTTATCCCTCCCTCGTGGCCTTTATTTTTATTAAACAGATCATTTGAAACCTGTCGCTCCATTGCCATATTTTGTTTGCTATAAATATGACCTAAATAATAAACTAGAGATCTTGGAAGCCTTTTTGAGAATCCAGTGCCCTGGCTCATTCTCACAGCAGCATGTTTATTGAGTCACCAACGTCAGACAGACCAGATCCTCACTGAAACTCAATTAAAAGACACATTTCTTCAGCTTGCAAATAAAAGAAGCACAGCTCAAGGGTATGACAGGCTGTCCAGGTGAAGTCAGCTTTCCAGAACGGGGCCTTCTAACAGCTGGACAGCATAATTAAACAGATCAGGAGGCGTGAAGGTGGAGATCTGCCAGCGCGGTGTGTGCCAGCAGCTGGGAAGGGGGTACCATTTCTAAAACAACTTTCTAATTACACACGGAGATGATGCACATTACCTGTGATAGGAGTTGGAAATCCCAAAGGATGAAAGGCTGAGCTCTGCAAATGGATTTGCTTATCTTCTAATGTCATCCAGGAGAAGGATAAACAGTTATTGTGGATGGTTTTAAAAGTGTTTCTGAACTAATCTGAAACATTATGACCATTTTAGATGTAATTTTACAGCCATACAAGAATGTGAGTGTGCTGATTATTTCAGGCAGAAGTGCATTAGGTACTTAGGGTGGCAAACTGCAAAATTATTGGGGCTGGGTGGTAACTATGTTAACCTCTGCGCTATCGGGCTGCCCAAAATATCATATAACTTTTATGGATAAAACAACAGTCTGCATGAATCTATTCATTTAAGCCTGAATGATAACGATTTAGAAGTCCAGTAACATCAGACACACTTACACAAGGAACTACACTGGCACATTCTGGGACAAATGTACAGATGTCTTTGTAATGTGGGATAAAAATCACAATATTCAAGGAAAAAAAAAAGTACTTTAGACACAGGGAGAAAATATAGCATGAAGATGGTGACCAGGCTGGAATTCACACTGATTGTGCTACATCCATAAAGTGGCTTAGTTAAAATTCCCAAGAAGCCATGATCAGTTCTTTTTTTATCGTGTTAAAGTAGCCAATGTAATTTTAAATTAATTAAATACCATTCATATGACAAAGAAGTACACCCTGGTTAATTTCTCTTATGATGAGCTTCTTCTTCTGTTGCCTTTCTTGGAACAGATGGAGTAAACCTTGAGAATCGCAGTCTGGCTTAGGTGCCCTCATTGGGCATCTTTTCATGGCTGTGGGTGGAAGAGAAGATACAGTTAGCGACAGCACCCCCTGTCATTCCAGAGTGGTATCGCCAGGATGATGAGCATCTGTGATGAAATATCTATCTATCTATCTATCTATCTATCTATCTATCTATCTATCTATCTGTCTGTCTGTCTGTCTGTCTGTCTGTCTGTCTATCTTATATAGTGCCTTTCACATCTATCTATCTATCTATCTATCTATCTATCTATCTATCTATCTATCTATCTATCTATCTATGTATTTAAAATCCAACTTTTGTTTGTCTTTCTGTATGTCTGTCCACTTTTCAAGAGAGGACTACTTAATGGATTTAGATCTTTTTTTTTCTATAATTTGATTAAACATTCAGGTTGATTTTGCGACTTCTCTCATCACGCTAAGTATCATAGATTGCTTGCAGGAGCACTACATTCGCGGTAATCCGAAACAGAGGATGTGGGCCGACGGGACGTAGAAGCGTAACGTCAGGAGCGCAGAGCATCATAAGTTGCTTGCGGTACCGATTTATTTGCACGAATCCGAGAGACACGCAGCGGACTGAGAGGAGGGGGGTGGGGCCCTTCTCACTCACGCACCAGCGTTGGAGCGTACCTTATATCTGGTAAGCTAGTGAATGAGAGAACCACTTAACGGATTTAGATCAGGTTTTAACTATAATTTAATTGAACATTCAGGTTGATTTTGCAACTTCTCTCATCACGCTAAGTATTATAGTTCACTTGCAAGGAGCGATACAGTATATTCAAGGTTATCCGAAACAGAGGCTGTGGGCCGACGGGAGGTAGAAGTGTAACGTCAGGAGTGGAGAGTATCATTGTTTGGTGGTACTGTGGTACTGATTTATTTGCATAAATCCAGGAGGGGGGCAGGGCCCTCCTCACTCACGCGCCAGCCTCAGTTCAAGTCGCTGTATCTCTCATCACGTGTTGGAGCGTACATTGCCTCTGCTTAGCTAGCGATACCTGTTTGTTCAACAGACATTACCATCTAAAGATTGTTAAGGAGTAACGTTTGACGTTTTTGAGAGAGAGATCAGAGCTACGTGTGTTTTTGAGGGTAGCTGGTGAATGGCAGAGATATCACGGCCACATGCTCTTCTCCCCACATGGGAGGCAATTAACGGCAAGAGAAGGATCTTCATCCAGGATAGGCACTTTCAGTTTGCATTTGTGACATCAGTTTTGACAAAAAAATTCTCAAAGTTTTCGGTCTGAACCATGAAGGGGTCTGACATCCATCTGAGCCCCTATCCTCAATTTTTCAAAATGGTGGCCATTTGAAAAACCACGCTTTTTGCCCTATTTCTGTTCAAAACATCTGTGCATACAAAGATTAGTGAACGAAATCTTAGGGTCACATAGTCCCACACCTGAAAGGATTAAGGGTTGCCCCAAGTCCCTAGACCTTATGTGGCTGAAGATATGATTTTTTTCGGTCAGAACCAAATTTGCGCACATAGAGCAAATATGCTATTAATGCTAGTATATATATATATATATATATATATATATATATATATAT
>JANRMT010062834.1:51121457-51133301 GCA_026402145.1 Polypterus bichir lapradei
ATATATATATATATATATATATATATATATATATATATAAAGTTTATAGTACTAGGGTGTTGTACCATATTAGCCATTATGAATGTAGAGAAAAGCTAAGCAAAATGACACCTTTTATTGGCTAACTAAAAAGATTACAATATGCAAGCTTTCGAGGCAACTCAGGCCCCTTCTTCAGGCAAGATGTAATTAGAGAAAGGGGATGGTTAGTGGGCCAGAATGACTATGCCATGGACATTGGAATAAACACCCTGCTCTTTACAAAGCGATCTTTTATGACCACAGAGAGTCAGCACCTCGGTTTTACATCTCATCTGAAGGACAGAATCATTTTTACAGCACAGTGTCCTTGTCACTGCACTGGGGCATTGGGATCCATATTTACAACACAGGGTAAGCACCCCCTGTTGGCTTCTCCAACACCTCTTCCAATAGCAACCCAAGCTTTTCCAAGGTGGTCTCCCATCCAAGTACTGGCCAGGCCTGAACATACTTAGCTTCAGGGGGATGACCTCTTCTGAGGTGGACATGTTTTAGCATATTAGAATTACCAAGAAATGGCAAACAACACACTACCAAAGCTAAAAGTCCCAAATATCACCACTGTAAGGAATATTACCTTTGTGTATTTTTGTATACTCTTCCATATAACAAAGATTTCTTATGTCTATCATTTCCAACATGTAGATGATGAGATTATATGATATTTAACATTTTCATTGTCTATATAAGTAGTGCCTTATCAAAGATGGGATGTTTTGCCAAAAAATTTTAATCTATTCAGATTATTTTGGTACCTGTGCTTTCCATACAAATTGTAAGGTGTGAAATCGACTATACTGTTCTGTTTACTTTGATTGGTCGCAGAGAGATGCATCTTCCATCTATGCTATGCAGATTATCTCAGCCTTTACATGTTCAAGGACTTTCATATTTGTTAGCATTTGTCAGAGTGAACTCAGACTTTTCATATGTTGGATGCTCCCTCAGATCTCTTGAATAAAGTTTGTCTATCAGAGCCATTACAGGAGAGATCTTAGCTATTATTTAAAAGAAAATTCCAAACACCTTGCATTCCAAATGAGAAGCGACATCACCTGCCTAAGAACGTTAGGCGTCTACCTCCTTACCTGAAGTAGTTATTTATATCTCATGCACGATTTATGCATACTATTTGTTTACTTTCTAAATGGTTTCAGACAAGCTAAAAGCGGATTAAGAAATATTACTTGAGGACAGGTTGCCATTCAGTTTCAGAACTGCTAAATCCTATTTGAAACACACAGATCAGATAGGCCACTTGGTCTCATGCTGCTACTGTGGAGAAAACAAGTGCCACCTGCTGTGTAAACCCGTTGAGATTTCGCAGGCTAAGCTGTTGAGGGACTGCGTGTTAAGCTGCGACCGGAATATTGAAAAAGTCTGCTATCATGATGTGCTTTCAGATAATTCTGAAAAAATGAATTGATTCACTAAGATTTGGATTTTTATATAGTATCTTTCTCAATGAAGACTCGGGCACAGCAACACCAGGCAATAGAAAATTTAAATTCTCTTTCTATTGGTGATCCATTTTCTGATTAATCTTCAATTTTAAAACATGCACTTTTTGAAGTTAAAGAGTAGCGCTAATATTAAACCTGGCATCAAGCACTGATCCCTGACGGACACCACTTTTAACTTCACCTAATTTGGAAAATATTCTTTGCACCTAAGCCAACATTATTGTGAATTTGTTGAAAGTCAAGCAATCATTCATTTCATTATTCTCCATTATTGATCAATTTTTATCTCAAAATCAGGCATAAGGGAGAAATCAACTCCACATGGGGTGCCAGTCCACTGCAGACCTCACACTCATACTTGGCCAATTTAAAGTTGACTTCTTCCTCATTATCCTTTCCCCACTTCTATGTGGGGTCGATGTGCTTGATCAGCCTTTTCTCTGTGTAGCTCGGTCCTGCACCTCCTCATTTTTAGTCAGACCCTTTTCATTTAGATCTTCTTTTCCTTTATCAAACTACCTCAACTTTGGCCTCCTTTGCTTTCTTGTCCCCTGAATTTCCATGTCCATCACTCTTTTGCCCACATATTCATTGTTTCTCCTCATCAATGTCCATACCACTTTAACCAGCCTTCCTGTACTTTCTTAGCTGTCTCTCCCACTTTTGTTGCACCTCTAATTGTCTCATTTCTTACTCTGTCCTTTTTTGTAACCCCACACATCCATCTCAACACTCTCATTTCTGCCACATCTTACTTCTCCTGCATTGCACCCTTTACTGGCCACGTCACAGCTTGATACATAATTGCTGGTCTTACCACTGTCTTTAAACCTGACCTTTAACCTTAGTCTTAGTTCTTCAGTCACACAACACTCCAATTGTTTCATCCACACTGCATTCTATGGATTGTCTCTCCATCTAGTTATCTATCTTGGGCTACCACTGATCCTAGATATTTAAACTTATCCACTCCTTTCAATGGCTCTCCCTGCAGGCTAACTTATGAATTCTGATCATCATTAAACCTCAGACATTCTGCCTTCTTTCTATTTGTCTTCAGCCCTCTGTCTTCCAACTTCTTCTCCCCTTTCTGTTTTCTGGTGCTACACAACACAATGTCACAAAGCCTGCACCAGGGGGGATTGGTCTTTTATCCCAGGACTCAACAAATCCATAACCAGATCAAAGAGATAAGAACTTAAAGAAGACCCCTGGTGCAGGCCTACCCTAACTGAGATCTTGTCTGTTACCCTAACACTGCTGTTAATCTGCATCCTCACTCCCTCATGAATATCTTGGACTGTCCTCACATACTTCTCTGATACTCTTTTCTCTGAAGACTGGAGAAATTTAGGCGGGGCTGGGGAATCTTGATTTCTGCTGAATGATACAAATAGTAGGGTCAGAATTGGGCGTCAACAACATTAATCAATGCACCCAACCTATCTTGTCTAAGCAGTCCAGTCTGGTGGTGATGGTGGTATAATGGTATAGGGAATGTTTTTTTGACGCACATTTTGCTCCCGTTAAAACCAACCTCACTTCCTACCTATTTCTATTCCGGAAAAAACTGATCAGTCTTGAGGACTGTATTTCTGTAATATATAAAAACATTTTACAGTCCTTCACTTTCAAAAATCCCAAAGTACATTGGGAAAAGGATCTCTCACTCAACATCTCAGAAAAGGAGTGGAAGGTAGCAATGCACAGAATTCACTAGAACTCCATATGCACAAACAAACCATACAATTATTCAACATAAAATTATACATCGAGCACATCTCTCTCGTTTAAAATTGTCGAAAAACGTTTCCAGGGCAAGATCCAACCTGCAAACGCTGCAATCAAGTGCCACCTCATTGGGTCAAATGTTTTGGGCCTGCACCAAATTAACATAATTTTGGACCAAAATCTTTAAATGCCTATCAGACAGCCTTGGTGTCACAATCCCTCCTAATCCATTAACAGCTGTGTTTGGGGTACTTCCAGATGGACTTAAAGTGGAGAAGGACAAACAAACTGTAATGGCCTTTACTACACTATTGGCACATAGACTTATCTTGCGCAACTGGAAGAATCCTAACTCACCTCTTTAATGTCAGTTGACAACTGATGTTCTATACTATTTGAAATTGGAAAAAATGAAATTCTCACTTTGAGGATCTGTGCAAAACTTTTTTTAAAAACCTGGCAGGAACTAATCAATTACATTTTAGAATACGCATTGTCACAAGAATAGTCCAAAGACATCAACAAAGGTTTGGGACAGCCACCCACATATTGTGCCCTGGCTGCAAATGGGTAATTCGTACTGAGTTCTTTACAGATTTGAATCCAAAACAGAACTGATTTAGGATGAGAAATATGGCAGCTTTAAAGGCCGAGACAGGAAGTGACATCATCAGGACCAGAAGTGATGTTAATGTCAAAGTCAAAGCGAACTTTATTGTCATCTTAACCATATACAAGTACACAGATAGACAAATTTTTGAAGCTCAGGGTCCACAAAGTAACAACATGAAGTGCAAATAAAAATTAAAATTTAATTAAAAATAGAATTAAAATTAAAATTTAAAATTAAAATGAAAACACAAACAAGACAAGACATTGTGCAAAGACAAGATTGATGCAATGTATGGTATTATGCAATCTAGATACATAAATATAAGTCAATAAATATGTAATATAATAAATAAATAATAGATATAGATAATACAAAAATTATCAGTGTATGATAATAGTTGTTTAAGACATGTGTAAACAATGTCATCGGGACCAGAAGTGACATCATCAATGGCCCCAGTATTGGAAGTGACATCATCAATATCACCAATACTGGAAGTGACATCATCATAGGCGCCGGAAGTGAGTGGGATTTCCCTTGGATGGTCTACAGAGGACTGAGAGAGAAAGTCAGTGCAGCTCGCCACCCCCTGGTCTGGCATGGTACTACTGTTATTCAGGCCCTTTAGCTGCCTCGCAATCGCACGTGTGTGACAGCATTTAAATTAAGAAAGTGGATTCTCTTCCCTTATTTATTTTAATTATTTTTATTTATTTATTTACTTACTTACTTACTTACTTACTTACTTACTTACTTATTTTTCCTACTATTAAAATTTTACTCTGTTGGCCTAGCTCTCTTTCTCATGGGTGGGGTTGATTTGATGTGAACTTAGTTTTATAAAAACTTGATTGTACAGAACGCTATTTGCTTTTAATAAATTCAATAAAATGCTTAAAAAAAAACAACCAATCATTGCTTGAAAGCCACGGTATTATATCATTTCATAGTGAAACTTTAGCCATCTTTTAATGGTGACTCCTATGCACTATGTCGCAAAGCAAACTGGTTTCATTAACATGACAAAGAGTTCAGTGTTCTTCAGCAGTGCTCCCAGTTACCGGATCTGAAACCAGAAGAAAACCTTTGGGATGTGGTAAAATGGGAGATTCACAGCATGAATCTGCAGCGGACAAATCTGCGGAAACTCTGAAGATGTGTTCCATGGACCAAAATCTTAGAGGAATGTTTCCGACATTTTGTGTAGTGAGAAGTCAATCAAAATGACACCTTTTATGGGCTAACTAAAGAGATTACAGTATGCAAGCTTTCAAGGCAATTCAGTCTCCTTCTTCAGGCAAGTTGTGATACAGAGACTGGAATTCTCAGTGGGGCGGCATGGTGATGTGGAGTTTCTATGTTCTCCCCATGTCTGCGTGGGTTTTCCTAAATCTAAAAAGATTACAATATGCAAGCTTTCGAGGCAACTCAGGCCCCTTCTTCAAGCAAGATGTAATCTATACCAAGGTTCTTTTGAGAGCAAAAGGAGGCTCTGCCCAGGTATTACTATAGCGGTCCTATAAGAGTCTCCTCAGTGAGTACACCTTGTCCATCAAATAGCAAAAGAGTAAGGACTGTCCAAACCTCTTTTGAATTCCTTCAGATCTGAAAGCCTGAAATTAACTCGTTTGGAATGATTTTTTCTTTTTTAGCAGTGGCAGTTTTTTTTTCATAATGGGCAATCATTTTTGCTAATGGGACCCCCCCGGCTAATATAGTAAAGACGATTAATACACACCATTGATAGAGATCACGTTGTTTAAGATGCCCCGGCAAATGTGTCTGTTCATTGTGAAACAATATAATTAACTCTTAATGAACTTCTCCCTTCCCCCTCTAAATTCAATTTAGTCTAATCCTCACTTTATGGAAATGTATAGCTCATTAAAATGTTAGTTAAAAACTCATTAAAATGCAAGCTAAGATGTAATGGCTTCATTACAGTAATACGCTGTAAAGCAAAAAAGCAAAAAAGACAGCATTATAATCATTTAATTGTGGCCAAAATGGAATTAATTTGCATGATAATAAGATGTGCATAAAAATATCTGTGGTGTTCGGTAATTAACCATGCTATAATTAAACATACATTGTTTTTTTCTTTTCTTTTTTTTTTTAAGAAAACCTGTTTTACTTTTTAGGCCTGCCCTGCCCTGCCCTGAGCTGGCACCCCATCCAGTGTTGATTCCCACTTTGCGTTTGATAGGCCTGGATTAGTCTACAGCTCCCCAAAACCCTCCAAGTTGTTCAAGAAAATGGGTAACGTTTTAGGATAGACACGAACACGATCTTAACAGGTCATGTTGTGTTTGTCAAGTTGGCAGAGCACATCACGTTTCATTTCTGCAGTTGCTGCATCTCATTGCCTTCAGGATCTCAGATAAGACAAGACTAAGAATCTCAAGGGATGATGGATTACATGACTCCCTCAAGACAGAAAATGATTGCAAAAGACAACACCTTCTGGCAGACAATCAACACGTCGCTCATCGGGATGAAAATTGGTGCGCCACACTAAAGTACGTAAAGAGCAAGGAGGACCACCGGGTAGTACCCATTGCTGCTGTTATTCCTTTGTAAGAAGAGGATACATCATAAAACTTGGAGAGGACTACATTGGACAGCAGGGTTTTATGTATTAAACTTCTGACCCACCCTTATGAATTGTGACTTAATCAACCTTGTTTTATTCTGTTATGGCCAGACGTAGAGCACTACGACTAACTTATTAGGAGATGTCAAACTACACAATGTATTTCACGGATGTGTGCTGTGACAATTTGGGAACAGCCAAAATTATGTAATGAAAACTATGAACGAAAATTGCTGTATGCTGTGAAGGGGGCTTTAATTCTTTTAGGGCTAATTATTTTTTCTTTCTCTTTGTCCCTGGCCTGAATATTTTTTCCAAAAAAACAAAGTAATGGTTACACACATAAATCAACATAATTTACTTATTTATGACAAATGTCAGTCGTTATCCAACCCGCTATATCCTAACACAGGGTCACAGGGTTCTGCTGATCGATGTCCGTGTAGCCCTTTGCCGTAGGTTCGTCAGCTGCACAATCAGCCGGGGACCAATCAGCTGATGCAGGTATGTGACTTTCATTTTTGATTTCTAGATCACTTGAATCAAAATCGGAATTCAATAAGTCAGAGTCTAATTCAACAATAATACGCAATAAATAAATAAATAAATAAATAAATAAATAAATAATACATAAGAAGTATGTTCCTTTTCTGTGTTTCCTTTTCCGGTGTCCTTTTGGTGGTGGCGCATCTACTCAAAGCACCGTGATGTTCCAACAATGATGGATGGATTAACTGCCAGAAGTCTGTATGACCATCAACATCAAATGACTCCGTGAGAACCCTAACTACAAAGAGGACTGTTTCATTTATGTTAGGTAGAATGCCTAGAGGGGGCTGAGTCGTCTTGTGGCCTTGGAACCCCTGCAGATTTTATTTTTTTCTCCAGCCGTCTGGAGTTTTTTTTTCTGTCCACCCTGGCCATCGGTTCTTACTCGTTTTCTATGTTAACTAATGTTGTCTTATTTTAATTTCTTATTTTGTCTTTTATTTTTCTTCATTATGTAAAGCACTTTGAGCTACTTTTTGTATGAAAATGTGCTATATAAATAAAAATGTTGTTTTGTTTTGTGCATTTGCCTTGCTCGCTCTCTTGCCTGATGTCATTGCCACTCTAGGCACAGTTCACTCTACACTACTCACGCACATGCCGGGATTCGACGGCAAGTCAACAAGTCTATCAGTCCTCCAAGCAAAGAGAGTCTACCTATAACGTAATGGCAAGTTTTAAAAACGTGTACAGCTTTTTATTACTTTCAGTCTCAACAACAACAACATTTATTTCTATAGCACATTTTCTTACAAATAATGAAGCTCAAAGTGCTTTACATGATGAAAAAAGAGAAAAAAATAAATAAGAACTAAAATAAGGGAACACTAATTAACATAGAATAAAAGTAAGGTCTGATGACCAGGTAGAACAGAAAAAACAAAAAAAAAAAAAAACTCCAGACGGCTAGGGAAAAAAAATAAAATCTGCAGGGTTTCGAGGCCATGAGACCACCCAGCCCCCTCTAGGCATTCTACCTAACATAAATGACCTTAATCAGTCCTCAACTCCTCAGTCTAAATCCCCTTGTGTTGACAAAAGTCAACATCCACCCTAAAAGAGTTAATAAGAAAATGCAAACGACTAATGACAACACATTAGAATGGGACTATTTATGATTTGATAACAACTTATAGGGGCTTTATCCTGAGACCACATCAAAAGTATTCCAGGATAGCCATTCACATTGAGCCAATCAGCTTTAAAATGATGTTATAATGCAGGACCGGTTCAGAAATATGTACAAAACACAACTGGGGCCTTCATCATGACTAATAACAGTTGTCAGGGTTTCTGCTTTAACTACATGACTTGGTAATTTGTTCCAGATAATCATAAAGAGGAGGACTCACCAACACCAAGCACATACAATGTACTCTGATGGACTGCATTTCCCAATAGTCTTGATATAAATCAGAGCTCTCATGTATAGAAACTAGATAGTAAACAAAACTGAGAAAAAAATACCTAATTATACAAACAATGAACTTGTATAACAAAATAAAGTATAATATTTAAAGGATAAAAACCACAGAAAAAGGAATTAAAACATAAGCTAGCATAAGAGGTGGGACTGAATCAATGGTCTTACAGGTCAGGTCAGGTTGGGGAGCATGCAGTGGTACAACGCATTGCTGCACCCACCACACCATGAAATAACTTGGGATCCCAGTGGGCAACCCCTCAGGCAGACACCCAGTCCAGTCCCACCCTCTGGAAATGAGCCTCTATCTGCCGCAGCCAGCTGTTACGTTGGTATACCCTTGGCCTGATCCAGCCATTTGGGTCTTCAACAATGAGGATCCTGCGAGCCGGATTACCCTCATAAATAACACTACATGGCCGTAGTGCCGTAACTGACGCTCCCTCACAATGCAAGTAATGTGCCTCATTTGGGACACTGTGAGAAGCCACTCATTCGACACAAAGTCAAACCAGCTGTACCCAAGGATTCTCTGAAGAGGCACTGTACTCTCTGAAAGAATTTCTTCAGCTTTGCTTTCAGCAGTTAGATAATTAGAGTCACATACATTCCGTATATCACAGGGTTATTCTTACAGTATTTACAGTGGCAAATTTAAATATTTTTTTAAACACTTCTTTATATCAGTCAAAAGAATGAGGTGTGGTTTTATTAAAGACGTTTGAGTGAAAGCCAAAAGAAGTATAAACCTGGGGCTCTGAATTGTTGTGTACCCCAGCCATATACTGTTAGTCAGAAGCCACAGTCCAGAGATATTTTTAATTGACCTCACAAGAGAGATTGCATAGGCAGCACGGGTGATGCTAATGGCTTCTGCTCACATGTGGAGTGACTGGCACTTTTGGCAGCTGGTAAAGGCTAATAGGGGTGTGGATCTCAGCTCAGTATGGCACTCGCATTGAAGGGCAGCAGGGAAACTGCACAATTACTGGACTTCTTCACATTTCCCATGTGTTAAACACACAGACAGTCAGACTGCAGAACAGCTTCGTCTAAAGACCTTCTGCTTTTAATTAATATTTGAATTGCCCGAGTATGGCTGATGGAATGAGTGCCTTCATAAATTACAAAATATACTTTTGCACTACCTTATTATATACTATATCTTGTCGTGGAAAAATTTGGACTCAAGGTTTTTTTTTTTAACTGTGGATCTGGTAATATAATCTTTCATTCTTTCTTATGGTTTCCTTATTTTTGAACAAAAAAACTCTCAAATAACTCTCAGTGCTGCTGAGAAAAAGTGAGCTGTCCTCTTACTTGAAAAAATTAAATTGCTTCTTATATATTTCCAGGTAAATTAAGATGTAGACAGTTCCTTAGATAGACAGATAGATAGAGAGAGAGATAGAGAGATAGATGGATGCAAGAAGAGAGTGCGAGGCAGGTACAACAGTCTATAATCTTGTATAGTGTTAACGTTTACCCCCCCTGGGTGGAACTGAAGAGTCGCATAGTGTGATCCTGTTCAGTAGATGCAGTGGATTCTCATTGATTGACAGGAGCCTGCTCAGTGCCCGTCGCTCTGTCAAACTGTCCAGCTCCGTGCCTACAATAGAGCCTGACTTCCTCACCAGTTTGTCCAGGCGTGAGGCGTCCCTCTTCTTTAAGTTGCCTCCCCAGCACACCACCGCGTAGAAGAGGGCGCGCGCCACAACAGTCTGATAGAACATCTGCAGCATCTTATTGCAGATGTTGAAGGAGGCCAGCCTTCAAAGGAAGTATAGTCGGCTCTGTTCTTTCTTACACAGAGCATCAGTATTGGCAGACCAGTCCAATTTATCATCCAGCTGCACTCCCAGGTATTTATATGTCTGTACCCTCTGCACACAGTCACCTCTGATGATCACGGGGTCCATGAGAGGCCTGGTCCTCCTAAAATCCACCACCAGCTCCTTGGTTTTGCTGGTGTTCAGGTGTAGGTGTAGGTAAGTATGTAAACTTTTAATATAATATCACACAAATCACACAAATACTGACTGAAAAAAGATAGATAGATAGATAGATAGATAGATAGATAGATAGATAGATAGATATGTAAGGCACTATATAACAGATAGAATAATTAATTGTTGTATACAATAACTTAAGTAAAATTTCATACCATTTTTTTTCTTTCTTAATAATATTTTGTGTGTTTTAGTAATGCAACCCCTGATGAGCATCATAGGCAGGTGCTCCGTCTGTGTATACTGTAACAGTCTCTCCCAAAATAAGTTGGGTGATTGAAGTAACAGCTCTAGAATCAGTCATCGCTAAGGACTCACTGATTCTCTTCTACACTCCTCTAACTGGAGGAGTGACCAGGGTTCATAAAAAGTCACAAATGACGCTTGTAAGCGACATCCTCCTTACACATTGGACTCTTTTAATTAAGTTCACGGCTGGAGATGAACACTTTTATGTTATATAGTCGATTTCGCTGTACAGTAGGATGTGTTCATTTGCTAGAACAATGGTTTTATTGCTACTGTACCCGTATTCTTGTACATTTATTGCACTGTATTAGTTCCTCTCTGCTGACCTACATCCCATAAGCCTTTCTTCTAAGGAGCAAATTGCACACACAAGGACAACTCTGTGCCTCAATATTAACATGAATCCCAAACAGTGGCAGCCATAAACATTTATCTTACAGTGTAGTGTATGAGGGAGCAAGGAAAGGAGGCAGTAATTTTTCCAGTCTTCAATTAGTCTCCACCTTTCTCAAGGAGTTATGGTGAGCCTCCATAGAGAGAGGGTGAAATAACATAATATTGGCTGCTTTTACGACTTCCTAGTGCAAGTATCAGAAGATAACAGAAGGCAAATTTGCAAATTTTTATTTGAATATGAACACTTGCTTTTAGATATTCCTCTAACTACAATTTCATTGGAGGAGTTTGCAGTTTACACCATTCCTTTATTCAAGAATACATATTACTTTTATAATTAATGATAAACTAGTGATGCTAAATCGATCCCTGTATGTGTATGTGTGTCTGTGTGTGTTTTTTGATTCGTCAATGGACTGGTGCCCTATCCAAGTGTTGTTTCTGCCTTGCACACAACGATGGCTGGAATAGGCACTGGCTGCCCTCATACTCTGAAGAGGATAAGCGGATTAAGAAGGTGGTTGGATAAAGAGTACGATTTTGTTACCTGTGGTGAACTTCCTGACTTGCACCCTGCACAAGTCTATCTATCTATCTATCTATCTATCTATCTATCTATCTATCTATCATATAGTGCCTTTCCTATCTATCTATCTATCTATCTATCTATCTATCTATCTATCTATCTATCTATCTATCTATCTATCTATCTATCATATAGTGCCTTTCCTATCTATCTATCATATAGTGCCTTTCCTATCTATCTATCTATCTAT
>JANRMT010062834.1:51233436-51264621 GCA_026402145.1 Polypterus bichir lapradei
TCTATCTATCTATCTATCTATCTATCTATCTATCTATCTATCTATCTAATCTATTATATAGTGCCTTTCACATCTATCTATCTATCTATCTATCTATTATACATTGCCTTTCAGGTCTATCTATCTATCTATCTATCTGTCTGTCATTGTATATAGTGCCTTTTACTGCACCTGTCACTAGGTAACGGTCACACTTTGAGACAGTGCACTCCACAATGCCAACAGTGACATTACCCACCTGACCCCCTCAGCCTCGTCTTCACTGACTCACAGATCTCATTGACTGCCCACCTAACTTGCCCTTCTGCGAAGTTGGATTCAGCAGATTCCATCTTGGATGTTTGTGCCCAATTAATGAAGTAAAGATGCTAACATTAAAACAAAGATGAACACAACTTGAAGTTGCTGAATTAGTGTAATCGTTCATATGTCCCGAGTCTTACAATCCTAACATGACATTGTGACGCGGGATTAATCCAGTCAGGCCACCATTCAAAGCCGTCTTTATCTTATATAGTGCCTTCATGTCCTTCCCAATGCCCCCTAACAGAATTACAACATGCTGGCATTAAGCACCTCACCTTCCTTCTGCCATAAGGACAGTTAAGTCCCCAAACGTCAGGAATATCAATTTTCCTGACCAGGCACAGGTTGTTTTCTGCTGCTTTAGCACTTCAGCTTCCTCCATCCATTAGAGAAGTCGGCTCATTAGATCACCAATATGTGACACCTTATTGGAGAAAGCTGCTGAAAATGTTTTCATAAATAAATAATTAGGATATTTTAAACCTCAAGGAATCAGAGATAAATTGATTTTATTCCTGCAAGCCCGTTGCCAGTCATCTTCCTTTGATATACTCTGGCAGCCTGTAGAAAAGGATGAATTTTTAATGACCCAGAAATCAAACCGTACAAAAGGGAGTCCCGCCATTAAGTCGTTGGGTGCAGAATTCCATTGAAGCTGACGTGTCGCTGCCTGTTTGCAACGCTCGGCTCACTCGGTGTTTGGGATTTAGAACTCCTGGTATGAATACGACGATAGATGAAAATGAAACTCCGGAAAAGCGGAAACGAACTAAAGTGGAAAACGTGGCAAACATTTCCTGTCGAAAAGAACTAAAGGATCTAAATGGGTTTATTGCTGCCCTGTAATGGGAAAAATAAGAAAAAAAAGGGAAAACCGAGTGTGTGTGGCATTTGGATAAGTGTAATGGATGGGCTGTGGGAGAGAGTGGTTCCTTATCCAGCTTGGGATGCCTTTATGAAAAAATATATACCAGATAATGGATGCAAATCGCAGCCTGGATGGTTCCTGTTCCCTTTCCCGATTGGGTTGAAGGCATAATGAATGAATTATGGCAGCCTTCCATTCCAAAATTAGCATTTCCTCTATTATGGTAGCTTGCATTTTCGTCCTGGCATGGCTTCAGTTTGGTCATCCACAGGGCTGCATGGCGAATGGGCAGCCCAGTTGAATTTCCTGGGTAACACCAGGTGGCATGGCTCGGAGAGGACTCTCTTGTTTTGGACCTGGAAAAGCTTCACCTGGGCCCAGCATAAAACAGCCACCATCCCTTACTTTGGGACTTGGAGTCGGGAAGAAGTGAACAAAGTTTGCCCAGGAGGAGTGGAGGGGAGGAAGAAGAGAAAGAATAATTTGAAAAATAATCTCGACTCATCTGCTTATTGATAATTTTAGACGTATTTCTAACCTGCCTTTCTTAAGTAAAATTCTAGAAAAGGCCGTCACTTGAATAAACGTGCTGCTCATTAAAGTAGTCAATGACTTGCGGGTCGATGCAGACAGAGGCCGTCTATCTGTTCTCATTCTCTCAGATCTGAGTGCCACATTTGATACCATTGGTCATAATATTCTTATTAGTCAGTGGGTGGGCCACTCAGGCAGGGTCTTAAATTGGCTTGAGTCTCACTTAACAGGTAGAAATCTCTCTGTTAGTTGTGGAGATTATACTTCGAAAACCCCTGATATTCAGTATGGTGGTCCACAAGGGTCTTTCCAGGGTCCACTGCTCTTTTCAGTCTCCGAGACCTCCATCAGGTCAGATTATCTAAAGGCCTAATATGATCCACTACAACTATGCTGACGACACCTAAATATATTTATCAATAGCGCCTGATGACCCCGACTCTGTTGTTTCACTAACACAATGTCTCACTTGTGTTTCTGAGTGGATGAGTAGTAATTTTCTCAAACTGAATAAGGAGAAAACAGAAATCTTAGTGATTGGCAAAAATGGATATAATGAGGTCATTAGAAATAAACTTGATACATTAAGATTAAAAGTCAAGACGGAGGTAAAGAATTTAGGGGTAACTATTGACTCGGACCTCAATTTTAAATCCCATATTAATAAGGTTACTAGGAAAGCATTTTTTCATTATACACAAAATAGGAAAAGTTGGACCTCTTATAACTTTGCAAGATGCTGAAAAATGAGTTCACGCTTCAGTTTTTACTCGACTAGATTACTGTAACACTCCCCTCTCAGGACCACCCATAAAAAGACATCAATCAGTTACAATGAGTGCAGAATGGAGCTGCCAGAATCTTAACTAGGAAATGAAAATCTGAGCACATCACACCAGTCTGAGCGTCACTACACTGGTTACCGGTGCCATTTAGAATTGACTTTAATTATCAGGACACCTCTGGGAAGAATTACAATATAAGCTGCCTTGCAAGAAAGCTGGTGAGGGCAAATATACCACTACATTGTTGTGGAGGGAGTTACAACTTCACAGGGCCCGTCTAAACCTGTGACTTGCTTACAGTCATATGAAAAATTTTGGGAACCCCTCTCAGCCTGCATAATAATTGACTCTCCTTTCTACAATTAAGATAACAGTGGTGTGTCTTTCATTTCCTATCCGAGTACTGGGGTGTTTTCCAAACAAAGATTTTTAGTGACGCAGTATTTAGTTGTATGAAATGAAATCAAATGTGAAAAACTGGCTGTGCACAAATGTGGGTCCCCTTGTCATTGTGCTGATTTGAATGCCTGTCACTGCTCAATGCTGATTACTTGGTTGGATGAGCTCATTAAGCCTTGAACTTCATAGACAGGAGTGTCCAATCACGAGTGGTAAAAGGTATTTAAGGTGGTCAATTGCAAGTTGTGCTTCCTTCCCTTCGACTCTCCTCTGAAGAGTGACAGACAGCATGGGATCCTCAAAGCAACTCTCCGAAGATCTGAAAACAAAGATTGTTGAGTCTCCTGGTTTAGGGGAAGGCTACAAAAAGCCATCTCAGAGGTTTAAACTGTCAGTTTCAAGTGTAAGGAATGGAATCAGGAAATGGAAGGCCACAGGCACAGTTGCTGTTAAACCCAGCAGGTCTGACAGGCCAAGAAAAATACAGGAGCGGCATATGCACAGGATTTGAGAATGGTTACAGACAACCCACAGATCACCTCCAAAGACCTGCAAGAACATCTCACTGCAGATGGTGTATCTGTACATCGTTCTACAATTCAGCGCAATTTGCACAAAGAACATCTGTATGGCAGGGCAATGGGAAAGAAGCCCTTTCTGCACTCACGCCACAAACAGAGTCGCTTGTTGTATGGCAATGCTCATTTAGACAAGCCAGATTCATTCTGGAACAAAGTGCTTTGGACTGATGAGACAAAAATGAAGTTATTTGGTCAAAACAAAAAGTGCTTTGCATGGCGGAAGAAGAACACGGCATTCCAAGATAAACACCTGTTACCTGCTGTCAAATTTGGAGGAGGTTCCATCATGCTGTGGGGCTGTGTGGCCAGTTCAGGGACTGGGGCCCTTGTTAAAGTCGAGGGTTGGATGAATTCAACCCAATATCAACAAATTCTTCAGGATAATGTTCAAGCATCAGTCACAAAGTTGAAGTTACGCAGGGGTTGGATATTCCAACAAGACGATGACCCAAAACACAGTTGGAAATCTACAAAGGCATTCATGCAGAGGGAGAAGTACAATGTTCTGGAATGGCTGTCACAGTCCCCTGACTTGAATATCATCGAAAATCTATGGGATGATTTGAAGCAGGCTGTCCATCAAATTGAACTGAACTGGAGAGATTTTGTATGAAGAATGGTCAGAAATACCTCCATCCAGAATCCAGACACTCATCAGAGTCTATAGGAGGACAGCGTCTGGAGTCTCAAAGGAGCAAAAGGAGGCTCAACTAAGTATTGATGTCATATCTCTGTTGGGGTGCCCACATTTATGCACCTCTCTAATTTTGTTATGATGCATATTGCATATTTTCTGTTAATCCTATAAACTTAATGTCACTGCTGAAATCCTACTCTGTCCATAAGGCATGTCAGATATTAAAAGGAAGTTGCTACTTTGAAAGCTCAGCCAATGAGAAACAAAAATCCAAAGAATTAAGATGGGTTCTTAAACTTTTTCATATGACTGTACGTAGTTGTGGGGCTCCAGCATACTGATGGTTTAGAGCCTCAGCCCTCTTCACTTTGTTTTGGGTTGTGGGGCCGCAGAGAGCATCTATTATTTGGCCTTCACTCTCTTCACCCTTTTTTCTGTAAAGGTTTTAGTATCAAATGATTTTTGAGGCCACACACAAGCAGCGATTTCGATGCCCTAACCCTGTTCATCCTTGTTTTTTTTTTTGTGTTAATTTGGGCCCAACCAATCATTGGGGAACCTCAAGCAGACATCATTTTTGATCCCCCACCCTCTTCTCTATGTGATTGTGGGCTCTCATTGGTTTTGGAGCCCATTCTTTTCACTCTGTCTTCTGTGGCAGTTGTGTGATTATGGGTCTTCACTGGTTGTGGAGCCCCAAGAAGGCAGCCATTTTGGGGCCTCCACTCTCATCACCCTGTTTCCTGTGCAGGCTGGGCTTGCCAATGATTTTGAGGCCAACATTTTGGGTCCCACCCTCTTCACCCCATGAAGTTGAGACTTCCACTGGTGATGCGGCCCAAAGTAAACAGCTGTTTTACATCCCCGATCCTTCTCACCCTGTAGGTCGGGGCGCCCACTAGTTTGGAGGCCCTAAGCTAGCGCATGTTTTGGGCCCCAAACCCCTTCACCCCGTGTTTTCCTCCTAAACTGGGGCTCCCACTTGTTTGGGGTCCCCAAGCAAGCTGCTATTTTGTCAGCTACGTTCTCATCACCATTCTTTGTGTACACTGATGCCCCCCACCCTCTTTGGGTCCCCCCAAAGCTGTTAGCTCACTTATGCCAAGAAACTGCTCTGTGTGCCGCTTTCCCTTTAGGTCTCGTCACCCATTTTTGATAATTTCATACAGCAGTTGTTGAGTCTTTTAATTGAAAAGAGAAAAGCCAAACAGATGTCGGAGCCCAGAATATAATTTATTTAGCGGCCGAGGGTAAGCGTGTTTTTATTGCTTCAGCCCTTGTTTAATTCACAAGTCCCAGTGGTGGATTACTGTTTCGTCTTCTATTACAAGTCAGGAAATTAAATTACATTATCTTTTCAGGGAAGTCAAAATTTGCTCAAATCGACTTCCCTCGTCTTTTCTCCCAAGGAGGCACCGTCAATTTGGGGACCCCGGTGGGAACGATCAGTGACGTTCTGAGTTTTCCGAATTTATAAAGAAAAACGAGCCTGAGTGAAGCTTCATTTTTCAAAGAATTCATCCGAGGCCCGGTCTCAAAGCGTTGGATTGATTTTCATTTATCTTGATGCACGGATATTTATGCAAAGACCAGGAATTGGTGTCATTTTTGCTTTCTAATGTACCTTGAAAGACATTTAATCGATGCCACATGGGGCGACTCTCGAGGAAATGGGTTTCTACTTAAGAATTAAATATCTGTGAAAAAAAATGCTTTTTACATGACACCACATGGCATTCAGTAGGTCAGGGGAGGCCAAAGCCTGTTCAGTGTGAAAGAACGTCTGGACAGATGGGCGTCTCGGACAGGCTGGTTTATGGTATCTTTCCCAAATGGGATTCCATTGGAGTAAAACAAAGCAAAATATTCCACCAATATGCTGGGTGGCAGCGTCCCTCTGCTTTGGCTCCCATTTTGATACCCGCAGGGCTGCAAACAAGAGTTGTAGTGGTGGTGGGCAGCCCTATTTGGGTCTGTGGGAGCTTCTGGGGGAAGGCTGCCCTGTCAGGACGGTCTTCCACCTGGCACAGAAGTGATCCTGGAGGCAAATCTTGTTCCAAAAAAAAAAGTACTCCCTTGTCCAGGCTAAAAAGGAACTCTTCACCTTCCTCAGGTGGGTCAGAGTCAGGAGAAGAAGCTCACCTGTGAGGCATGGAGGAGATAAAGAAAAGAATCAACCTTTTGTCTGGAAGGAGAAGTGGGTGGTGATCTGGGTTGGCTCCACGGTCTCCAGAAATATCTATAACATGTCCAAGGATGAGCCGGGCAAGTGGAGACGCACACAAAGTAAGTAAGTGTGGATGTACACTGAGCGCTTTGTGCTTTTAATAAAACCCAACAGTAAAGTGTCCAAAGTGCACTGCTTCAATAAATAAATAATCCATAAAACCTGTGAGTTTAAAACCAATAAATAATCCAACAGTAAAACTGGAATAAAACCACACAATCACGGGGTCCTCTCACTTGTTCTCTTCTCTGTCCAAGAAACTTCATTATGTTTTTGCGACACAGTGGGCAAACTATATTTAATACGTTATAAAAATACCAGCTGTGTTGTCGAGCTTTGCCTGGAAAATATCATAAGACAATGGGAGGTCTGTTGTAGTGCCAGGTGTACAAGAAGTACTATGGAAGGAAATACTCCTTTTTCTTTTTTTACACTACAGGGCTAATTTACTGGCAAGCAGTGGGATTCAGGCTTTGGATCTTGAAGGTTGTGTTTTCAAATCACACTTCTGACTCCACTATATATATATATATATATATATATATATATATATAGTAATAAGGCGCTATATTGCGCCCAACCCGGCACAGACTCACATGGAGGCACGTGTTAAAACACAAACTAGACTTTTATTTTCTTCACCTGTGGAGCACGTCTTCCCCATCAACCCTACCGGCACAACACAGTCCAAAATGCACAAGCACAAAAACACAACACTCCCTTCTGGCACCACCACTCCTCTTGTCAAGCTTTGTTCTCCTCCTCCCGACTCTGGCCCCTGAGTGGTGGTGGCTGGCCCCTTTTATAGCCCACCTGGAAGTGTATCAGGTGCTTGACCACCTGGTTCCAATTGCACTTCCGGGTGGGGCTGAAGAGTTGTCCAGCTTGGCTGTGGAATCCATGCAGCACCCCCTGGCAGCCACCCCGGATCCCAACAGGGCTGTGGAGAACTCCATTTCCCATGAAGCCCTGCGGGAAACTGAGGCACCATCTTCAGCCAGGGAGGCTACCACCAAGCATCCCGGGGGAGGTTCTGAGACACCCATGGTTGCTCCCCCGGAACATACGTAGAAGGGGTGACCCAGCCATCCGCCACATTATACACACACACATATATATATATAGTGGCATATGGCCAGTCGTTTATACCGGCCAATACACCCAGGCCGCCAGATGGAGCACTCCCTGCAGCATGGAGGTGCCCCGAAGACCAGCAGGGAATCCTGGACAATGGAGTTTTTATCCACAGCCCTGCTGGATGCCATGGGGGCTGCTAGAGGATGCTGCAGGGAGGAACAAAGACTATTGGCCCTACGCCCCGGAAGTACGTCCGAGTCACATGGACAAGAGGAATAACGTGCTTCCTGGGTGAAGAAAAGGACTTTTTATCTGACTTGGAAGTGATAGGAGATCACATGGACTGGGGATTGGAAACACTTCCGGGTCAGAGAATATAAAAGGACTATGGGAAATCCCAAATGTCAAGCTGAGCTGGGTGCAAGAGTGGCAACGCGTCTGGGAGTAAAGGATTGTTTATTGTAGTGAATTGTTTATTGAATGAGTATTGTGGAGAGGAAGTGCTTTGTGCACTGTGCAATAATAAAAAGTCGTATTATTGGACTTTTACCTGGTGTCTGATGTCTTTGGTCATAGGTTCAAGGGAGTGATAGCGCCCCCTTTCTGTCACTATAGTGATAGCACCCCCTTTCTGCCTGAAGAATGATTTAAGATATGAAGAAGTGACGACAAAGTTGGTAGGCATGAGAACGACATCCGTACGTATACATCACATGGCTGCCCTGCTGAGAATCGATTCTACAATAAAATAAAGAGAGGAATAACCTTGGAGGTCAATTATCACCCCAAACGTGGATAGTAGACGTCACGTAGTATCTGTGTACCAAATTTCAGGTGAATTGGTCAAACAGTTTGCGAGCTACAGATGATTTAAAATCCTGGACAGACAAATGAACAGCCACGGTAGCGTATTATAGAAGAAATATACAATATTTATATATTGTAAAAGAATAATAATAACACAAGCATTAAGTGTTGGGGAATCCGTCTCCTTAAATTGTAAAGTCAGTGTTTTGTTTTTTACAGTCTGTTCACAGAAGATGCAATACTGACATTGAATGGGAGACAACACAGACCATTTATGAGGTGGGAACGGAAATGGGATAGCCGGGAAAGGAGGCGCTGAGGATCTTGGGATGCATGCTGTCATCACAGGACGACTGGAAGAAAAGACGGGGACTTCAGGTTATGGTGGTGTTTTCTCGTCTTTCCTGTTAAAATAAAAGAGAGATCGGTTAGTACACCATCGTCGTCCCCTGCCTTGTGGTTTCGCGCTGCTCGTCAGGTTTTTTTAGCTGCTCCCTAATTGCTCATGTGTGACTATACAGTATATATACTGTATAATGACATGCAAAATTGTTCAATCCCTTGAAAGTCATGATAACTTTCTGCATTACAACATATTTGCCCACATATCTATTCATTCAGTATTTCTAATGTCAATTCTTCTGCTGCAACAATACATTTCCAAAGTTCAAATAAAGCTTTTTTTGTGGATATTTAACTAAAGATAACTTCAACATTCCCTTACTATTTAAACATCTGTGCTTTGGAAGCTCCAGGTTAACACAAATGACAAAGTAATCACAAATGACACAAAGGTGACAGTCATGTGACAGTCATAATTAAACATCATGCACTATGACTTGTGAGTCCTTTATTATTATTTTTCTGAATATGAAAGCCCCCTCTGTTAGGCCATAGTCTTTATTGGACAATCACAAAGGAAGGACAAGGAGTATCTGCTGATGTGAGAAACAAAGTCATTGAAATGCACAAGGCTAGAGATGGCTACCCGAATATCAAAGAGTCTGAATGTCCCTTTGCGCACTGCTGGGTCCATCACCAGAAAGTGGAAGGTTCATCACAACACTCAGACTTCCACTAGAACAGGCCATCCCTCAAAATTAAACATCAGAGCGTGACATCGACTAAAAATCCAAGCGTCACCCTTAGAAGTCTGCTTTACTGTTTGCCTGAAACTGGAGTGAAGGTGTGGAGGTCCACAATTTCAAGTGCTTTTCATAAAACAGACCTCTGATAGAGGATAGCAAGGAAAAGCCATTCCTTAAGAAGGTCCACCTAAAAGCATGTATGGCATTGTCTACAAAGCACGAGAAAGACCCAGTTAAGATGTGTGAGAAGGTTTTCTGGTCAGATGAGACCAAAATAGAACTTTGTTGTCAGACTTCAAAGAAGTGTGTGTGGTGTAAAACTAACACCGACCAGGCCTTAAGAAACACCAGATCTACAGAGAAATATGGTGGTGGCAGCGTCATGCTATGGGGATGCTTGTCATGTGCTGGGACTGGGAATCTTGTCAGAGTTGAAAGGACAATGGATGGACATAAATGCCACACAATATTGCAGGAGAATTTGTTCCAATCTGCTATGAACCTGCGGCTTGGGAGAAGATTTATCATTCAACATGACAAGGACCCTAAGCAGATGGCCAAAATGACACTGGAGTGGCTCAGAAACAGAAAACTGAATGATCTGGATTGGCTGAGTCAAAGCCCTGGTCTTAACCTTATGAAGAAATGGTGGCACTGTTTGAAAACTGCTGTCCAGAGGTGCCATCCCACCAACCTTGAGGGTCTCGATCCAGTCTGTCAAGAAGAACGGTGCAGAATCACAATGTGCAAAACTGGGACCTACTTACATACACAAAGGAATGAAGGCGGTTACTGCAGCAGAAGGGCTCTTGGCAAACTATGAATGTGCAGGCCAACACTCCAAGTGTGGAGTTTGTCTTTTTCATTTAAATGTCTACAGGTCTGCTAGTATCTTTTGACTTTGGACTTGTATTATTATAGCAAAAGAGTTCACATTAAAAATATCAAATGGAGAAATACGTGGGCAAATCTTTGGTCATGCAGAAAATTAGGATGCTTTTAAAGGGGGGGGGGGTGAATACTTTTGCACGCTGCTGTATCTGTTGCAGGCTATGCAATCCATTTTGTATCTTTTGTTGTTATTGCATTTTGAGGAGACCTGCAGGTAAGAACTTCACTGTCCTGAGGTCCCACAACAAAGATCTTAAACCTGAAGAACTTGCAGACTGGCATGAGATTTGAACCCTGGGCATTGACCCCAAAAGGCAGCAGCACTAACCATTTTCTTCCTTTTTGAATTCCATTGAATGTCCTTTCACGATTTTTTTTTCAAATAAACACCACCTGCTGGCTCTTCAAACCATATGTAGGAAACCTTACCTGATGTAAACGGGCTCCTGCCTCGTCTTTACGGCATCTTTTAACCCTTAAACCCCCAGAACCGGCTATAGTTGGTTCCCAATGCAATTTGCCAGCATGCCAGAGCCAAGTATATTCGGCGACGTACATTCATTGAACATCGCAACCGGCTAAAGCCGTTTCACAGAGCGATTTGCCAGCACGACGGAACTGACCAGTCCGTGCCGTCTATTCGACATTAACCACTGGCAGCCCCCGGGAGCACTGCAGCCTCACAGTCTCTGAGATTGAGCCGCTGCACTAGACGAGCCTGCAAGCATCAGCGCTTACCTCTGTGTGTTCTTGCATGCAGCCAGTTCAAGCGTAGTTGGCTCGGTGATTTACTGAATTTCATCAATGGCGTCAGTTGCACCTTGTACATTGTGGCAAAGGCACTATATAGGCGTCTACCCGACACAGACTGACAACAGAGCACGGGTATAAATAAACAAAAAGATTTCTTTTTCTTCAGTCCTAAAAACACACTAAAAGAAAAACACCCCAAAACACACTCTTCTTCCTTCACTACACCTCCCAGGCAGCTTCATCCTCCTCCTCCCGACTCTGGCGCCTTGAGTATTGGCTGCAGCCTGCTCTTATAGCCCTCCCTAATTAGGCCAATTACCACATGGAGGACTCCCGGGTGTGGCTGCCTTCTAGCCCACACAGGCTCGTTAAGCTGTGCAGATCCTCCTGGTGGTGGCTACAGAGCCCAACAGGTCTGACCCCTGAAGTCCCACTCCAGTGGCCCCGACGTAACCCACCCAGGAGGGCTGCCACCACGTGTTCCGGGGGACGTAGTGTGCATGCCATGGCTGCTCCCCCCATTCCCAGTGTAAAAGGGGCATCTCGGCCGGGCATGGGTCCCGGCTGTCCACCACAGCATATAATAATTGATTGTTGCAGTACTTTTAGTTTTTACAGCACTTTGAGCTACATTATTGGTATGAAAATGTTCAATATAAATAACGGTTGTTGTTGTTTACAGTTCATTGGCAGTGTGTAAAATGATCAGTATTGCAGTAATTGCGATGCTCTTTGCATGAAAAATTTAAAATTTCACATTTTCTTATTGAATTGTGATGTTTCTTTAAAAAGGGCAGCAAAAAAGTATTTGGCGTCCAAGGGTGCATTAACCCCCAATCTGTGGCAGTTTAAGGGTTAACGGAGCGCGCTATGTGACTTCAGGAAAAAACGAGCAGAGTCTTCAGAAAGGCAGTCAGAATTTAGACTTTGTGGACGCTAGGGGGTCGCTGTTGCCCAAGACACACTTGTAAAAAGCACCAAGAAGAATTTTAATATCTTTCTTCAGATACAGTGCACAAAGCACCACACTTGGCACAATTCTCCAGTAATAATAATAAATACAAATAATCAATAACAATAATCAATCCTCCACTCCCAGCAGCTCCGTCACTCTACCACCCAACACCTGCTCTCCTTGCTGGGTCTCGACCAGTCCTTTAAATAGTCCTCGACCCGGAAGTGTTCCTCCTCTTCTTCCGGGTTAAACAACACATCATTAGATCTCAAGTAGCCCGGAAGTACTGCGGGCTTCCGTCCTCGTGACTCCGAAGTACTTCCAGGTTGTCATAACAGTAGTAGTCCCCAGGTTCTTTGTGAGCTCCCCCTGGTGGCACCCACAGCACCCAACAGGGCTGAGGAAATGGACTCCACGTCCCAGGATGCTTTGAGGGAATCCGTGGAACCGTTGCTGTTCAAGGGAGCTGCCACCTAGTGTCTTGGGGGATGTATTGCCCTGGAAAGACTGCCTTCTTCCATTCTTTTCTTTCAGGGACGACCCGGCCGGACTGAACTGCCGGCTGTCCATCACAACTTTATTGCATAGAATAGAAAACAATTGAAGAGCACACAAAGCCTGTCTCAGTTCATGAAGTGAGCCTTGTAGTTGGGTGCGATTCATTTTTATTTCAGTTCTAATCACAAAACCATCTCGTCCTTCACTTTACATGTTATCTTCCTAATGATTACCTCATGCTGTACCAGTGTTCATAACAATTACCTCACCCTGTAAACTTCTTTCCCCTAATAATCATCAATCTTTTCATAACAATCATTAGGACTCGAAGGTCGTACTTGCCGCCTGGCCCGGAGATGACCATCATCTGATCATGTTTACAATTCTTAACATTCCCAATCTTGAGCTAATAAAAATCGGAGGCCTTTTAATTGATCCGCTCTCATCGTTATGTTCGAATCAGGATGACCCTCATATGAAAAACTGAACTCTTCAGTTAATACTTGCTTGTTGCACCAGCATCCAGTAAGACTAAAATCTCTGCTGGTAAGAGCAGCGCGCAGCTTTACTGATAGGAGCTAAGCTGCTGGAGCTGGAAGCAGGCGAGAGGCCTTGAGTCGGCAAGCACAGTGCTAAAGCCTTTATGAATGAACCCTTAAACTTTTATATTACTCAAAGCCGGCCTGGGCATTGACCCCAGAAGGTAGCAGCACTAACCATTTTCTTCCTTCTGAATTCCATTGAATGTCCTTTCACGTTTTATTGTCAAATAAACACCATCTGCCGGCCCTTCAGACCATATGTAGGAAACCCGTCTACCTGACGTAAATGAGCTCCTGATTCGTCATCGCAGCCCTCTTTTAATGGCGCACGCTACGTGATCCACTGAGAGATCAGATCTCCCTCAGATTCTTCTGGCGCAACAGACGGACTGCCCTTAACGTTTATCAAAATGCATTCCCGTAATTTTTAAAGCCATTTGTGCCCAGATGCCAACAACAAAGGGCTCAAGGAGGGTTTCAGTTAGACTTTTGACTCAAGCCAAGTCGGCAGCTTCGACAAAGCACCGTCCACATCCACAAGAATATAAAGCTTACAGGTGGCTTCCACACCGGAGAGCCGGTGTGTATAAACGGAATAATTCTGGCTATAAATCAAACAAACATGGAGGCACTTCCTAAAGGGCTGTTTGCGGAAATATACATATGAAGATTTGTAAATGTCGGGAGAACACAGTGGGCATTGTTTCTTGGATTTTTACAAAGCTTTTCTGCTGCCGTGATGAATTTTCTATGGGTATTAAGAATGTTAATATTCCAACCCAATAACCTGCGGGCGTACGTGGCACGTGTTACCGATTCTCATGTGAATTTATTCAGAAAAGAATCTCAATTAAGTGAAATATACATGTCATCTGTTACCAATGAATCACACAGCAGAAGAAATATTTAGGCTTTAATTCACACGCAAAAATGTTTATCTTCCCTGGGATAACAAATAAAAATGGAAAATTTGTGACTTTATAAAACAGGACCGCATTTAACTGTGACATGTTTATAGAGAATAAATGAAATGTATGCGGAGTCCTGCTGTGTACATGAGGGCATTAGGACCCAGAAGAGCAGGCAGTGCTGCCCTGCATAGGTCTGTCTGTGCTGGATGAGGAGTAGGCTGCTCTAACCTGCTGGAGGCGGAGCATCTGGGACACAAGTCTTCCAATCAGATTCCTGAACAAGGTTAGGGCTCGTTGAGTTATACAAATCTGTGGCTGAGAGACCAGAGCAGCCATTACTGTGGTTACTGGCGCCTAAGATACAGAAGAGTCTGTGGGTGACAATGTCCGGAACCTGTGAGTGGGACCATTTTGAGCCCCAGGCTCTCTCTCTGTCTCTAACTCTCTGACCCCAAGCTGGTGGCTGGAGGAGGTGGGTGGCCGCAAAACCAGTACGCTGCTGTGGGTGCCACAGGATTTTGGACTCACTTCATGATGCTTTATGGTCTGTTTAGCTGGTCCTGGCATGGCTCATCTCGAGTCCCTGGATATTCAGATCTTCCTAAATTTTTCTTGAGCGCAGTCTGTTGTATCCTTCACTGGGTGGGTCACTGTTGTTGTGGAGAAATCTTCAGAAAAAATTGAGCAGAGTTTAAAGAAAGGCAGTCAGAATTTAGAATTTATTGCAGTGGTTCTCAACCTCTGGGGCAGGACCCCCTAGGGGGGTGTGAAGTAACAAAAAGGGGGGGCGCAAAGATGTGAAAAAAAGAAAACAAGAATCAACAATATGAAAAAACATTTGTTAAAACCAAAACAAATTAACTTAAACTACATTCTGATACTAGAACAATAAATATAGAGTTAGATAAATGTCGATAAAAGTTAAGTAGGTATAATAAAATATGCATCTACATTTCAAAAAAATGTTAGGAGGGGACGCGACCTGACATTTGCACGATAGACATATGAGTGCCGACAAAATAGCGCCAATTAAAACGTGGCGTCAAAATTGTGCCGACAAAATCGCGCAGACAAAATTGCCCCTGACAAAATCGCGAAAGTTTCATTAAATATGAATTACTAGTTTAAAGCATATATAATAATGTTTATTTTAGAAGTCAATATTATGAGACGCGGCATGCCATCAGCATGGCACGCAGATAGTCCTTAAGATGACGCCCTGCATACGTAGGAAGAATTGCAGCAAGACGTCTTGATAGTTGAGCGTATTTAGACTTGCTGGCAGCCTGACTGCTGCTAATTCCGCTTTGTATACGACGCGTTATGCCAACCCTCGACTGAGTTATTTGTTCATGGCATGCCATCAGCAGTTATAACAGTTATAACCTAGCACATAATGTGTACATAATGCGCACGTACGCGTCCCACTCTCTTGGCCTCTCTCGCGATTTTGTCGTGGCAAATTTGTGGGCGCGCATTTGTCGAAAACCAGTTAACGGGTTTGTCGGCGCTCACTTGTCCGTCGCGGTTTTGTCGGGGCGCATATGTCTATCGCGCTTTTGTCGGTGAACCAATTAAAACTGTTATGAAAACTCGGGTCTCAAATACTTAAAGGTTGAGAAACGCTGCTTTATTGCATAGAATAGAAACATTTGCAGAGCAGATAAAGCCTGTCTCAGTTCATGAAGTGAGCCCAGTGGTTTGGGGGCGGTTCATTTTTATTTCAGTTCTAATCACAAAAAACATCTCCATCTCGTCATTCACTTTATATGTTATCTTCGTAATAATGACCTTGTGCTGTACCTGTTTTTGGAACAATTACCTCACCTTGTAAACTTCTTTCCTCTAACAATCATCAATCTTTATATAACAATCATTAGGACTTGAAGGCCATATTTTCCACCTGGCCCAGAGATGACCATCATCTGATTTTTTACAATCCTCACATTCCCAATCTTGATCTAATAAAAATTAGAGGCCTTTTAATTGATCAGTGCTCATCAATAAGGTGGAACCAGGATGACCCACATATGAAAAACTAATGTCGTAGATGGCTGGGATCCTTACCCGGCCGGGACACCTCTTCGCTAGCAGGAGCAGGGTAGCAAGCCTGGTTAAAGTGTTAGTTCCCATGAGATGCTAGATGGAAGCCCCGATTGGTTGAAGTGGTACCTCGGACTCCCGCAAAGCTTCATGGGAGATGAACCCTGTTGGGATCTAGAGGTGCCGCCAGGGGGTGCTGCAGCTGTTCCTGAGCCCATGTGGGTGGTTCTTCCCATAGACATTGTGGCACGCGGCTGGGGGTGGTACCCAGCCATTATGCGCTGAAGGACTGGAGGAGGGCTTGCGCCTTCTCCAGACCGTTAGGGGGCGACTGCCCTGGTTGCTTTGGGGGCCACAGGTGCAGAGCTTTGAAGCTCAACCCTGTAGGGGCCCGTGGTCACTGCCAGAGGGAGCCCCAATGCCTGTAGAACCCTGGACCTCAGCACTTCCGCCACACCAGGAAGTGCTGGTGGGAAGAGGAGCAGGGTCACCCGGAGTGCCTCCGGGGATACAGCCGGCACTTCTGCCACACTGGGGCGTGTCAGTGCCAGAGCACACCTGGAGCACATCCGGGGGGACATAAAAGGAGCCACCTCCCTTCATTCAGGGCTGGAGTCGTGTGGAAGAGGACGAGGTCTGGGAGAGGAAAGAGGCGGCCTGAAGAGAGGAAAGGCATTGTGTGTTGGCCTGGACTATTGGGGTGATTGGTGCTGCGGCACTGGGTTGTGCACTTTATTATTATTATTATAAATAAACGTGTGTTGGACTTGAAATGATGTCCGTCTGTCTGTGTCCGGGCTGCTTCCCACAACATATATAGATAGACGCTGCATTCACTGTGTTGCCCAGTCGACACGATACATTAGCGTGTCCGCCCTATTGCGAGTGGCAAAAGTGCCATTTAAACTAATACAGGTAGACGTGGAAAATGGGTTTTCTGATACAACAACAACAACAACATTTATTTATATAGCACATTTTCATACAAACAGTAGCTCAAAGTGCTTTACATAATAAGGAATAGAAAAATAAAAGACAAAATAAGAAAACAAAATAAATCAACATTAATTAACATCGAATAAGAGTAAGGTCCAATGGCCAGGGGGGACAGAAAAAACCAAAAAAACTCCAGACGGCTGGAGAAAAAATAAAATCTGTAGGGATTCCAGACCATGAGACCGCCCAGTCCCCTCTGGACAAATAATGAAAAAACAATAACGTTTAAAACAGTATCGTTTACATACAACAGATTTCGGCGAATCGTTTACATGAAATTATTTATATCCATTTATACACTAATAATGGCAATTATTAAATAATAATAATTATTATTAAATAATTCTTCCGATATAAGTAACATTGCGGCACGGTGGCGCAGTGGTAGCACTGCTGCCTTGCAGTTAGGAGACTCTGGTTTGCATCCTGGGTCCTCCCTGCGTGGAGTTTGCATGTTCTCCCCGTGTCTGCGTGGGTTTCCTCCCACAGTCCAAAGACATGCAGGTTAGGTGGATTGGTGATTCTAAATTGGACCTAATGTGTGCTTGGTTTGTGTGTGTGCCCGCCCTGTGGTGGGTTGGCACCCTGCCTGGGTTTGTTTCCTGCCTTGTGCCCTGTGTTGGCTGGGATTGGCTCCAGCAGACCCCCGTGACCCTGTGTTCGGATTCAGTGGGTTGGAAAATAGATGGATAACTAACATCTCTCAGACTGCCTTCTTCCATCTCTGAAAACATTTCTAGACTTCGCCCTGTTCTTACACAACACAGTACTGAAGTATCGGTTAATGCCCGAGTCACCTCATGTATAGATTACTGTAATGCTATTCTATCTGGCATTCCACAAAAACGTATCCATCGCTTACAACTTCTTCAAAATTTTGCTGCCAGGATGATAACCTGCTGTTCTAAATCCACTGAACATATCACACCGATTCTCTCTCAACTTCACTGGCTCCCTGTTCACTACAGAATACAATACTAAACACCGCTCTGAACATTTAAAGCTCTCCACAACCTCACTGATCTCCTCCAGACTGACACTCCTCTCGCTCACTCAGATCCTCATCTGCAGCTCGACTTTCTGTACCACACGTCAGACTCGGTGCTATGGGAGCTCGAGCGTCTCACCTGGTGCTCCTCAACTCGGGAATTCTCTTCCCTCTCATATCCGTCAGCTCGATTCAATAACACATTTTAAAACTGCCCTCAATTTAACTTATCTTTTCAAACTGGCATACCAGTTATCTTTGTTTGATTTTTGATTTATCATTCTCTTGTTTTAATTTTACTAATGTTGTTTAATTTAATTGTAAGGTGACCTTGATAAGATTATAAAACGGGATTTTCTAATGGCCAAATATAACCAAAACAATTGTTCAGCCTTACCTATGAAATGTAATCCCCGGGGATCTGGTTTGGAGTGTACAGCGGTTTGTAAAATCCCAAGCAGCACATTATTCATTACTTCAGTCCACGGCAGTGCCACTCGCAATATGGCGCGACATTGCTGTACGATGTGGCGTCTAGTAATTCTGTGTCTATGGTTCTTCCACCAAAACCCAGAAGTGTGGCCGGAAGTGGAGCAACGAGCACCTGAAGCACTTCCTGGTGCCTTATATGGACAGTACTCGGTGAGCCAGAGTCGGGTGGAAGGTGGAGGAAGCTTGCCAAGGAGGATTGGAGGAGGAAATGACAGAAAGAGAAGGAAAAGAGGAATATTGTGATTGTGTTTGTGCTTGGACTGTGTTGTGGGCTCATGGGAATAGGGAAGACGTTCTCAATGAGTGAAGAAAAATAAAAGTACTCGTGTTTTATAAGTGTGCCTCCTATGCCTGTCTGTGTCGGGTTGGGTGCTTGGCACGCCCCCTAGTGGTTTTGTCACACTGAACTGTTCAACAACAACAACAACATTTATTTCTAGAGCACATTTTCATACAAATAATGGAGCTCAAAGTGCTTTACATGATGAAGAAAAGAGAAATAAAAGACAAAGTAAGAATTAAAATAAGACTACACTAATTAACATAGAATAAGAGTAAGGTCCAATGGCCAGGGAGGACAGAAAAATAAAAAAAATCTCCAGACGGCTGGAGAGAAAAAATAAAATCTGCAGGGGTTCCAGGCCATGGGACCGCCCAGTCCCCTCTGGGCATTCTACCTAACATAAATGAAACAGTCCTCTTTATATTTAGGGTTCTATTAATACTTGCTTGTTGCACCAGCATCCAGTAAGACTAAAATCATCGGCAGCCGTGCTGGTAAGAGCAGCGCGCAGTTTTACTGATAGGAGCTAAGCTGCTGGAGCTGGAAGCAGGCGAGAGGCCTTGAGTCGGCAAGTGCAGTGCTAAAGCCTTTATTAATGAACCCTTAAACTTTTATATTGCTCAAAGCCAGCTGATATACTACATGTTGGTTTACCTTTGATTAATGAAGATATTGATTGATGAGGAAACATTGACATAGAAACTTAAATGCTATCTCGAATGTATGTATACAGGCCAATACAGGTTAAAGCCTGAGAGCAAAGGCAGCTGGGTAATCAGCAAGTGACACGCAGCCACATACGGTCTGACTTACCAGCATAGGGGCTAACCTTTATAATCAATTCTTAAAACGTCCCTATAATTCAACCTAACTAACACAATACAGCTTGCTTTTAATCTGATCATCTAAAATGTTCCTTAATACAGGGGGTCCTCGGGTTACGACACAGTTTCGTTCCTACAACAGTGATGTAACCCGAATTTTGGTGTAAGTCGAAACACACTCTAGCCTAAGTCTTACCTAACTTAACACATTTGCAAAATCATAATCTAGAACATAAAAACACAAAATCTAAGCCTGAGAAAAAAAGAAAAGGACATAAATATACTGTACTGTACATTGTACTGTAGTAACAGAAAAATTGAGTGTAAAAAAAATGTTTACCTTTATTCCTTCTCATGTCTCAATTTTTTTAAGTTTTTATGGGAATGAGTGTTGTAAACTCGAAACGTTGTATGTCGAAATGTTGTAACCTGAGGACCCCATGTATATAAATTAAAAAGCTAATGATGTCTGTCTGTCTGTGTCCAGGCTGCTTCCCACAACATACATAGATAGATGCCACATTCACTGTGTTGCCCAGTCGACACGATACGTCAGCACGTCCGCCATATTGCGAGTGGCAAAAGTGCCATTTAAACTAATACAGGTAGACGTGGAAACTGGGTTTTCTGATGAAAAAACAATAACGTTTAAAACAGTATCGTTTACATACAACAGTGTTTAAAGCGTTTATGCGCCAGCGTGCAAGTTTACTTAGTTTCCTTTAATCCTTTAAGTTTGGGGGCGCTGAAGGTTTTTCCAAAAACTTGTTTAGACTTCTGGTAAGACCCAGCAGAGTCTCTGAGTCCCAAAACAAAAACTTGTTTATTCAGTTCCCTCAAAAATTCAGCGTCCTTGGTTCTTAAAAAGCAAGGCAAGTGTAAAGCAAGCAATAATTAATTAATGTAATTAATAGTGCCTCGCTAAGCCACTTAAAAAGATGTCAAGCAACTCCTTAGTTCTAAAACCAATAACAAGGCATATCAATCCTTGCTCTAAAACTCAGCACTGTCTCCAGAGCGGTCTGTGTGGTAGCCTGTCTGTGCCCCTTCTGCACACTGTAACAAGAATGTAAGTTTAATGTCACTGTGCTCTGTACAATGTGATAGATTAAGGGCTCTCTCGCTCCCTTGAACCCTGAGACCACTCATCAGACACCAGATAAAAAGTCCAATAATTATTCATTATAATAGTTATGTGCACAAAGCACCCTCCGCTCCCAAATACTCAATAAACAATACAATAATCCAATCCTCCACTCCCAGACGCTTAGCCACCCTGCCTCCCAACTCAGCTCGCCGTCTGGGAGCTGTCACAGTCCTTTTATAGTCCCTGACCCGGAAGTGTTCCAAACCCCAGTTCATGTGATCCTTATCACTTCCGGGTCAGATAAAAAGTCCTTTTCTTCATCAGGGAAGTACGTCACTTCTGCTGTCGCTTTGCCTATGACGCACTTCCGGGTTATAGGACACATATGACTCTCTAAGCCTCCCTGGAGCATCCTCGGTTGACCCCTGGGGTATCCAACAGGTTTGTAGGGGAAAACCCCATAGTCCATGATTCCACTGCTGGCATCCGGGGCACCTCCATGCTGCAGGGAGAGCTCCATCTGGCGTACTGGGGGTATTGCCCGGGATGAAAAGCCGGCCATGGACCACAACAAGAAATTATTTATAGATCCATTCACATGTACAGGGCAGGAGAAAAGGAGCTCTCAGCATTTAGAAGTGCTTAGCCGAGCATAAGACAAGATGGACGGAGACAGTTTGGGGAATGTGTAGTCAGCCTAAAGACAGGCATATGCTATTTTGTCCTCTGTTGGAAGTGAGCACGGGATCGTCTTTCCTTGTTTGGAAATGGACTATTTGCTGACGTGGAGAAAACAGTATAAAAAGACTTGGACAGCAGCCAAATACTTTGAACCCGACGGACGAATGGGTGATATCGTCATTCGTCCCGAAAACCTTTAAAGCGCAGCGACGGAAAATGGCAGACTGTATACATCAAGTTCCCACCTTGGTATTGTCATGCTATGGCTTCCTCTGTTTGTAATGCCGCGTAAATCGTCAGTAAAGAAAGCTAAGTTATTTTCTCTAATGTGATTTTTACCGCCGTATCACTATGGGAGAAATATCGCCTTTTAATATCATATTTCTGTATTTTTCGGTTACTTAAAACGCTGCCATTATAAAAGAACTTATTCCAATTAGGGAGCTATATTGCACCCTAAAAAGGAAACACGCACGTGGACAAACCATATCAGTCTTTGCAGCTGGATGTGTTCAGCGATGGTTGGCCGCTGTTGACATCTCATCCCAAATATTTAATCGGTGATGTGATCGCAAAGTGAGACACCCAGGATCGGTCGCAGACATCACATTTGGAATCCCTCAGGTTTGTTCAGATCCAGTCTGAGCATGGGCCATGTGTCTGATCCATAAAGAGGGACTAGCGAGATCAACGCCGACAAGAGGTGAAGTTTAGTCTTCATGGTTGGTTCTCTTCTACATGGCGCCATTTCATACAGATGAATGCCACAGCGGGATACTCCAGACTGCCTGCCTCTTTTCTTCCCAGCACGGGCTTCTCTCCATCCCGTCTCCTTCTCATGCCTTTAACCTCCGTCCCTTCTCTTCTCCTTTCGTTGTTCTTTTCTTGTTCCCCGTGCACACTCACCGCGTGAACCTGCACCCCCTTACAGCCCGCACGCTCCGGGCAGGGCCGGATTTTCCTATAGGCTAACTAGGCTTCACCCTAGGGCCTCAAGATCAAGAGGGGCCTACATTCAAATTGTTAGCAATTTGAACAAACTTAAAAATGGGAGGTGAAAGCGCCTCATAAGTGGAATAGCCTAGGGCCTCTTTTCATCTAAATCCGGCCCTGGCTCCGGGACACAACATTATTTATTAAGATGATCCTCCAGCTAGGATGATGGATGTCTCTGGTCCTCAGTTCTCGAGGCTGATCCTCCAATTAGCTGTGGACCACCCAGTCTCACTGAGATTGCACAGGTGGTGAACCAGCTTAAGGGGGGAAAGGCTGCAGGGATCTGTGGTATCCGGGGGGTTAACTTCTAAAGGCTGGTGGTAAGGCTGTCCTCCTGGCATTGCAAGCAATCTTTGCTTCCATTTGGGAGACTGGCATCATCCCAAGTGACTGGAAAACAGGACTTGTCATCCCTATCTGAAAAGGGAAGGGTGATCTCCTGCATTGTGGCAACTACAGGGGGATAATACTGATCTCTGTGCCGGGTAAGGTCCTTGCTAGGGTCGCCCTCAATAGGATCTGTGATCACTTTCTCACTTACCTGCGACCAGAGCAGTCTGGTTTTACGCCTAAGAAGTCTACCATCCTGGCACTGAGGGATCTCATGGAGCGCAAACGCGAATATCGGCAGAGTTCCTTTGCAGCCTTTGTCGATTTTCGTAAAGCGTTCGACTCAGTTGATCGAGTTACCCTGTGGGACATCCTGCTGGATATCATGGCCGGCCCGTACTGTGAGTGCTGTGCAGATTGGAGGCAGACCCTCTGTGTTTTTCCCAGTTGATTCTGGGGTTCGTCAGTGGTGTGTTCTGCTCCTACTCCGTTCAATGCTTGTATGGACTGCGTGTTGGGCAAGGTTGTGGGGTCCAGCAGCTGGGGGGCATCTGTTGGTGAAGAGAGATTCACGGATCTTGACTTTGCTGACGATGCTCTGATCTTCGCGGAGTCAAAGGAGGCTCTGATGGTGGCTCTCGAGAGGGGTCTGAGTGTCTGGGCTTACGAGGGTCCTGATAAGCTTTGACAAAAACCAAAGATCCAGGCCTTTAATGACCAACTGGACACGGCCATCAGCAGTGTGTCTGTCTGCGGAGAGAGTGTCGACCTCGTTGAGAGGTTTACTTACCTCGGCAGTGACATTCACGTGACTCTGGTGACTCTATGAAGTCAGCAGACGGATTGGGAAAGCATGGGGGGCTCATGAGATCGCTGGAAAGGGGTGTGTGGAGCTCCTGATATCTATGCAAAAGGACGAAGGTCCAAGTCTTTAGAGTCCTGGTGCTTCTTGTCTTGCTATATGGTTGTGAGACATGGACGCTATCCAGTGACCTGAGATGAAGACTGGACTCCTTTGGTACTGTGTCACTCCAGAAAATCCTTGGGTACCGTTGGTTTGACTTTGTGTTGCTCATGGAGTCTCAAATGAACTGCATTGTGAGGGAGCATCAGTTACGGCACTATGGCCATGTGGCACGTTTCCCCGAGGGTGATCCGGCTTGCAATATCCTCTTTGTTGGGGACCCGAGTGGCTGGACCAGGCCAAGGGGCCGCCCACGTAACACCTGGCTGTGGCAGATAGAGGGTCATTTCCTGAGGGTGGGACTGGACCATGCGTCTGACTTGTGGAGTTGCCAACAGGAATCCCGAGTTGTTTCGTCGTGGGTGCGGCAGTGCATGCTCCCCAATTTGACTTGACTTGCCATATGCCATGCAGACTCCTTATGCAGTCCTCCACCTGCTCTGAGGTGTGAATGAAGCACTTGACTGACCCGCTCCAGATTCTCAAGATTCAAGATTCATGATCATGAGAATCTTGAGCGGGTCAGTCACATTTGTACGTGAATATGCGATCAGCCAGGCACCATAATCAACCTCGGTGTGGCGCGTGCACACTCACCCTGTGAACCTGCACCCCGTTGGAGCCTGCACGCTTTGGGACACGACATTATTTATTAAACTCGTGCTTTGTCACGGACCTCTTATCACACAGCCTAAAACTAAACTGACCAATCAGACTGCTTGGTGGGACCAGACACTCAAACGCACAGACCTTAGCATTTTATTGTATAATAGATAGTGCTGTAGTTGACAGCTAAAAAACGTTACATGATGGAGAAAAAAAATGGCTTTCATTTTTGAATTCAGCATCCAAAAATATATTGAAAATCACAAAAAATAAAAAAAAAAAAATGTATTTATGTGTTATGCCATTTTGTGCACGTCAATCAAAGCCCCCCTGACACCTGACTCTATTCACAACAGTATACTTAGAGTTGAGCTGTAGATGACAACCTGGCACGCTCTGTTTTATTGTGCCCATCTGACCCATTAGCTTCTACATTTATTGGGTGAGATGAATGGCACTGTGTCTCCTGGCACACCTTTTGTAGTATGGCAGATCAACGGCAGGCCAGGGAACCCTTAACTGAATTGTTCAACAAGCCAAACAAGGTTGCTGCTGGTTAATAATTTTTTTTCCCAGCTTTCTCTGGAGACCATCTCACTGGTCTGTATCCAGAATCTGTGGGAAATCCGATTTAAAGACTAAACAATATTTTATTAGAAAAAAAGGGAAGATTTATAAAAATTTATGGAAACAACTGCCCAGGCAGATACGGCAAACCTGTGTTAGCAATGCTGATTTCCACTAAAAACAAAATATTCTTATTTTGTATGTTTTTATGAAATAAAGGAAAAATGGGTGAGGCCTCTAAAAACAAATAAAGGACCAGGCCAGAATCCTAACTGGTCTGCCCAATAGAGGCTCACCCGAGCACAGCCAGACTGCTAGTACTGCCTGTTGGATTCATCTGATCAGACTTAGACTTAGTTCTTCCTGAGCCGGCTGGCACATTGGATGCCAATCGATTACCATCAAGCTCAATCAGCTGTAGCAGCCTCAGCTTCGTCCAATAACCAAGCTATGTGCCACCAGGTTCTCCTTGGTTGGCCTTGCTTCCGTTTCCCATGCACTGGCATCCACAGCATGGTAGGCATTCTGGGGGAATGCGGGGAATGTGGCCTGTGAACTGAAACTGGCAGTCAGTGACATTATCGGCGGTTAGACGATATACTTCTTCATTTCTGACATAGTCATAGTATGAGATACGAAAGATCCATCTAAAGCACTGTTGCTGGAACATGTTCAGGCGTTTCATGACGGTTGCATTCACCTTCCAAGTTTCACTGCCATAGATAGCGGTAGGAATTTCAATTGAATTAAGAAGGCAAATTTTAGTTGGTAAGGCAATGCTGTTGGATTTCCAGATAGGTCCCAAGCGACACATAACAGCCATCGACTTCCCAATGTGACATAGGATGTTGGTCGTAGTCTTAGCTTCAGCTGATACAGACCCAAAAATGAGGAGCTGGCAAAACAACTGAAAGAATACAAAAATACAGCAAAAGCCCTAGAAGAGGAGGGATGACTGTAAACCCCCAGCTTGTATAATTATTATTTAAGCCAGTGTGCTGTGAGAGCTACTCAGGTGTGCCATGGAAATAATAGTGTAGCGCACCTGGGTGTGAGCCTGATAGGGATCGAGTTCCAAAGGTGGTTGAGACCTGTCTGAGAAGGACAGGTCTACCGGGAAAAGCTGGCATAAAAGCAGCTCTGTGACTGCCCATCAGATGCGTCGACTGCCTGTTAGAGTCCATCTGGCTGTTCGTGTTGGTCACCAGTGTGATTCACAGGGCCGGTGGATAGCAGGCATATGAGTTTCCTCTGAGGCACAGAAGGGCAGGCAAAGAGATGAAGCAGCTGGGTGATGCCAACAGACTAGCGTGTCTCTGAACGCTGATCTCGGAGCTGCTTTTTTACCGGCTTTTCCGGTACTCCCACCACCTTCAGACAGTTGAGGATGAGTATGAGATAGGATGTGTTTGCGGTTGGTAAAATAGTGGTGTGCCTGGGGATTTTATTTTTTTTTTGTTGCAAAAAGTGTGCCACCCCAGATATAAGTTTTGGGAAACACTGATCTAAGTAATGTGCAGAAGTGATTAAAAAAGGAACATAAAATGTTAGGCGATGTCATAAAAACTGCATAAATCGAGAAATGTTCTGCTTAGACTACGTAACGCACTAGTGAGACCACATCTGGGGTGTTTTGAGCGATTCTGGTTACCACGCTACAGGAAAGACAGTCATTCTCTTTTCATCCCTTCCTTCTTCTTTCGATGCCCACCTTCCTCTTGTCTGCCACCTTGCTCATACTTCTCCTCCCGCCCCAGCCCCCTGTCTTATCTTCCACTTTCAGTTCCTCTCACACGGGAACTGCACTTTGCTGAAAGTTCTTGGCATAAGTAGGTCTCCCTTCTCTGCGTCTCTATTATGTGCAAATAAACCACTCTTTTAAAACTTGAATTGTATCCTCTAAAAGAAATGCTTGCTGCCCTTTCTCTTCCGTCAAGCCTCATTTAAGCCCACCCACCAGCTGCTCTCCATCTCACCTAATGATTTTGCTGTCCTCTTCACACTTCCAAAGTCCACTAGCACCCCACAGTTTTCTAGCTCAGCCTCTGTGTCGTTCTTCTTTATCCTTCTTTCCGGAAACTGACCCTGCCATTTCTGTCCAGCTCTGTAGCCACAGACCCTCCACCTATTCCTTCACATCTTCTTCAGCCCATCTCTTCTTCCTTGATACCCCAAATCTCAACTCCTTCTAATGGTTCACCGGCCTCTGGTATCCTCCCTACTAATTTCAAGAAGTCTGATGATCTCCATATTCTCGAGACACCCTCTCTCAACACATCTACCGCCGAGAATTACCCTCCTGTCTCCTTTCTGTCCAAGAGGCTCCAGAAGGCGTAGTCCACAGACCAGCTCTTGAGACTCTTATCTCTCTGACAACAATCTAGTAGATACTCCCTCAGTCTGGATTCCACCAAGGTCCACTCCACCGAGACTACACTGTTTTTATAGTCACAGACACACTTAGATCTGCTTGAGCTCCTTCGTTCTCTTCTATCCTTATCCTTCTTGACCTTTCTTCAACTTTCAATATTGTCAGCTGCTCCCTGGTTGTCTATTCTGTCGATAAACTAAGAATCTCTGGATCTGCTTTGGATTGGTGAGGTAAAGTGAGGTCCGCGGCTGATTGCCTTTTTAAATAAATAATCGCCGTACTCGCGGCTTAAGGAGGGGGCATTGTAGCGTGGTAGGAGCGGACCCCGGACACAATGTGACGTGGGTGTTTCCGCACTTACTGTACGTGAACGGGTGAGGCTTCACCCGTGTCTGTAATTGATGCTGGTAGCTGCTAATTGGCACACCTGTGCCATATCCACCACATACAATAGGAGAAGAGTGAGAATCCATGGATTTGCTTTGGATTGGTGGAGTAAAGTGAGGTCCATGGCTGATCACATTTTTAAATAAATAATCGCGGCTTAAGGAGGGGACGTTGTAACGTGGTAGGAGCGGTCCCCGGGCACAATGTGACATGGGTGTTTCTGCACTTACGTAAATGGTTGAGGCTTCGCCCTGTTTCTGTAATTGATTCCGGGAACTGCTAAATGGCACACCTGTGCCACATCCACCACATAAAATAGGAGAAGAGCAAGAATCCCTGGATCCACTTTGGATTGGTGGAGTAAAGTGAGGTCCATGGCTGATTACCTTTTTAAATAAATAATCGCGGCTTAAGGAGGGGACGTTGTAACATGGTAGGAGCGGTCCCCGGGCACAATGTGACGTGGGTGTTTCCGCACTTACGTGAACGGGTGAGGCTTCACCCCTGTCTGTAATTGATGCCGGTAGCTGCTAATTGGCACACCTGCGCCACGTCCACCACATAAAATAGAAGAGCGAGAATCCATGAATCTTCTTTGGATTGGTGGAGTAAAATGAGGTCCGTGGCTGATTGCCTTTTAAATAAATAATCGGCATATTCACAGCTTAAGGAGGGGCAGTGGTAGCGTGGCAGGAGAGGTTCCTGGGCATGATGTGGCACTGGTGTTTCAACACTTACGTGCATGGGTGTGGAATTGCCCATGTCTGTAATTGATGCTGGTAGCTGCTAATTGGCACACCTGTGCCATATCCACCACATAAAATAGGAGGAGAGTGAGAATCCATGGATTTGCTTTGGATTGGTGGAGTAAAGTGAGGTCCATGGCTGATCGCCTTTTTAAATAAATAATCGCCGTACTCACGGCTTAAGGAGGGGACGTTGTAACGTGGTAGGAGCAGTTCCCGGGCACAATGTGACGTGGGTGTTTCCGTACTTACGTGAACGGGTGAGGCTTCACCCGTGTTTGTAATTGATGCCTGTAGCTGCTAATTGGCACACCTGCGCCACGTCCACCACATAAAATAGAAGAGCGAGAATCCATGGATCTGCTTTGGATTGGTGAGGTAAAGTGAGGTCCGCGGCTGACTGCATTTTCATACAAGTAATCAGCGTACTTGCAGCTTAAGGAGGGGTCATGGTAGCATTGCAGGAGTGGTCCCCGGGCACGATGCTGTGTGGGTATTTCCGCACTTACGTGAACGGGTGAGGCTTCACCCGTGTCTGTAATTGATGCCGGGAGCTGCTAATTGGCACACCTTCTCCTAAAATAGGAGAAGAGCGAGAATCCATGAATCTGCTTTGGATTGGTGGAGTAAAATGAGGTCCGTGGCTGATTGCCTTTTAAATAAATAATCGGCATATTCACAGCTTAAGGAGGGGCAGTGGTAGCGTGGCAGGAGAGGTTCCTGGGCATGATGTGGCACTGGTGTTTCAACACTTACGTGCATGGGTGTGGAATCGCCCATGTCTGTAATTAATGCCGGGAGCTGCTAATTGCCACCCCTGTGCCACATCCATAAAATAGGAGAAGCGTGAGTGCGAGAGGGGAAGAAAAGAAATTTAAGGAATTAGACAGAAATGAGGAGGGAGGTTAAAGAGAGAAGAAGGCAGGAGGTGTTAGGCGTCGGTGTGGGAGCGAGCGAGTGAGCGAGAGAGCAGATTCGTTGGTGAAGGCAGGCTGCTGGGATGGAAAGTCCTTAAGGAGCAGTGTGTGGCCGACACTCGGTGAGGGGCAGTTGGAAGTGGTGGAGTGGTGACTAGGAGCTGGAATGACCGGCAGTATGGATGACTCGACGCGAAAGACAGCGGGATATGAGGAGACTTTCATAATGCATTCGACGTAGTTGATCGAGCTGCCCTGTGGGATCCCCTCAAGGCTGCTGGATATCATGGCCGGCCTGTACACTGGGACTGTGAGTGCTGTGCAGAGTGGAGGCAGAGCCTCTGTGTTTGTCCGAGTTGATTCTGGTGTCCATCAGGGGTGTGTTCTGCTCCTACTCTGTTTAATGCTTGCATGGACTGGGTGTTGGGCAAAGTAGTAGGGTCTAGCAGCTGGGGGGCATCTGATGGTAAAGAGAGATTCACGGATCTTGACTTTAGTGATGATGCTGTAATCTTCGTGGGGTCAATGAAGGCTCTGATTGGGGTGCTCGAGAGACTGAGTGAGGAATCTGAGTGTCTGGGCCTGCGAGGGTCCTGATAAAAACCAAAAATCCAGACCTTCAATGACCTCTTGGGCACGGCCATCAGCAGTGTGTCTGTCAGCAGAGAGAGTGTCAACCTCATCGAGAGGTTTACTTACATTGGCAGTGACATTCATGACTCTGGTGACTCTTCCAATGAAGTCAGTAGATGGATTGGGAGAGCATGGGGGGTCATGAGGTCACTGGAAAGGGGTGTGTGACACTCCCTGATATCTCTACAAACGGTCGAAGGTCCAAGTCTTTAGAGTCCTGGTGCTCCTTGTTTGTGAGACATGGACGCTATCCAGTGACCTGAGTTGAAGACTGGACTCCTGTGTCTCTTCAGAGAATCCTTGGGTCCCGCTGGTTTGACTTCGTGTTGCTCACAGAGTCCCGAATGAGGCACATGACCTGCACTGTGAGGGAACGTCAGTTACAGCACTGTGGCCATGTGGTGTGTTTACCTGAGGATGATCCGGCTCACAGGACCCTCATTACTGAGGATCCAAATGGCCGGACCAGGCCAATGGGACGCCCACATAACACCGGCCAGCGGCAGATAGATGGGTGGGACAGGATTGCGTGTCTGCCAACCAGGAACCCAAGCTGTGTCAATGTGTGGTGGGTGCGGCAATGTGTTGTACCAGTGCATGCCCCCCAACCTGACCTGACACCTGTTGCACAGCGCCACCTAGTGTTTCTTGGAATTCAATGTCTGTTTCCAGATTTTAAGTAAAGAGGTTTTTCCTTTGCTTCGGGCATAAACCTTCATTGGCCAATCAGAAGGTGAACACATCAAGACCTCCACTTCTAACATGAGGCGGATAACTCAAGGGGATAGAATCAAAGAAACTTACATCTGACCCTGAATACAAGCCAAAGTGCAATGTGCTCATGGATTTGGTTACAAAGGAAGAGCAGCCAACCGGAAACCATAAACAAGAGCGAGTTTACATTGACTGATGTGAATAAATCTGACTTTAATATCTAATATGGCCACATTAATCCTATTTTTAACAAATCAGGATTTGAACTCGCATCTGGCTGTAATGAACTCTCAAAATGAGTTCCATACATCCTACACGTTAGCTTCTATCAAACACCAAAAGGGAGTGGGACACCGACTTTACAATTTTTAGCTGAAGAATACATGAAGTTGATGCCTCATTCCATACACAAAATTTTTTACATTTTGCATCTTCTACCGCCACATCATCTTCATCATGGCGAGTCAATGACAAAACAGCTACATTATCTACATTAACATGCCCACTGATCACATGTGTGACACAATCAGGGATTGACAAGGTGGCTCCCTATCCATTTGTGATGCCAGTCTGAAGGAGCCATGTGGGCAGCAGCGGGTGCAAGGCAGAGAAGAATCAGGGGCAGCACATTAGTGCATCATAAGGTACATGAGGGAGACACGTGAAGAACATGCAAACTCCTTTCAATTACTTAGTTTAAC
>JANRMT010062834.1:51314621-51329967 GCA_026402145.1 Polypterus bichir lapradei
TATCTATCTATCTATCTATCTATCTATCTATCTATCATTATATAGTGCCTTTCACATCTATCTATCTATCTATCTATCTATCATTATATAGTGCCTTTCACATCTATCTATCTATCTATCTAGTATATAGTGCCTTACACATCTATCTATCTATCTATCTATCTATCTATCTATCTATCTATCTATCTATCTATCTATCTATCTATCTATCGTGCCTTTCACATCTATCTATCTATCTATCTATCTATTGTATTGAGTATTACTTGTGCTCTGTTCTGTGTATTGTGTTGTATTGACCCTCTTCTTTTTGACACCCATTGCATGCCCAGCCTACCTGGAAAGGGGTCTCTCTTTGAACTGCCTTTCCAAAGGTTTCCTTCCCTCCAAGGGGTTTTCCTTGTCTTCTTAGAGAGTCAAGGCTGGGTGGCTGTCAAAATGCAGGGCCTGTTAAAGCCCATTGCGGCATTTCTTGTGTGATTTTGGGCTATACAACAAATAAATTCTATTGTATTGTATTATGATGTAAAATGGTGGAAGTCACCTTGAACACAAATATCTATCAAAAGGATTTTTCAGTGACATGGATTTTATCAAAAATGCACTAAAAACTGTCTCTTTCATCCACTCTGCTCCATGGTTCAACTCCACCAGCTTTAAGCTAAAGGGTCGACGTTTGGAACACCTTTATGAAAAGACGGGCCTTGTTCTCCATAAGAATATGTATGATGAATACATACATGACTCCAACAAGAACTACATATTACACAGCACTGACTAGGCTGCTGAAGGTATTACTAGGGCTTTATGATAGTCACCTGACTGTCTTCCACCTCAGTTTTACTGCACTGATCAATGTAACCCTTTTATGACCTTTTTACTTTCTCGTATTAGAAGTATAGATAAAGTATCGTAATCATGAAAACATTTGACCTCGAGATTTTGATGCATCTTGATGTTTTAGACATCCTGGAGTCCTAAAATACCATTTTTTACTTTCTTGTATATGAAGTTTAAGGAAGGTATTGTAATCGTTCCAAAGATTCAATGTTGAGATTTTGATGAATCTCAATGTTTTAGACCTCTCGGACTTTCTCATATATGAAGTATAGATAAAGTATCGTAATCATGAAAAAATTCGACCTCAATATTTTTATGAATCTTGACATTTTAGACCTCCCTGAGTCCGAAAATACCTTTTTTTTTTAAATTTCTTGTATATATGAAGTATAGGGAAAGCATTGTAATTGTTCCAAAGATTCAATGTTGAGATTTTGATGAATCTTGATGTTTTAGACCTCTCTGAGTTTCTCATATATGCAGTATAGAAAAACTATCGTAATCATGAAAAAAGTCAACCTCAATATTTTAAGGAATCTTGACATTTTAGACCTCCCTGAGTACGAAAATACCGTTTCTTTAAATTTCTCATATATGAAGTATAGGGAAAGTATTGTAATCGTTCCAAAGATTCAGTGTTGAGATTTTGATTAATCTCGATGTTTTAGACCTCTCCGACTTTTTCATATATGCAATATAGATAAAGTATCGTAATCATGAAAAAATTCGACCTCGAGATTTTGATGCATCTTGACGTTATAGACCTCCCTGAGTCCGAAAATACCATTTTTTACTTTCTCGTATATGAAATTTAAGGAAAGTATTGTAATCCTTCCAAAGATTCAATGTCAAAATTTTGATGAATCTTGACGTTTTAGACCTCCCTATGTTTGTGTGTGTGTGTGTAAACACAATAACTTGAGCACGCTTTCTCTTTGGTCAACCAAATTTCAAATCCAAGCATTAGGTACAAAACGCAAGTTTCTATCAACTTTTGATCCATTTCCGTTAACCTGAAGTAGTACTGTACTTTACCTTTTATTCTTGCAGCTGCAGGGTTCGATTTATTCAACTTTACTGTTATAATATTTTTTCAATATATTATTAATTTGATTTGATTTGTTGTTGATTGTTCTTTAATGTACATAATATAAAAATATAATCATTGTCTTGCAGTTTACTCCTCAAGTATCCATCCCCGTATCTGAGTATACGAGAAAGTTGAGAGGAGAGCACTGTGTGTGTGTTTGTAAACATGATAACTCAAAAACGTAATGATATAGATGGATAAAATTTGGCACGTGGTTGTTACACCAAAATTGTAGATCTGTATTATCTTTTGGGCCAAATCCATCATCCATAAGTGGTACTTTACCTGAACACATACTCATTTTTTTTTTTTTTTTAATTCATGCAGCTGATTTATTCAACTTTACTTTTATAATAATTGTTGAAAAGCTGTTGTGGCTAAAAACCCGAAGGTGGATATAACTTGTAAAGGATCAGGTAGAGCACAATTCGTCAAAGTGTGCCTTTGTAAAGTTCAGCACACACAGTGCCAAGAGGAGAGCTCGGGGAAATCGAAATCGACTTAGAAGCCAGTCGTCATCATCCATAAATGCGCGCTCTCTTCAAATTCATCCATTTGCAATGTCTTCTAACAATGCTAAAGCAGCTAGGAATAGTTTAGCCATTGCATGCACAATTATATTGTTACAGAACGATTATAATCAAGTGAATTCAATTTGTGAACGATATGAAATGAATTTCGGTGTATTTGATGAATCTCGTGTAATTGATGTGAATATGAGAAAGGTAAACGGCACAGAAACAGAAGCACTGCTTTGACACTGGGTGCCGCCAGTTTGCAAAACCGAGAAGAAAAGTGCGTGCGCAAGGTGTGAGGCTGCCGTGAAACTGTGCGTAGCGTTAGGCCAAGTTTAGCTTTTATGCATCTCGAAGTGAGCGTGGAAACGGGCGTACACAACGTTTTTCTGCATACGTACCGTTTGTACGTGAGGCCCCAAGTGAGGAGACAACTGAGGAAGACTCGCACTGGAAAAGCAGGCAGTCCTCGAGTACTTAAGGCCTGTGAGGACCAACATTGAAGTGTCCTCTGTCACCTGTTCCTTCTGTCCCTTCAGGCTTTAGAAAGTGCCACTGCTGTGGAAAAGAAGTTTGTGGGAATGGACTTGTCTCGCATGATGACGGAGTCTCTGGTTTTAATGGCTGTGTCTGGTGTGTATGCCTGTGTCACTTGTCCACTGTCAGAACACTCAGCTGATCGCTTAGTGCCCAGTGCACATATTATTATTATTATTATTATTATTATTATTATTATTATTATTATTACTATTATTATTATTATTATTACTATTATTATTATGTCCATTTTTTCACTGTTTTGCTTTCAATTCCATCATCTTCATCTATAGACACTGCTTGAATGAGGGGACTGGGCGGTCTCTTGGTCTGGAATCCCTACAGATTTTATTTTTTTTCTCCAGCCGTCTGGAGTTTTTTTGTTTTTTCTGTCCCCCCTGGCCATTGGACCTTACTCTTATTAATGTTAATTAATGTTGATTTATTTTGTTTTCTTATTGTGTCTTTTATTTTTCTATTCCTTATTATGTAAAGCACTTTGAGCTACTGTTTGTATGAAAATATGCTATATAAATAAATGTTGTTGTTGTTGTTGAATGAAGACATCTCTGCATATGTTAAAGATATGTCTACATGTGTTTAGCATTCCATGGGGTGCATTTACTTTTTCACACCACCGTAAATGGCTCCCCCTCTATTTTCCGCTCTTTTTATTTCATCATAAATTGTTGTGTGTGTGTGTTTTTTCCCCCTTTTTGGTGGATGCAGCTAAGAAGTCGTGGCAGTTGAAAGCCTCATTTCGAGTGTCAGCACTCTTTTCAAGTAAATCAAACGCTTGCCACAGAAATGTATTGTGACTTGACAGCCATTATGACTGGAGATGTTCCCAAAAGAAGAAATCATTTTAAATCTCCCGACGCCAAGCGACATGGCAAAATGGAAATTGCTACACATTTGTCTTTTTCCCGTGACATGATTATAGAAATCAGATCCAAGAATACAAACCAATTTAAAACTATTAACGTCTGTGGCCGGCCGGCCGGCCAGGTGCTTACTAAGAGCTCCTTCTAAGAGCTTCAGGGACTTTGTGAGCGGTGGAAGCGCTGAGTCGTTTCTTTCTATCATTTAACTGTTTTTTTATTATTATTGGTTTAAGTGCTTATGCTGAAGTATAAAGTGCATTATAAGATTATCCGCATTTTTAAAATCTTTTCCGCTAATTTGCAAATGGACACTTAAATAGCTACAGGTCCAAAGGCCCGGCCACACTTTCTTTTTTTTTCTTGATGGATACATAGTCACCTTTTATGTTGTTTTTAAACCTTATAATTTCAAACACACTCAGTGGTGCTACAAAGTTTATGAACCCTTTAGAGTTGTACATGTAAGCCCTAAAACTAAATGAAGAGAACCCATTTAACCAAATGAGACAAACACACTCCACTTGTTCATTGATTTATTAAAGGAAATGATCCAAGGTGACATACAGAGCTGGAGTGTGAATCTCTGTGATCACGAACTGCCGTGACTCCTTCTTCAGCAACTTAGTGCTTCTGCCTCTCAGTTTCCTCTTGACTGCCAGTTTTTGATTTATGTGATCTGCCATTTCTGTTGTAGAAGAACACCGTGTGTCCGACCTTCTCTGCAATACACAACTGGTGAGCTGCCATCAAATCAGGATCAAATCCTAGGCAGTGCCACACCGGGCCAAACCGGGGCACTGAGCGGAATCGTCTTCTTGGGCCCCCCAAACACCCCAACCCGCCCCTCCCCAAATCCACTGCTTCAGCACTTTGTATAACAGCTTAAGATGTGCACATTACAAACTATAACTTTTTAAAGTCAAATAAAAATACTTTTATTAAAATTAGCAAAACTTGAAAGTGAGTGGGGTGGCACGGTGGCGCAGTGTGTAGCGCTGCTGCCTCGCAGTTAGGAGACCCATCTGGGTTCGCTTCCCGGGTCCTCCCTGCGTGGAGTTTGCATGTTCTCCCCGCGTCTGCGTGGGTTTCCTCCCACAGTCCAAAGACATGCAGGTCAGGTGCATTGGCGATCCTAAATTGTCCCTAATGTGTGTGTGCCCTGCGGTGGGCTGTCGCCATTCCTGGGATTTGTTTCCTGCCTTGTGCCCTGTGTTGGCTGGGATTGGCTCCAGCAGCCCCCCATGACCCTGTGTTAGGATATAGCAGGATGGATAATGGATGGATGGATGGATGGATGAAAGTGAGTGCTGATGGGTTCTTTGTTCACTTTATTGCATGTCACAGCAGCACATGTTTGCATTTTATGAAGCCACAGCCATCTATGAGGTGGTCACACGAGAGCTTCTGTGCCCCGTCTGAGGTGACGCTGATGATAGCCAAGATGATTATACGGCACGATCACATGTGATGGAGGACCTCCGGTGTGACCTGATGAGCCCAAGGGTTCAAAAACATCACTCAGCAGATGCAGCAGTCAATCCACAGGGGCAATCCATGGATTTAATGGCAATAATATACCTATTGAATGGTTTCATTTATAAATTAAGGACTAATTATTATTATTATTATTATTATTATTATTATTATTATTATTATTATTATTATTATTATTATTATTATTATTAATAATAATAATAATAATAATAATAATAATGGTACAAGGTATCAATGAGCTGTTACTCTTTGTTACTTGATATAGCCAGCAGTATTACTTGTGATAAGTGATAAAACAAAAACAATTTTAATACTACTACTACTAATAAATACTACTACTAATAAAAATATGTAAAATACCACTGTTACTGCAAATAATAATATTAAAATTAATAGTAATATAAAATACAACAACTACTACTACTGTTAATAATAATAATAATAATAATAATAATAATAGCAGTAATATTACTGCTACATCTACCACTAATAATAATGAATGCAACAGCAACTATAAACTCTACAACTACTATTACTAAAAATACTACTACTACTATGACATATAATAATAAAAATGCAACAATAACTATTATTAATAATAACAATGATATTAATTTTATTACTAATACTTCTCTAACAATAATATAAAGTAGAACAACTAGAACATCTACTACTACTATTAACAGTACAAATAGTAATAAAAAAATTCAACAACAAAAACTACAGCTATTATTAATAACAATAATGTTCATACTACTAAAATTACTACTACTAATAATAATAATATAAAGTAGAACAACAAATACTACATCCACTACTACTATTAATACTAATAATAGTAATACTACTTATTACTACTAATAATAAAAAATGTAACAACTACAACTACTACTACTATTAAAAATAGCAATTATATTCATACTACTACTACTAATAATAATATAAAGTAGAACAACAAATTCTACATCCACTACTACTATTAATACTAATAATAGTATTTCTACTTACTACTACTAATAATAAAAAAGTAACAACTATAACTACTACTACTATTAGTAATAGCAATTATATTCATACTACTAATATTACTACTACTAAAAATAATAATACAAAGTAGATTAACAACTACTACATATGCTACTACTATTAATACTAATTATATATATATATATAGATATAGATATATATAGTACTAATAATAATAAAAATGCAACTACAGCATTAATAATGACAGTAATCAATACTACTGCTTCTACTACTACTGAAAATAATAATATAAAGTACAACAACAACTACTACATCTACTACTACTATTAATACTAATAATAGTATTTCTAATACTACTACTACTACTAATAATAATAATAAATGCAACAACAACTACTGCTACTATTAATGATAACAATCTGGAGTCCTGTGTGCAGTTTGGGTCTCCATAAAGACACAGCAGCACTAGAGGAGGTCCAGAGAAGAGCGACTAGGCTGATTCAGGGCTACAGGGGATGAGTTATGAGGAAAGATTAAAAGAGCTGAGCCTTTACAGGAGATGAAGAGCAGACATGGGTGAAGTATTTAAAATGATGAAGGGAATTAGTGCAGTGGATCGAGATGGTGACTTTAAAAATGAGTTCATCAAGAACACGGGGACACAGCTGAACACTTGTGAAGGGGAAATTTCACACAAACAATAGGAAGTTTTACTTCGCACAGAAAACCACAGGCATGTGGAATAAGCAACCAAGTAGTGTAGTGGACAACAGGAGTTTAGGGACTTTCAGACCTCTGCTTGATGTTACTTTAGAAGAATTAAGTGGACAGGACTGGAGAGCTTTGTTGGACTGAATGGCCTCTTCTCGTTCAGATTGTTCTAATGATGTGATGTTCTAATTTCATGTAATAAAATTTAAAGCAATCCGTCACAAAATACTAGGAAATGAATTCAATGACCCACGTCCACATCGGCAGTGCACAAAGAGTAGATAATTCACTGTTATACAATCACAATCTGTCACATAAAGCTGCAGTAGGCCCCGCTATTCAAACTGAAGCCTGGCTGGCTTTGTTTCGAACAGAGGAAGCTTTGTAATCCTGTTTGGGGATACAGCTGTATGTAATCACCATAAACACAGCAAACCTTTATTTTTCAAAATGACATTTTATATATTGGTTTAATAAACATATTACACACAAGGTTAATCCGTTTCTAATTATAGTAGCGATGAGCCAAAGTAGAACCCACCAGACAGCTTAATGTAGATTTTAGCTTGAATAAAAGTCAAAATACTGGGCACATATGCGTACACGATCAGTGCAAAATACTACTGACAGATGCAGCAACAACGACATTGGCAACAAAAAGAACATGGATTTCTACAGGACATTTTAATTCAAAGGATGGAGCTCAAAGTGCTTTACATCATGTCAAAGAAGTAGTTACATGCAAAGAAAGACAAATTAAAATTAGATAAGAGTATTAATGAATAAATAGCATCAGGTTAGGTTGGGGAACATGCACTGATACAATGTGTTGCCGCACCCACCACACGACTAAACAGCTCAGGATGCTGGTTTGCAACATCCCAGGCAGACATGTGGTACAGTTGTACCCTTCATCTATCTGACGCAGCCAGCTTTTACGTGGGCATCCCCTTGGCCTGGCCCAGTACTTAACAATGAGGGCCCTGTGAGCCAGATCACCCTCGGGTAATCGTGCCACATGGCAGCAGTGCCGTAACTGACGCTCCCTCACAATGCCGGTCATGTGCCTCATTTGGGACTCCATCAGCAATTTGAAGTCAAACCAGCGGGACCCAAGGATTCTCTGAAGAGACACACATGAAGGAGTCCAGTCTTCATCTCTGGTCACGGGATAGCGTCCATGTCTCACAAACAGGGAGCACCAGGACTCTAAAGACGTGGACCTTCGTCCTTTTGCATAGACATCAGGGGTGCCACACATTCTTTTCCAGTGACCTCATGACCCCCCATCCTCTCCCAATCCGTCTACTGACTTCATAAGCAGAGTCACCAGAGTCACATGAATGTCACTGCCGAGGTAAGTAAACCTCTCGACAAGGTCGACACTCTCTCCGCAGACAAAAGATAAATAATCAATGCACACGTACATACTGTAAGAAGGTGTATAATTAAGAGACATAGAATCCTTAACATACAGATTTTTATTAATTTTCCAAATGGCAGTATAATGATGAGATCAGATGGCCAGGGAGGATAGAAAAAAAATTCTGCAGGGGTTCAATTGGAGCCAAAAGATCACCCAGGCCTCCATTGGGCATTCCACCTAACATGTCTGTTCTTACATTGTCCTTTATAGGCTTCATCTTAGAGGATCTGAAGAAGTGGGTCTTGTGACAAGTCGGGGTATCCACATTCATTCAGACAGGACTTTGATCAGGTGGTGGTGGCCGCCACCACGGAAGAACCAGAAAAGAGAAGAAAGAAAAGTAAAGGTGAATAAAGATTTCAGATTCACTAAAGAGAATGATAATCCTATGCATATCTTCTTCTATAATACGCTACTGTGGCTGTCTGTTTGTCTGTCCAGGATTTTAAATCCCCTGTAGCTCACAAACCGTTTGACCTATTGACCTGAAATGTGGTACACATTGTGACAGATTAGGGCTTTCTTGACCCCTTGAACCCTCAGACCACTCGTCAGACACCAGGTAAAAGTCCAGAATTATTATTTATTATAATAATAATCTGCACAAAGCACCACAACTCCACAATACGCTAATAATATGTCAATAATCCACAATAATTAATAAACAATAACAGTAAACCTCCACTCCCAGCAGCTCAGTCACCCTTCCTCCCAACTCCCAGAGTCCTTTGACCTGGAAATTCTTCTGATCCCCCTAGTCCATGTGATTCCTAGCACTTCCGGGTCAGATCAAAACTCCTCTTTTCTTCAGTCCGGAAGTATCTCATTTCTTCCGTTTCCGCGATTGTGAATTACTTCCGGGCTATAAGGAAAATATAAGTCCCTGGGCCTCCCTGCAGCGTCCTCCGGTGGCCCCCATGGTATCCAGCAAGGCTGTGATGAAAGACTCCAAGTTCCATGATGCCCTGCTGGAATTCGGGGCCCTTCCATGTTGCAGGGATGGCTCCATCTGGCGGTTTCGGGGTGTTGGCCTGGATACACGGCCGGCAATCCCTCACAACATATACTACGTGACCTTTACTATTCACTTTGTGGGGTGATGATTTTATTCCTCTTTTTATTTTTATTTTATTTTATTTTATTGTAGAATCAGCTCTCGGTAGCGGGCAGCAGAGCGGCTGTACGGTGCATTCGTATGGGCGCCGTTCTCATCCCTACCACCTTCGCCGTCACTAACCTCTACCACTTCAAATCTTAAGTCTTCAATCTGCCTCAAGAATGATTTAAGTGCCAGCTTAAGTGAAAAAATTAAGGAAAATGTACTAAGACATTGCAGCACAAACGGCGACTTAATCAGTTTTAACGCAAAAAGATGCCGACGGAAGAAGAGAAGACGCAGGCCACTAGGGTGGAGAAAAGAAGAGCCACTCCGAAAACAGCAAACGAATGCTAAACGTACAGAAGAAGAGGATGAAAACTAGGAATGTTCAAGACAAGTGTATTCACTGCATGTTATCGCACAGTCCGCCGTTACTGGTCTTTATATATAATACGCTACCGTGGCTGTCCGTTTGTCTGTCCAGGATTTTAATTCACCTGTAGCTTGCAAACCGTTTGACCAATTGACCTGAAATTTGCTGCTCCTCCAACTGTCTAAAGACATGCAGGTCAGGTGGGTTGGCGACGCTAAAAAGGACCTGGTGTGTGTGTGTGTGTGTGTGTGTTCACCTTGAAATGGACTGGGGCCCCGTCCAGAGTTTGTTCCTGCCTTGTGCCCTATGCCTGCTGGTGTAGGCTCCATCACCACCAGCGACCCCTGTTCAGGAGAAAAACAGGTTAAAAAATGACTGACTAAACAGTGACTTCATAGTATCACTGAGCCACAGGCTTAATGTGATGTAGCAGGATGCTGCTGTAAATTTACCCGACTTTCCTCAATTTTTACAGGTTAACTGTAATAGTACTGCAGTGTGACAGCCACCCTAGCCCGACACAGACAGCCAGAGACACAAGTGTCGCACACAACACCCTTTTATTCAGAGCCGGGGCAGCGCTTTTTCGTCACTCCATGGATTACACCACAGCTCAGTACAATACAATACAATTTATTTGTTGTATAGTAGCCCAAAATCACACAAGGAGTGCCGCAATGGGCTTTAACGGGCCCTACCACTTGACAGCCCCCAGCCTTGACTCTCTAAGAAGACAACGAGAAAACACCCATGTAGGGAAGAAAAATGGAAGAAACCTCGGGAAAGGCATTTCAAAGTGAGACCCCTTTCCAGGTAGGTTGTGCATGCAGTGGGTGTCAAAAAGAAAAAGGGGGTCAATACAATACAGAAAAATACACAGAACAGAACAAATCCTCAATACAATACAATAGTGCAATTGAAATATTACAAGTACAGAGCAGAATTCAACAGTAGATGATATCCCATCATATGATTTGGAGTCCTGGAGACCTCATCCATCAAGCTGCCTCCCCCTATTGGCCATTCCACAGTTGAGTCAGTGCTGAGCCAGCCAATCCGATGAAAGGACCCCTCTAACCCTATGATTCCTGCGATCTTCCATCACGGATGACTTTACCTTAGGCAGGCGAAACAACTTGGCAAGTGGGCAGTGCCACATTTGAGTACCAAGAAGAGAAACAGAATAGGTGAGGGTTAGTAACAAATTAGAACTATCATGTTACTGATGTTTTAGTGCTAATGACTGACAGTAGAGATGCAGTCTGTACAGTTAATCAGCAGCTCTAGTCAGGGTATCCTAAACTGAAGTCTTTTAAAGCTAAGACTGAAGGGCATCTCTTATAGTAGCAGGCAGACCACTCCACAGTTTAGGTGCTCCCTGTAACTAAAAGCTCGTCCTCCCACTGTTATTTTATTAATCCTTGGAATGAGAAGCAGACCGGCATCTTGAGATCTTAATGTGCGCTCAGGTTTTGTAAGTCATGATAAGTTAAGACAAGTAAGCCGGACCTCAGCCATTTAATGCTTTATATGTATGTGTGTGTGTGTGTGTGCATTTGCTTGTGTTTGTGTGTGCATGTGTGTACGAGTGTGTGTGCATGCAAGTGTGTGAACTTGAACTTGAACCTTGAACCCTCAGATCAGACGCCAGACACAAGATAAAAGTCCAAATAATGAACAATAATGTGCACAAAGCACCCTCCACTCCACTATACTCATAAACACAATAATAAATCAATAATCAATAACCAATCCTCCACTCCCAGATGCGTTGTTCACTTCCTCCCAACACAGCTCAATGCTGGGATCTCCCACAGTCCTTTTTAAAGTCCTTGACCTGGATGTGTTTCTCTCTCTCCCTCCATGTGACCGGTAACACTTCCGAGTCAGATAAAAACTCCTTTTCTTCAACCCGGAAGTACGTCATTTCCTCTGTTCACGTGACTGGGACGTACTTCCGGGCTGTATGGCAAATAGTCCTTGGTTCTCCCTGCAGCGTCCTCTGGATGCCCCCATGGTACCCAGCAGGGCTGTGAATAAACACTCCAATGTCCATGATGCCCTGCTGGAATTCAGAGCACCTCTATGCTACAGGGAGGGCTTCATCTGGCGGCCTGGGGGGTATTGGCCGGGATGAATGGCCGGCCATATACCACAGTGTGCATGTGTACGAGTGAGTGTGCTTGTGTGTGTGTGTGCGTGTGTCTATGAGTGTGTGTATGTGTTCCCCCTACGATGTACTAGCACCCTGTCCCAGGTTTGTTCCTGCCTTGTGCCCTATGCTAACTGGGATAGGCTCAAGCAGACCCCCAGTGACCCTGTTCAGGACTATATGAGATAGAAAATGACCAACTGCCTGACAGGACAAAGCAGGAGTGACATTGGTGACAATACTGTGAATGTTCCGGAGTGGCCCATTCAGAACCCAGACTTGAACCCAAATGATCATCTCTGGAGAGACCTGAAAGTAGCTGTCCACCAATGGTCTCCATCCAAGTTGACAGAGTCTTGAGGGGATCTACAGAAAAGAACGGCAGAAAGTCCCCAAATCCAGATTTTTTAAACCCAATTACAAGAAACCCATGAAGACACCAGGCCGGAATGGCTGCCAAAAAAGGATATGCAAACTGGCGTGAGAGTGATCTTCTTCTTCTTCTTCTTCTTCTTCTTCTTCTTCTTCTTCTTCTTTCGGCTGCTCCTGCTAGGGGTTGCCAAAGTGGATCATCTTTTTCCATATCAGTGATAGTTCATGATTTTTATTTTCTCATAGATTTGCAGACATTTCCATAGTCTTGTTTTCGCATTACCACTCTGGGGAGTTGAGATTTGCTTGATGAAGTAAGAAATGAATTTTAAATGGTTTTACCTTGAGGGTCCAACATAACAAATTGCATATAAAACGTGAACACTCTGTGAAGGCACTTTGCTTCTTCACAAATTTAAGATTCATCTGCCCCCAATACTTTATATATGGAGACCACTCCATCACTTTCTTCAGATCCTTGGCTGGATGATCTCCTTGAAGTAGCACCTCGTCTAAATGAACGTCATTCATGAGGTCATTAGATTGTGATCTTATCGTACGCTGTCTGATGATTCATGTTGAATGTCAATGGAAACAATTTTATTTTCAGGCTTCAATTCCATAAATAGAATAATCTAATATTACGCTAATGAGCCAAAGGGCTAGGAACACCATTACCTCTGACACATTCGGTAATTTCAGGTTTTGTTCCCTAATTAGCAGCTAATTGTCAGAGATGTTTAACTGCAGTGAAGCAACACGCAAAGAAAAATGGGACTTCCTGCTGAATGCCTGAGGCGGCTTGAAGATAAAGGACCATTAACCCCTTGAGAGACGAGCTCTAAATTGCCGCTGGGAGTTCTTTCGTTTTTAATTATTATTTTAATCTGCTTGATGAGGTCAGCCAACCGGCTACCCGAGAACTGAAGGAAGGTATTTAAGCCAAGGATTTGCTCATATCATTTATAATTATGGACTGTCATTCATGTGACTCTGATGACTCTTCCTATGAAGTCAGTAGATGGATTGGGAGAGCATGGGGGGGTCATGAGGTCACTGGAAAGGGGTGTGTGGCGCTCCTGATATCTACAAAAGGATGAAGGTCCAAGTCTTTAGAGTGCTGGTGATCCCTGTTTGTGAGACATGGACGCTAACCAGTGACCTGAGATGAAGACTGGACTCCTTCATGTGTGTCTCTATGGAGAATCCCTGGGTCCCGCTGGTTTGACTTTGTGTTGCTCATGGAATCCCGAATGAGGCACATGACCTGCAGTGTGAGGGAGCATCAGTTAGGGCACTACGGCCATGTGGCGCAATTCGCAGAGGGTGGTCCGGCTCACAGGACCCTCATTGTTGAGGATACAAGTGGCTGGACCAGACCAAGGGGACACCCACGTGACACCAGGCTGCGACAGATAGATGGAGGGTGGAACTGAACTGCATGTCTGCCTGAGTGGGTTGCCAACCGGGATCCTGAACTGTTTTGTCATGTGGTGGGGCCCCCCAATCTGACCTGAATCTAAGTGTTTCTGAGACACTTTGAGAAACACAGTTTTACTTTCCTGTTCATAAATTTGGACAAATTCTGCACAATTCCCATTTTTGTTGAAATCTAAGCAATCGACATACACCTCAGTGTTAACGTTTGTAGTGCACCATCTGTTGAAAAACATGTTGCACTGTGTGTAGTGATAAACATACATTGCACTTTCCATTCCAACAGATGGTGCATCACAAGCATTTGTAGCAATAAAATGGAGACGTATCCTGCGAGTCCATACCAGCAGCACTTTCACAGCCGAAGTGAAGTCTACAAATATCTGCAAGAGCGGCGTTTGGCGGTGGCAAGGCCCTGCGGCGAAAGGGGGCCCCACTTTCGAGGTCCGTGTGTCCCATTCGAGCAGATTTGTCAAGTTATATTTTCCAGTTATATTTTGATAAAGTCCATGTGTTATCTTGGAAAAATTTATGTTAACATTATTTTTACTAAATTTGCGTGCAAGTTTATAAAGTCCACACATACTGGTAACATCACTTGACGTAACCGGCCCATGTGGGGTAGGTCAGCCTGTTATAAGTGTTTATGTTTAATATGCACAGCTAATACAAAGCCAGATTTAGCACAGGGGCTCATCATTTAGAACTGCTAGACAAGACAGGGACAACTGCGAAACGGGCATTGTGTTCTATTTCTGTGTGTCAAAGTCAGCATGAAACTCTATGCCCTTTGCCTTATTTGGAATGGCATGGGTCACCGAAGTGGGAGCCTGCACATAAAGAAAGAGTATAAAGCCTTGGCACATTGCCCGGCACACGGTTGAAGCCAACGGACGGATGGGAGATAACGTCATCCGATCCAGAAAATCCTTCCAACGCAGCAACGAAAATGGCAGACTCTACACATCGGGCCCCCACTCCCGAACTGTCATGGCTTCCTTCGTCTGTTATGCCGCGTAAACCCATCATTAAAGAAAGCTAAGTTATTTCTTCTATGTGATTTCTTACCGCTGTATCACTAAGGGAGGGGTATCGCCTTTTTATATCTATCGTGTTTCCCCGAAAATAAGACTGGGTCTTATATTAATTTTTGCTCTAAAAGATGCACCAGGGCTTATATTCAGGGGATATCTTATATTTATTCATGTACAATAATATACATTTTATCCAAATACAGTCAGTCATGTCATCTTCTTCTGGAATATCGTCATAACTCCATCCATCCATTATCCAACCTGCAATATCCTAACTACAGGGTTACGAGGGTCTGCTGGAGCCAATCCCTACCAACACAGGGCACAAAGCAGGAACCAAACCCTGGTCAGGGCACCAGCCCACCACAGACCGACATTATTAAATACCGGAAATTATA
>JANRMT010062834.1:51336602-51372530 GCA_026402145.1 Polypterus bichir lapradei
TGCCAGTGAGGAAGTCCAGTACCCAGTTGCACAGTGAAGAGCTAAGCCGCAGATCCAGGAGTTTAGTGATGAGCTGGGATGGAATGACGGTGATAAATGCAGAGCTGTAGTCCACAAACAGCAGCCTGGCATAACAGTTCTTGTTCTCCAGATGAGACAGGGTGGTGTGAAGTGTTATGGAGATGGCATCCTCACTGGACCTGTTGCAATGGTAAGCAAACTGGAGGGGGTCCAGACGGTCAGGGATGATGTCCTTGATGTCTTCTAGCACCAGCCTCTCAAAGCACTTCATGGCTATTGGGAGTAAGTGCTACTGGGCGGTAATCATTAGGGCAGTCGACTTTAGTTTTCTTTGGGACAGGGATGATGGCTGTGTGCTTGAAGCAGGTGGGGACAGATGAAACTCACAGAGATGTGTTAAAAAATATCCGTAAAGAGAGCAGCTAGCTGGGCTGGGTGCTTTGCGGATGCTGAGTCGGGAAAAAGTCTTCCTCACGTCATCCTCTGAGAGCCTCAGGCTGGGAGTCTTGCGACACTGCAAGGGGTCGCAAGGGCCTATCCGTGTTAGCGAGCGAAAAACACGTTCATGCGGGAGTGAAGCGGAGGTGGCCGCATGTGTCCGTGGTTTGTAGTCTGTGATCAGCTGAGTACCCTGCCACGTCCGACGAGCGCCTGCTGTGCAGTTAAACTGAGAGTCCAGTTTGTGGGTGTACTGGTGCTTTGCGTATTTAATGGCTTTTCTGAGATCATACCTGCTCTTTTTTTTTGTCTGTGTATCTCCAGAGTGAAATGCACTGCTGCGCTCATGGATCCGCCGGCGTACTTCAACACACATCCAGGGCTTCTGGTTGGGAAATACGCGTACAGACTTTGTGGGTACGCAGTCATCCACACATTTCCCGATGAAGCCTGTGACAACTGTGGCATACTCATCCAGATTCTCAGAGGACTCTTTGTAAACATCCCAATCCACAGATTCAAAGCAGTCCCTAAGTCAGCATTTCTCAACCTTTAAGTATTTGCGACCCGAGTTTTCATAACAGTTTTAATCGCGCCCCCCTAATGTTTTTTTGAAAGGAGCCCTCTAATACCAATTTGTTCTTTTTTAATTAATGATACACTCACCTAAAGGATTATTAGGAACACCTGTTCAATTGCTCATTAATGCAATTATCTAATCAACCAATCACATGGCAGTTGCTTCAATGCATTTAGGGGTGTGGTCCTGGTCAAGACAATCTCCTGAACTCCAAACTGAATGTCACAATGGGAAAGAAAGGTGATTTAAGCAATTTTGAGCGTGGCATGGTTGTTGGTGCCAGACGGGCCGGTCTGAGTATTTCACAATCTGCTCAGTTACTGGGATTTTCACGCACAACCATTTCTAGGGTTTACAAAGAATGGTGTGAAAAGGGAAAAACATCCAGTATGCGGCAGTCCTGTGGGCGAAAATGCCTTGTTGATGCTAGAGGTCAGAGGAGAATGGGCCGACTGATTCAAGCTGATAGAAGAGCAACTTTGACTGAAATAACCACTCGTTACAACCGAGGTATGCAGCAAAGCATTTGTGAAGCCACAACAACCTTGAGGCGGATGGGCTACAACAGCAGAAGACCCCACCGGGTACCACTCATCTCCACTACGAATAGGAAAAAGAGGCTACAATTTGCACGAGCTCACCAAAATTGGACAGTTGAAGACTGGAAAAATGTTGCCTGGTCTGATGAGTCTCGATTTCTGTTGAGACATTCAAATGGTAGAGTCAGAATTTGGCGTAAACAGAATGAGAACATGGATCCATCATGCCTTGTTACCACTGTGCAGGCTGGTGGTGGTGGTGTAATGGTGTGGGGGATGTTTTCTTGGCACACTTTAGGCCCCTTAGTGCCAATTGGGCATCGTTTAAATGCCACGGGCTACCTGAGCATTGTTTCTGACCATGTCCATCCCTTCATGACCACCATGTACCCATCCTCTGATGGCTACTTCCAGCAGGATAATGCACCATGTCACAAAGCTCGAATCATTTCAAATTGGTTTCTTGAACATGACAATGAGTTCACTGTACTAAAATGGCCCCCACAGTCACCAGATCTCAACCCAATAGAGCATCTTTGGGATGTGGTGGAATGGGAGCTTCGTGCCCTGGATGTGCATCCCACAAATCTCCATCAACTGCAAGATGCTATCCTATCAATATGGGCCAACATTTCTAAAGAATGCTTTCAGCACCTTGTTGAATCAATGCCACATAGAATTAAGGCAGTTCTGAAGGCGAAAGGGGGTCAAACACCGTATTAGTATTAGTATGGTGTTTCTAATAATCCTTTAGGTGAGTGTATATCATAGATGCATATTTTATTATACCTACTTAACTTTTATCGACATTTATCTAACTCTATATTTATTTTTCTAGTATTAGAATATAGTTTAAGTTAATTTGTTTTGGTTTCGTCGCCTCAATGAAGCCTTCGGGCTCCCCGGACGATGTGGTGCCGTCCAGACTGCTGAAAGATGTGTTTCCTGTGATTCGAGACGATGTTCTAAAGATTATAACTAGTAGTCTATCCTCGGCTATAGTTCCTCGTGCTTTCAAACACGCAGTTGTACATCCAATCGTGAAAAAACCTGATCTTGACCCTGCCGTTCTCTCTAATCTTCGTCCAATCTCTAAACTACCTTTCTTGTTAAAAGTACTCGAAAAAGTAGTTTATGAGCAATTAATTCATCACCTACAGGACCATCAGGTAATGGACCTTTTTCAGTCAGGCTTTAGGCCCCAACACAGCACAGAAACTGCGCATTTACGTGTCCTAAATGACGTCCTTTTGGCATTGGACTCGGGACTCCACGTGATTATGGTTCTTCTCGACTTATCTGCCGCCTTCGACACAATCGATCACGATATCTTGATCTCCCGACTCGAATCCTGGGTTGGTGTATCTGGCTTAGCCCTCGACTGGTTCAGGTCATATTTCTGTAACAGGACTCTAAGAGTCATGCTAGACGATTTTTCATCCGAATCAGTCCCACTCCCTTGTGGGGTCCCCCAGGGTTCCATTTTGGGGCCACTGCTTTTTTCAATCTACATCCTGCCTTTAGGTGCAATTTTTAGAAAACATGCAATTTCATATCACCTATATGCTGACGACTGCCAAATTTATTTCTCCCTCAAGCCAACTGACTCCACCAAACCTCTTCTTGACTGCCTATCTGACATTAAGGACTGGCTGGCTGTAAACTTTCTTCACCTGAACGATTCAAAAACCGAGGTCATTGTTTTTAGCCCCGACTGCAAACGGACCCCACCCCTTGGCCTCGACTCTCTTCCCATTCCAGTAACTTCGTCTGTCTCCAATCTTGGAATCAAAATGGATACGGTACTGAAAATGGATGCTCAAGTCAACAGCACAGTAAAATCCTGCTTCTTCCATCTCAGGCGAATCGCCAAACTCAAGCCTATTCTGCCTAACCACCTCCTGGAATCAGTAATCCATTCATTCATTACGTCCCGGCTCGACTACTCAAATTCCTGCCTTTATGGTATCAGGAAAGCCACTCTTTCTAGACTCCAACTGGTTCAGAATGCGGCTGCAAGGCTTCTAACTGGAAGGGCAGCAGAAGCCAACACATTACACCGATTTTAAAAACCCTACACTGGCTGCCGGTTAGATTCAGAATCGATTTTAAGATACTCCTCTTAACCTATAAGGCACTAAATGGTCTAGCCCCCGCCTATTTGAGTGTCTTGCTCCATCGTCACAATCCTCTTCGTGTTCTTAGATCCGCAGATCAGCTGCTCCTAACTGTTCCCAAGGCACATTTTAAATCTCGTGGTGAAAGGGCTTTCTCCGTCTGTGCACCCAGGCTTTGGAACTCCCTACCCCTAGTGGTTAGGCAAGCCGCCTCAGTCGCCACATTCAAATCACGCCTAAAAACGCACTTCTTTACATTGGCTTTTAATTCTTAACCTGTCTCATTTTCATTTGCTTCTTCCTATTTCTCTTATTTTATTGGGTCCTCTGACCTGTTTTTAGTATCTCTGTTTTAATTCTCTCTTAATGTTTGTTTTTAATATTTTGTTTTTAGTCCTGTTTCTTTTTTAACTGTACAGCGCTTCGGTCAGTTGTAATGCTGTGCTTTTAAGTGCTCAACAAATAAAATGGTATGGTATGGTTTCATTAGATGTATTTTTCATATTTTCGATTCTTGTTTTTTTTTTTTCACATCTTCGCGCCCCCTTTTTTGTTAATTCAGGGGCAAGCCCCACAGGTTGGGAAGCGCCGCACTAGCCCCTACCCTTAACTAACCTTTAATTTTAACGGTTTCTGCGACATGCTAACCACACCAAACCCTAATCTTAGCAGCACTGACCCCTAACCTTGACACATTGAATGATGCGAGTTGAGTCGTATCTTTTTGAGCCTGACAAGGCTTGGCGTATGAGATAACTCGTATCTCGGGGCACAGTCACAATAAACACAGCCAGCTTGTCACTGCGTCTCAGCTATCTGCTCTAGTGCTGCCATCTTGTGGATAGCCATAGGATTTTTTTTTATAGACACAATAGGGGGCGGCACGGTGGCGCAGTGGGTAGCGCTGCTGCATCATAGTAAGGAGACCTGGGTTTGCTTCCCTGGTCCTCCCAGTGTGAAGTATGCATGTTCTCCCCGTGTCTGCGTGGGTTTCCTCCCACAGTCCAAAGACATGCAGGTTAAGTGCATTGGCGATCCTAAATTGTTCCTGGTGTGTGCTTGGTGTATGGGTGTGTGTACTGCGGTGGGCTGGCACCCTACCCGGGGTTTGTTTTACAGCCTTGCACCCTGTGTTGGCTGGGATTGGCTCCAGCATACTCCCATGACCCTGTAGTTAGGATATAGCAGGTTGGATAATGGATAGATGGATGGACACAATAGGTTAGGAGCACACGCTGATACTGTGCATTGCCGCACCCACCACACGACAATCCAACTCAGGACCCCAGGTTAGGACCCGAGTGCAGCCATGCAACAGGTGACACCTCAGCACCACACCAGTTCAGATGGAGTGGAACAGTGTGAGGTTTTTTATGGTGGCTGGAGCGCCAATTCTGCAACCAACCCCCAGGTTTTTCCCTCTGCAGGTTGGAGGGCCTACATGCAGGGCTGGATGCAGATTAACGTCATACCCAGGACGAAGCAATTGCAGGTTAAGGGCCTCGCTCAGGGGCCCAATGGGGTAGAGGCACTTTGGGTGTTTACGGGATTTGAACTGGCTGAACAGTGCAGATCCATAAATCAGAGTCAACACTCCACCCATTAGACACAATGTTAAGTGGAAAATTATGTTATAAAAAGACAGTCCATGGTTAAGTTATTGCAAAAAAGATATATGGCTGCTGATGTTTAGGTGAATATTTTGATGATAATGCTAATCAATTGGATGATGTGGAGCCTGTAGGCTCCACCAATGAGGCGGATTGCTGCTCCAGAGGTGTTTTCTTTATCACAAGGTATCTGATTTGTGACGACTGTCAGCGTGACATGGACATTCTGCCATCCACTGAGTGCAAACCATCACCAGATACCAAATGTGGCGTGTGTAACAAGTGTGGACAACTCAAAGAAACACGTTATATTTATGGCCCATGTGCTTGTAGGCCTGCACTCTGTGTAGTGTCGTCTTTCTGGGAATCTCATTCAGATGGAGACTTTTAGTCTTGTTGATGGTCAAAATAAAATAATGAGCAGTTTCTTCACATTTTTGACAGAGTTACTGTTGATAATAAAACCGCTCTAACTACTAACCTCAACAACTGTAACCCCTCATCTTAACCGTTTATATTACATGATAAACATACAGACCCCTAACCTTAACATCACTATCCCATAACCTTAACTTCTGACATGAAACTGATGATAAACCTGTGGGGATGTATGGTGCTGCAGGTCTGTGGTTAGATATTACTGATAAAATAAATGTTTGCCATCTGTTGGAAAGACAAAGGCAATGCATAAGTCTCTGTTATATGCCATTTGGTATGGGATTCTTAAAAGCAGTGTAAATGTTTGTGATGCACCATCTGTTTGAATGACAAACGCTATCATGTTTCAGCCAGCATTTTCCCCCTGTCTGGCGTTCACAGTGGTGCTTCTTGTTTGTTTAATTTAGTTTCCATCCATCCATCCATTATCCAACCCGCTATACCCTAACTAAAGGGTCACGGGGGTCTGCTGGAGCCAATCCCAGCCAACACAGGGCACAAAGCAGGAAACAAACCCCAGGCAGGGTGCCAGCCCACCGCAGGGCACACACACACACACACACACCAAGCACACACTAGGGACAATTTGGGATCACCAATGCACCTAACCTGCATGTCTTTGGACTGTGGGAGGAAACCCACGCAGACACGGAGAGAACATGCAGACTCCACGCAGGGAGGACCTGGGGAGTGAACCTGGGTCTCCTAACTGCAAGGCAGCAGCGCTACTCACTGCACCACCGTGCCACCCTTGTTTATTTGTATTAATGTTCATTTTATGTATTCTGTACATTTTTCTGTGTATGTTGGTAAAGGCAAATGGCCTAAGTCATCTCCTATGTGCTTTGTGGGTGGTTTAAACAAGGGGTGGAGCCACTGGCCAATCAGGCTATTTATGAGAGGGCCTTCCATAGTTCCTGCCATTTCATAATGAATGCACTAGGGAAAGGTGGGTTCCTCTGTTTTTCTGTGCCTTGGCATTGCTTTTCCTTATTCTGGAATTTCAAACCTGGGCTCTGTTTTTTTGCCATTGATTTTTGGGTTCTGTATTAGTGAGCTCTTCAGAGCTGCATGTATTGCGGAGCCTTTGATAAAATAAACCTTGTATTTTATAAAGATCTTTCAAGGCCATTTTTGGTGTCTACTCGGGGTTTTTGATGGTGTCCCCTTTAAGATGGCAACCTTTGAAAGTATTTTTGAAACTTTTGTGCTTTTGGTTCTCCTCAGATACAGCAAAAGCAATGCATCTGTCTCTGTTTTATGCCATTTGGTAGGGGTTTGTATGAACAGTGTTAATGTTTGTGATGCACCGTATGTTGGAATGACAAAGGCAATGTACATATCTTTGGTTTATGCCATTTGGTATGGGATTTGTAAAAGTAGTGTTAATGTTTGTGATGCAGCATCTGTTGGAATGAATAATGCAATGTATATGGCTCTGTTATATGTAGTTTGGTATGGGATTTGTAAAGGCAGTGTTAATGTTTGTGAGGCACCATGTATTGGAAAGACAAAGGCAACACATCTGTCTCTGTTATATGCCATTTGGTATGGGATTTGTAGAGGCAGTGTTAATGTTTGTGGGGCACCATGTGTTGAAGAGACAAAGGCAATGCATCTGTCTGTGTTATATGCCATTTGGTATGGGATATGTGAAAGCAGCATTAATGTTTGTGATGCACCATCAGTTAGAATGTCAAAGGCAATGTACATTTCTCTGTTATATGCTATTTGGGATGGGATTTATAAAAGCAGTGATAATGTTTGTGATGCACCATCTGTTGGAATGACAAAGGTAATGCATTTGTCTCTGTGTTATGCCATTTGGTATGGGAATTGTAAAAGCATTGCTATTGTTTCTGATGTGCCATCTGTTGGAATGAATAATGCAATGCATATGTCTCTGCTATATGCCATTTGGTATGGGATATGTAAAAGCAGCATTAATGTTTAAGATGCACCATCTGTTGGAATGACAAAGGCAATGCATTTGTCTCTGTTTTATGCCATTTGGTATGGAAATTGTAAAAGCATTGCTATTGTTTCTGATGCGCCATCTGTTGGAATGAATAATGCAATGCATATGTCTCTGCTATATGCCATTTGGTAAGGGATTTGTAAAAGCAGATTCAGCCTATTTAATGTTATGTATGTTTACCCCCAGAAGAAAAAAACTTTTTTATTTTAACAATAACAAATGTTATTATGTGTAAGAGAAACACATAAATACCATACCATAGGAAAGGTCTGTGTAGTGGCCACTGCTGTACTGAAGTAGCTTTAGTAGACGTCCTTCCTGTGACATGTTTTAAAATGGTCACCAATGCAGAGGCCGACGTCGCTATCAGGACAGTAGACATTTGTTTCCTTGTGCACCTTTCTTATATTTTTTTTTCTGTTGCCTGCACATAAAAGGGTAGAATGTCTGTGCCTGATTTGAACAATCCACGTGCCCCCTGTGTTATGGTAGGACAGAACAGCGCCAGACCTTTCTGAAATGTTCTCACTTTTTCATTATATGTGATTGTCTGTAGACTGATGGAAAATAATGGCAAAAATATTCATTTAATAGGAAAATTTCCAACCCAATAAAGTGTGCAGAAAGTGAAGAGGTTTGAGGGCTGTAACCCTAACCCTCTAAATGCTGTAGCGCCATGCAGCAGCTCACGTCCCCCAAAACTGTGTAATGGCAGAAATATGAGAGGCATTTAAAGAGTTTAATTGCCTGGGTCATTTTTTTCTTCATCCATTTCAAGAGCGACATGCTTGCTTTAAAAAGGAGTAATTATATCACATTTATGGCTCTGGTATGGGCAAAAAAAAAAAAAAAAAATCTTGCAGACATCCAGAATGCCTTGAGCTAACAAGTCAGAGCCGGTGCTCCCTGGAGAGTCTGGTGGGCTGCAGCTGAAGCTGGCAGCAATTCTGAGGCTGCCATCGCTTTAGTTAACATCACAAACAGGTGGCCTTTATCTGGAGTTATAATGGGGGCTTTAGAATATCTAATTCCAGCTACCCTACCGTAGAAATCTGAAGGGGGGGCACAAGGTACAAAATGAACGGCTCTTTGCTGTATGACACAAGTTGTTTTGGTAAGTTATATAAAAATAAAAATTAGTCATTAATTCCTCTGCAAATAAATCCTGGCAGCTCCTGAGCCTCATGTCAGTCAGTCAGTCAGTCAGTCAGTCAATATCCTACCACAGGGTCACGGGGTTTTGCTGGAGCCAATCCCAGCCAACACAGGGCGCAAGGCAGGAACAAACCCCGGGCAGGGCGCCAGCCCACCGCAGGGCACACACCCACACACCAAGCACACACTAGGGACAATTTAGGATCAGCAAAGCACCTAACCTGCATATCTCTTGTCTGTGGGAGGAAACCCACACAAACTCCATGCAGGGACCAGGGAAGCAAACCCAGGTCTCCTTACTGCAAGGCAGCAGCGCTACCCACTGCGCCACCATGCCACCCGAGCCTCATGTTCATTTGGCCTAATGCTGGTTTTCAACAAGAAGTACAATTTTGTATTACCTTTAAAGGATAAGTTGATGTTTTTCAAGTTCTTTCTTCACCAACATGGTATATTTGCGACATGACGCTATGTTCTTAAGTTAAGCACTTTATCTAAATTTAAAAAAAATATATGTTGCCCGTACTGCTGTTTTAAAATGAAGGCTATCGGGCATGGGGGAAAAGCATAAAAACTTTCCAAATCGTACTCAGTAGTTTGTATGCCCCCACTCCGCCCCAGCCTGACAACGTCCTAATGAGATGATGGATGGTCTCCTGCGGGGTCTCCTTACAGATCTGGACCAGGACATCACTGAGCTCCTGGACAGTCTGAGGTGTCAGATGGACCAGAACATAATGTGCCACTCGGAGGTGTTCTATTGGATTGAGGTCAGGCGAGTGAGCGTGGGGTGGGGGGCAGTCAATGGTCTCAAATCCTTCATCCTCTCGCCACATGAGGCTGGGCATTGTCGTGCAGCAGGAGGGTCTGACAATGGGTCCAAGGATTTCATCCCAATACCAAATGGCAGTCAAGGTGTCCACCATTGTCTAGCCTGTAGCGGTCTGTGCGTCCCCCCTGGTGGATATGCCTCCCTCCTCAGATATAACATCACTGACCCCCCACCAAACCGGTCATGCTGAAAGATGTTACGGGCAGCATAACGTTCTCCATGGCTTCTCCGGACCCTTTCACGTCTGTCACATGTGCTCAGGGTGAATCTGCTCTCATCTGTGAAAAGCACAGGGCGCCAGTGGTGGACCTGCCAATTCTGGTATTCTATGGCAAATGCCAATCGAGCTCCACAGTGCCCACTAGAGGATGTCAGGCCCTCAGGCCACCTTCATGAAGTCTGTTTCTGATTGTTTGGTCAGAGACATTCACCCCAGTGGCCTGCCTGCCCGCTGGAGGTCATTTTGTAGGCTCTGCCAGTGCTCATTCTGTTCCGCTTTGCCCAAAGGAGCAGATAACTGTCAGTCCTGCTGATGGGTTAAGGGGCCACGTCCAGCTCTCCTAGAGTAACTGCCTGTCTGTCTCCTGGAATCTCCTCCATGTCCTTGAGTTTGTGCTGGGAGACACAGCAGACCTCCTGGCAATGACACATATTGATGGAGAAGTTGGATTACCTGTGCCAGCTCTGTAGGGTCCAGGTATGGCCTCATGCCACCAGTAGTGACACTGACCGTAGCCAAATGCAAAATGAGTGACAAAACAGATGAGGAGGGAAAAATGTCAGTGGCCTCCCTTCACCTGTTAACCCATTCATTCCTGTTTTGGGGGTCGTCTCATTGTGGCCCCTCTAGTGCACCAAAGCAGCTGAGACTGATGAACAAGCCCCTCTGCTACTTCACTGACCAGCTCAACAGCCCACAAGTGTCATTGACTTAATGCTGTACTCTCATTCAAAAGTGGTCCTTTCATTTTTTTCAGCAGTATACATATCTTTTTTAGTGATGAGCTAATCTCCTGTAAAGGCTCAGCTCTTTGAATCTTTCCTCATAACTCATCCCCTGTAGCCCTGAATCAGCCTAGTCGCTCTTCTCTGGACTTTCTCAAGTGCTGTTATGTCCTTTTTGTAGCCTGGAGACCCAAACTGCACACAGGACTCCACATGAGATCTCACCAGTGTGTTATAAAGACTTGAGCAGAACCTCCTGTGACTTGTACTCCACACATCAAGGCGCTATATAACCTGACATTCTGTTAGCCTTTTTAATGGCTTCTCAACACTGTCAGGAAGTCGATAGCTTAGAGTCCACTATGACTCCTAAATCCTTCTCATGCGGTGTACTCCTGATTTTCCGACCACCCATTGTGTATTTTTACTTCCTATGTGTAATACTTTACATTTACTGACAATAAAGTTCATCGTCCACAAATCTGCTGTCCAAGCCTGTCTGTTGTCCAAGTCCTTCTGTAATGATATAACGGATTCCAAATTATCTGCTAATCCACCTATCTTGGTATCATCTGCAAACTTAACCAGCTTGTTACTTATATTCCTATCTAAATCATTTATAGATATTAAAAATAGCAGTGGCCCCAGGACTGCCCCCTACTGGTCACCACTCTTAATATCAGCGAGTTCTGATGAGGTTCCTTGCACCATCACCCCCTGCTTCCTGTGTCTGAGCCAATCCTGCACCCATCTAAAAACATCACCCTGAACTCCCACTTCTTTTAATTTGATGCCCAACCTCTCATATGGCACCTTATCAAATCCTTTCTGAAAGTCCAGATAATAATATCATAAGCTCCACTTTGGTCGTATCCTTTTGTTGCCTCCTCATAGAATTCCAGCCTGTTACCTCCCTCTTCTGAACCCATGCTGACTGTCCTGTCCTTGCGATGTGCTGCTCAATCTTATCCTTAATAATTCCTTCCATTAATTTTCCTGTGATGCATGTTAAGCTTACTGGCCTATAGTTTCTTGGATCTGCCCTGTCACCCTTTTTATATAATGGGATGATATTTGCCATTTTCCAGTCCTTTGAAGATTCCCCAGTGTGCAGTGACTTCTGAAAAATATGTGTCAAGGGTTTCTATCTGTACTCGCTAACCTCCTTAAGAACTTGAGGGTAAATATTATCTGGCCCTGGTGATTTGTTTGATTTCAGCCTATTTAATCCACACTGCTCTTCTCCCTCTACAGTTTCCAAATCCCTCAGTACCTCCTTAGTAGTCCCTGTTACTGCTCTGAGGTTATCCACTTGCTCACTTGTGAAGACCTCAGAAAAATGTGAGTTTAGCTCATCCGCTATTTCACTGTCTGTATCTTTTCATTCCCCTTTACTATTTCTGATGCACTTGACCTCCTCCTTGACTGTTCTTTTACTACTAAAATACTGAAGGAGTCTCTTAGGGTCGTCTTTTGCCTTATCTGCTATATTCCTCTCCAACTGTCTTTTAGCCTCCCTGATATCCTTCTTAATAGTTGCCCTCATGTTCTCATATGCTCTATGATTCACTTTGCAGTCATTAGTCTTATATGCCTTATTTGTCAGTTTTTTCCTTTGCAACTTCTTTTTTAAATCTTTATTAATCCACCGTGGAGTTTTTTTTTAGTTTCCTATTAATTCCAAATTTAGGTATGTGCCTGTCCTGCATTACATGTGACACATTTTTAAACCTGTTCCACTGCTCCTCGACTGTCTCCACTCTTAACAGCTTATCCCAGTCTATCCTACTTAGATTTTGTCACATCTGCTCAAAATTAGCCCTACCAAAGTTCAACTTAACAATTTTAGTCTTTGCATTGGCACTCTTACAAAACACTGAGAATTGTCTTACATTCTGGTCACGTGACCCTAGTGGTCCAATCACCTCTACACCCTCAATTCTATCCTGATTATTACAAAATACTAAATCCAGACAGGCTTCACCCCGTGTTGGTGCTTTAACATGCTGTGTTCAAAAACAGTCACTGATTACTTCTAAAAAATCCTTGTGCTCCTCCATCTGCAAGGTTATCCCAGTTAATATTTGGATAATAAAAGTCCCCAATGACTATATTATCTCCCTGTAAACTTGCCTTTTTGATATTACTATAAAGATGTGTGTTGAAATTACTGTCTGAATTGGGTGGTCTATAACACACTCCTAAATAAAGACCTCTTTCCCTAATATTTTGCAGGTGAAGCCAGACGTCCTTACTAAGATGGGGCTCATCATCCAACTGAAGAGGATTTGCATTTAAATTTGACATAAACAGCAACTCCACCTCCTTATCTGTTCTGTCTATCCTTCCTAAACAATGTGTATCCCTCTATGTTACACTCATCCCCATCTTTATTATTTTGCCAGGTTTCTGTTATTGCTATAATATCATAATTATGCTCTGCTACATACCACTCCAACTCACTTACCTTATTTTTGATACTTCTAGCATTAAGGCAAGCTATTCTTAATGTGATACTCCTTCTACATTTAAATGTTTGCTTAGAATTTACATTACTATGCATTTTTATTTCTACACCATTGTTTGTTCTTGAATGTATAGGTCTAAAACTGGCCTGTCCTAAACTCCCTGCTCCCCCATTACCTAGTTTAAACAATCCTCGACTAGCCTCCACATACAAAATAAGTTTGTCAAGAAATAACTTGGAGTTGAAAAATACAAAAGTCATCCTTTAAATATCCAGAGGGAGGACTCGCGATTGGTGATGTCAGAGTGGCCCCGCCTCCTGGGGCTCCACCCACATAATGGTGCAAAATGACAAACCTCACAGAAAAAACATAAAAAATATGAAGAATAAGAAAAATAAAACACATAAATACCCATTACTGCTTAACAGGGCCTGGCTGGGTTAGGGTGTGCCTCTTCATGGGTGCAGGACAGTCAAGATCCTGACCTGAAATTTGTGGAACTTTTGGAGACCTCTCAGTCAATTGTGCGAGAATCCATTTCATGACAAAAATGATACTATTAGGTTTAGAGATTTTCTCCATAATAAGAAAAAAAGACTTCAAGAATTAAATTTTATTTTAGCTGAATCCATTTGAAATGTAGGCGTTACCTTTGATACTGTATGTATTGAACTTCCCCATTTCTGCACTTTCTAAAACGTGGGTTCTTTAGGTTAGAAATTTTGAAAAACTCAGGAAACAGAATATTTGTAATCTTTTTTGATTGCTAATATTGTTTTTTATATTATTGTTTCTTTTATCATTATTTTTGTGATGGTGCTGTGTCATCATCTTTTTTTTTGCTGTTCTTCTGCAAGATGCAATCTTACTGTATTATTGTGTACAACCGTATTAAACATCAGAATGTTAGAAAAATGTAAACAACAGGCCATTCACCCTCCACAAATCTCGCATATTTTATGCACTTAGTTCATCCAACACAACATCTGGTTGAGTTTTGAAGTCCTACCATCTACCACACTACTTGGTAGCTATTCTGTAAGAAATAATGTTCTAATAAACCCAAAAGTCCAGAGCTTACCTGAAGGTACAGACTGAATAATAATGAGCATTAGCAGAGCCAACAAAAGAGAAGAAGGCAAGGTAGCATCCAAGCTAGACTGTGGTGGCACGTGAACCAGCCTGGCAACACCACCTGCTCCCTTAAAAAGACTCTGTAAAGGCTATAAAGGAGGTTAAGGAGCTGTGGGGTGGGCACCAAAACACTGCTTTGGAAGAAATAACTTTGACTTGAAAAATATAAAAGTCAACCTTTAAATATTCAGAGGGAGGACTCGGGAGTAGTGATGTCAGAGTGGACCCGCCTCCTGGGGCTCCACCCACAGGAAATTTAAAGAAATGGTACATAATGACAAACCTCACAGAAACTATGCATTAGGACATTCTTCGGCAATTCACTTATTTATTGGATGTTTTTTGATTTCTACATCATCTTTTTGTCTTATTGCATACTTCTCTGTCCCCAAACCCCACAAATGTAGCACCATAATTTCACCCTGCAGTCCCAATATATGAGAAAATAAAGGTCTGGTCCAATCAAATCTGATTTTATGCTGTCTTCACTTCATGAGCCCTGCCATTTTCTGCCTCCAGCCATATTGTTGTTAGCAACAACGTCCGTTGCCATAAAAAATATGAATAATAATAATTATTCAAAAACAAGAATTAAACACTGTAATAGAATAAAGACTCTGGAAAATTCCAAGAAAAGTTGAGGAATGACTGCATAGAATGTCCGTCGGACACAATGAAAAAAATAGCGCAAAAATGATCAAAAACAGGAGCGTTGTACAATTGAGTAATTGATACACAGAGATTTTATAGAAAATGGTGGCAGGAAATGATCTAGACAGGAAATAACATCAAATGCAGACAGATGGAAATTACGTCATCGTGGAGGGCTGGAAAAGTGATGTTATCTCGGGAACCGGAAGTGACATCGTAAGTGGGAGTTGGAAGTGACGTCATAGATGGAATTCGGAGATGGGATTGTTGGAATGGTAGCCATTTTGGGTGACCGGAAGTATTGCGGGTGAGTTATGGTTTGTCTTCTTTGATTCTGTTGATGGAGAGAGAGAAGCATTAGTACATACAATCAACCCTTCGTCCCTTGTAATATCACTCATCTTAGGGCTTGTTGGCTGCCTCCTAAGCGCACGTGTGTGACAACACATGAATACCCATTACTGCTTAACAGGGCCTGGCTGGGTTGGGTTAGGTTAGGTTAGGGTTACAGAGACTTCTTGCCCTGCACTAGTACACATCACTATGTGGGTAGCAACTACTTATCCTCCCTGCAACAACACGTGCCTCACAGAAAACACATAATCAGACTCATCATGAGACCCTGCTAATACGTGACCCTTTCCCATTGAATCCAACGATGAGTCAGCACCCCGCACGACCCAAAATGTGGCAACACAAATGCCATCCACAGCTTAAGAAACTATGCATTAGGACATTCTTTGGCAACTCACTTATTTATTGGATGTTTTTTGATTTCTACATCATCTTTTTGTCTTATTGCATACTTCCCTGTCCCCAAACCCCACAAATGTAGCATAATTTCATCCTGCAGTCCCAATATATGTGAAAATAAAGGTCTGGTCCAATCAAATCTGATTTTATGCTGTCTTCACTTCATTAGCCCTGCCATTTTCTGCTTCCAGCCATATTGTTGTTAGCAACAACGTCCGTTGCCAGTCACATGACTTGTGATGTCATTGTGCCGTCAGTATTAAAGATGGCAGTGCATTCGCAATAACAAGAAAACCAAGTGGCTCTAAATGTTATCTTAATGTTTTTTTTTTTTTGATTTTGCTGCTCTGATTTTCTTGTTTTTGTCATTCGTTGTCATCTCCCGGTCACTGCCATCAGTTGTCCACTTTGGACAAGCCTTTCCAGCCAAGTCATAGCATCAGCAGAATCTTGAAAGTAACACTCAGTCATTCATTATCCTCCAGCAGATGTGACTATTTTAATGGTTTATGGCCAGGCTGCTCAAATCGATCACTTACTCTGGAGTTAATTTAAAACTCGGCAGCAAAGAACATAACTAGAACTGAGGAAGTCCGGCCGTATCGCTCCAGTTCTTAAATCACTGGTTTCCAATTAACTTGAGCAATCCCACAGATAAAGTCGTAAATGTTATGATGTTGCTGTGGCTGGTTCTAAACTTGACTTTTAATCTACTTTACCCCCCTGTTTGGTTAATTTTGTGAAATGTTTTCTTATTTTTTGTAAATTCTGTTTTATTAATCTTTTAATTTTTAGGTGTGTGCTTTTTTTTTTCTTTTCATTTAATTTGAAAGTAACCTTTTTGTCTGGTAATACACAGCGGTTACTGCTCAGCTTGGCAGCAGAAACCTCTATGCCCAGGGCTGTTTGCAACAAAACATAAAGTTAGCTGAATCGGTGACTTGACGGCTTGCTGATTGTTCATTTTTATCGTGGTAGAGTATTAGCATGATATTTCCTTCTACTTACCCTTTACCTAGGGGTAAGTGTACTCATCGGGTTTGGTATCCAGGTTGGTCTTCTGTCACACCTTAAAATTCACACACGCATACATAGATAAACGCTGTAGGCCTCTCAGGTAGGCACCACTGCCCCAGCCTGGCACAGACAACTCCAAAGCACACAGGGCTTTTATTTCTTCTTTTCCCTTGTTGGAGACGGGGAAGACGTCACGGTCCCAAGCACAAGCACAATAGACAACACAATTCTTTTCCTTTCTTCTTCTGTTTCTTCACTCCTCCTGTCAAGCTTTGTCTCCCTCCCTCACTAAGTAGTGTCTTGCTGGCCCCTTATATAAGGCGCCCCAAAGTCCTTCAGGTGTTTGATGACCTACTTCTGGCAGCACTTCCGGGTGTGAAGGAAGAACTGCCCATGAGGCCTCAGCAGTTGCTGCAGCACCCCCTGGCAGTGTCAATTGACGCCAACAGGACTATACCAAACAAGGGAGTCCTAGACTCCCCTGCAACCCAGGGGAGCTGCCATCTAGTGCTGTGGGGGAGGTAATGCTCTAGCCACGCTTGCTCCCCCCGATCTTCCCAGCGTGGACGTGTCCCTGCCTCAGCCATCTGCCACAACACATAAACAGAGAAATTCAACAGTGCCCTATGAATGACACACACACAGAGCTGATTAACCTCTTGCACTTTAAACCAGGGGTCTCCAGCAATGGTCCTGGAGGACCACCATGGCTGCAGGTTTTCATTCTAACCCTTTTTCGTAATGAGTGACCTGTTTTTGCTGTTAATTAACTTCTTTTGAACTAAATTTAATTGACTTGCTCTTGAAGACTCAGCCCCCTTAATTGTTTCTTTTTCCTTAATTAGCAGCCAAACAATAATAAGATACAAAATGAACCAAAACAACTGGTGTCCATCATACAATATCTGAAAATAAAGAAAGATGAAGGTCTCAGAAATGTCGATGTGCTCAGATCAGCAAAACATTTTAACAGTGTGCTCTTAGAAGGAGAAAATCAACAATTTCAGAAATATCTGCTAATGTATCACGAGAGCAGCAACAAAGCCATGAAATTAAAGAGCAAGTTTAATTAACGACAAGAATTGGCACCTCATTAAGCAGCTGGTTGGAGTGAAATTGGTTGGAGTTTGATGCCCTGACTTAGTTGGTTTTCTATTGGCTCCCTCACTTCACATTTCATTTCTGTTTGTGTGCCATTTAAGGAAAGAAATGAAGCGATTCAGAGGAACGATGAAGAAATTCAGGGTAGCAAATCAATTAAAATGAATTCACAAGAAGTTAATTAGCAGCACACATTAAAAAAAAGGGTTAGAATGAAAACCTGCAGCCACGGTGATCCTCCATGACCGGACTTGGCAACCTCTGTTTTAAACCACACAAGTGCCTTAGGAATAACACTCTTTTGGCACTTCTAAAGACTTACTTATTGTCGAACAACATACAATGTTTTAATTAGATCTCAGAAATAAATATTACTTTAGTCTCAAGGAATATATTCAGACATACAAAGGCTCAACATCCTTGGCTATAGGCCATTTATCGACCCAGAATGCCTTACTTTATGCATTGTTCCCTACTATTGGGTGGAGCTCACACCCTCAGCCTTAATAAACTTCACAGCACTGTTGTAAAAGGAATAGACTCGATACACTTAAAAAGGTTTAGGGCAGCCACCCATATATTATTCCTGGCTGCAAAAGATTATTGTTGAATACAGAGATGTTCTTTATACCGAGTCCAAAACAGAACTGACGATGGTTTGTCAAGATGGCGGTTTTAAGGGATAGGACAGGAAGTGATGTTCTTCACTAGTCAGAGTAGGTGCCGGAAGTGATAATCTTCTGGGCGCCGGAATCGGAAGTAATGTCATCTATTTTAAATCAGACAGGTTTTCCCACGGCTGGTCTGTTGAGATAATAGGAGAAGGTTTAGTGCACCCCGCCACCCCCTGGCCTGGCGTGGAATTACCTTTGCTTTGTCCATACAACTTCTTCCTAGTCGCACATGTGTGACACTGTGTATGGCCAACTTTCAGCTGCACCAGGTGCTCAAAGAAATTTGCCTTATTACTTCAAACACCCTAGACATGAAGACAAAGCATAGAAAGTTAAAGGCAGCGTGATATTTATTACCTGAATAATAATACCAAATATAACAAAGAATAATAGAAAATAAGATTGATAATAAAGTCTGGATATATATACTGTATGTGTATATATATATATATATATATATATATATATATATATATAGTCTTTAGAAAAAGCTTACGAAAAAGTAAAGATGTCAATGTTGAATGTCGCAGGGTGGCTTGTGATCTAGCACTTGTAGTTGATCATGAGATGCTTTGCTGAGGATCAGATGGAACTGTGATGATGCAGGTCCTGCTCCATGCTCCCTCTTCTAGATTTAGGAGCCCTCGAACCAAACACCGTCGGTGAACTGGCAGATGGGGACAAATCAAGCTGAGCAAGGGGATGGTGCAAAAAGTGAACAAATGCTTTTATTAAAACAAACCAAAAACAAAATCAAAACATTGTCCATAGTGCAGTGATTCAAAGTTCAAAAAGTAAATAACCCATAAAAACAGGGTGAATAAAAGTGGAGGTTAAAATAATCCAAATAAATGAATCCAATTAAAACGAGGTTAAAAACAACAGGCTAGAAGCAATCCCTTTCTAAAAACCCTGTGCCTTCATCCTTCTACTTGGTGGCTCCCCTGCTTTTTCCAACGGGCTTTGCAACAGGGGAGTCGCCCTACCTGGGGTTGCCTGCTGACCTTCTCTTGTTGGTCCGGTAGCCTTCTGTACCCCTGGCTCTGTACAACTCCTGTCGGACTGTGACTAGGGTTCCCAGTGACCAGGGCTCACTCTCCCAAGCCTCCCTGAGTCAATAGAGTGTAATTGCAGACTGCAGTACCTATGAGGTCAGTCATGTGATGCCCCAACATCATGAAACAGCGTCAATGTCAGTCATGTAACACCCATCGCATTAGAATATGATTAGCATTAGGGCCCAGTTACACTATGGTTAAGATTAGGGTTGTGGGAGGATTATCTCAGTCAACGGGCATTTTGTGACTGACATTGTGGGCATTACCTGACCTATGTCATACGTATGGCAGGCTGCAGCTAGACCCTTCTCCCCTGATTCCAGTGGCCATATGTGGTGAGCCAACCACCTTCTGGGACACACCAGCTCCTTGAGATCACTCAGCTGGAGCAACCGCTTCCTGCTGCACCCACCATGCACTCCTACTGAGGGGCTCCCCTTCCAGCTGCCTGCATTCATCAGCGAGCCTGATCTTCCTCGCACTGGCTTTCCACGTGTCTAGCCTCCCTCTTCTCTCCACTAACCTCCGTTCTTTTCTTTTTTCTTCCTACCTCCGCACTCACGCTCCTCCTATTTATAATGGGGATGTGGCACAGGTGTGGCGATCAGCAGTTACGAACATGGGCGATCCTGCACCCATGTGGAAATGCCGCGCCCATATCAAGCCCAGGAAACACTCCCGCCACACTACCACGCCACCTCCTTAAGCCGCGAGTGCGGTGATTATTTATTTAAAAACTGCCCATTCATTTAGAGCCGTGGACCCACTATATCACAGGAAATGGATGCACATTGCTGCCACCCTCCTCTGACGTTGCTCTGTTCTTCTTTTGATGTTGCGCTCCAGACGAGGCATATTTATGTTGGGGGGGGGGGGGAATTTTTCGCAAGATGGGACTGCTACATGCACCTGATTGGCTGGCTGTCAATATGATAAATGAATTTGCTCAGACTCTTTCATCACTTTGACCATGTGTTTCTTTCCCAAACAATAAAGTTTTTGATGTTGCTTAGTACCTATTAGCATGTTTTCCTTTCCCAGGCTGCAAATCCATTTAGCAACTTGTGGTCCCAGATGCCCACCCTTTCTCAGGTTATAAAGTAATTGATAGCCTGAGGTATCTCAATGTCTTCCTCTATTTGTTTGAACAGCTGTTTTAAAAGTGAGGGACAATTCGGGAAGAGGATTTGCTTTGATGTCTCCTGTGTTTAAGTTCATCTAGCACTCTCTTGAGCAAAATATTATGAAAATACAGACAACCAATCTGCAGATTTGGCACACCACAAGAGGGAGAGTGTGAGAAGAAGAACTGATAAATTGATGTTAATCAATCAATCAATTATCGGGGTGGGCAATTGGCAATTCCAGTAATTAATTAAAATAAGAAATGAGTTAGATGTCCACCCAGGGACACCAAATTAGTGTAGTGTGTGTGAGGAACTCAACTTCTTCCCACTCAAGGATCTCTGCTTCACCTCCCATCCAGAATGCCACAAATAAGAGAGAGATTTGTACAATGTATGAACAAGACTCATAAATTGGGGAAAGTCTGCATTATATACTTTCACTTTATCTCGTCTAGTTCACAGGTGGCGATAAACTTATTTTCGACAAATGACCCAAACACACTTGCTGCGATAAACTAAATAATACAATTTTATTATAAGATTTAAATAATATAAAATGGTGTTTTGAATACACATTGGTGGGTGATATCCAGAGGTGGGTAGAGTAGAAAGAAAATTGTACTCAAGTAAGAGTAGCGTTACTTCAAAATAATATTACTCAAGTAGAAGTAAAAAGCTACCTCCGATGAGTGAAACGGAGTCATGTGATTATTGTTGCTATGTCTGATTGGTGAAACAGAGTCATGTGATTATAGTTGCTACATCTGATTGGTGAAACAGTCATTCAGCAGATCCACTGGCAACTTCTCCCCAACTAAAATATAGCGTATATAAATGTGCCAATGAAAAAAATTAACGATTTGAGTGTTGCCCAATGTAGTGGAGTAAAAGTAACATTTCTTCTTCACAAATGTACTCAAGTAAAAGTAAAAAGTATGGTGCAGTAAAACTACTCGTAGAAGTGCAATTTTTTAAAAAAGTTATTCAAGTAAATTTAACGGAGTAAATGTAACTTGTTACTTCCCACCTCTGGTGATAACCCACAGGGACAAGAGAGGGCGTTGTCGCTAACATTCTCTTCTCCTTTTACTTTTAAGTATTGTAATTGTCCAAAGATTCAATGTTGAGATTTTGATGAATCTCGATGTTTTAGACCTCCCTGAATTTCTCATATACAAAGTATAGAGAAAGTATTGTAATCGTCCAAAGATTCGATGTCGAGATTTTGATGAATCTCGATGTTTTATACCTCCCTGACTTTCTCGTATATGAAGTATAGGGAAAGTTTTGTAGTTGTCCAAAGATTCAATGTCGAGATTTTGATGAATCTCGATGTTTTAGACCTCCCTGACTTTCTCGTATACGAAGTATAGGGAAAGTATTGTAAGCATCCAAAGATTTGACTCCCTGACTTTCGCATATATGAAGTATAGAGAAAATATTGTCATCGCCCAAAGATTTGATATTGAGATTTTGATGAATCTTGATGTTTTAGACCTCCCTGACTTTCTCGTATACAAAGTGTAGGGAAAGTTTTGTAGTCGTCCAAAGATTCAGCTCCCTGACTTTCTCATATACGAAGTATAGGGAAAGTATTGTAATTGTCCAAAGATTTAAATTCCTGACTTTCTCGTATGCGAAGTATAGGGAAAGTATTTTAATCGTCCAAAGATTCGATGTCGAGATTCATCAAAATCTCGACATTTCAAACCTCCCTGACTTTCTCATATACAAAGTATAGGGAAAGTATTGGAATCCTCCAAATATTCCATTTCGAGATTTTCATGAATCTCGATGTCTTAGACCTCCCTGAGTCCGAAAATACCATTTTTGGAATTATGTCTGTGTGTCTGTCTGTCTTTGAGTACGCATTCACTTAGCTCAACCAAATTTTGCATACAAGTATTAGGTACAAAACATAGATTTCTATCAACTTTTGGGGTGTTTCCCTTAACTGGAAGTGGTACTTTACCTGAAAGGTTTCTCTAAAAATATCAAAAATCTGGTACTTTCACATCATATTATGGTAAAGCACCATATTCTAAGCATTTTTAGTCTCTTTGTATTTTTTCAAAAAACGACTGGTTTTCGAGATAATCACAATTTTCCGTTTGACGTTCAAATGGTAATACATACATATTTGAGAATGTTTTGCTTTATGTAAATGAAATTTTATGTACAAGTAATACATTACACACATTACTAAAGTCGCTTGCAACTTTTGACCCAAATTACCTGAATTGTTCGCCAAAATAAAATTATCATGGCAAATTTTCTATTCATGAAGCTGCAGAGTCCGATTTATTCAACTTTGGTTTTATAATAATTGTTCAATATATTATTAATTTGATTTTGACTTGTTGTTGACGGATCTATAATGTACATAATATAAAAATATAATCCTTGTCTTGCAGTTTACTCCTCAAATATCCATCCCCTTATCTGAGTGTACGAGAAAGCCGAGGGGAGACCACTCCCGATTTTTTAAGCCAAGGACTTGTGTTCCAGGCACACCATAATTGATAATGCTGGTGTGTGTGAATGAGAGTGAATTGACTGCAAAATGGGCAATCAAGTTCCTTAGCGGTTGCATTAAGTTCCAAAGTTGGAGAGGGTTTTCATTACAATTACACAGGAGGGTAAGCAGAACCTAACAAATACATAACAATTTGTAAGTTAAATCAATCTAGTTAATAAATCTTAGCACAGTTTATAATAAAGGAATAAGAACACTATTATAGGAAACGTATAAATAAGGCCCGGCATACATATCAAAGCACAATAGACAACTAAATTATAATGAATTATATCCATCCATCCATCCATTATCCAACCAGCTATATCCTAACTACAGGGTCACGGGGGTCTGCTGGAGCCAATCCCAGCCAACACAGGGCACAAGGCAGGAAACAAACCCCGGGCAGGGCACCAGCCCACTGCAGTAATGAATTATATTTGTACAAAAACAGAATATATAAACACAAAATATGAAGTGTTACTAACACCTGATATACTACCCACTATTGCAGCATTTCTCAACCTTTAAGTATTTGTGACCCGAGTTTTCATAACAGTTTCAATCGCACCCCCCCCAACATTTTTTTGAAATGTATATGCATATTTTATCATACCTACTTAACTTTTATCGACATTTATCTAACTCCTCGTATTTATTGTTCTAGTATCAGAATATTGTTTAAGTTAATTTGTTTTGGTTTCAACAGATGTTTTTTTCATATTTTTGATTCTTGTTTTCTTTTTTTCACATCTTCACGCCCCCCCTAGGGGGTCCGCCCCCCAGGTTGAGAACCACTGCACTATTGAATATGCAACAAAGCATAATAGGCCCATACAAGAAAACAAGGTAGTTTTACAAGTGCCAAGACAAAGTAAAATATCTCTGAAACATGAACATAAAAGAAAACATAAAAAATACATAATAATCAGACAATGAATAAAATATGAATAAAGCAATAAAAAAATAGTACAAAGTGAATAAGACGAAAGAAAAAAAAAATAGACAAATCAGAAAATGGGCTCTGGTGTGTGAGAGATGGCTGGCATTTCAACTCGGTTGGGACGCCCCTAAAATGGAAGGATGGGTTAAGGCAGCTACTTGTCAACACTGCCTCCCACAAAACGCCAGATGGCAGCTTCCCTGGAGTGTAGCAGGGCATCCGGGGACTTGGACTTCGGTTTCTCAGTTCAGTTTGGTTTCCAGGGGGAGCTGTCAAAGGACATTAACAGTGCGTACGCGCAGAAATGTTGCGTAAGAACTTTTCCATGTTCAAATCGCGATGTATAAAACCTACACTTGGTGTAAAGCCACACACTTTTCCACGGTAACTCATACCCTGTCGTACGCAAGTTCTCCACTCAGTTTTGCAAACTGGCGGCACCCAGCGTCAAAGCAGTGCTACTGTTCCTGTGTGGTTACTCTTTATTTTCCTGACGCGGCTTTATAAATACACTGAAATTAACCGCATATTGTCTGTTAGTGTAATGCATCTGATTGTAATTAACTTGTAACAATATAATGGTCCAAGGAATAGCCATAGTATTCCAAATACCATAACTGCTTTAGCGTTGTTACTCTCACTGCACCTTTTTTTTCTTCTTTCAGCTGCTTCCGTTAAGGGTTGCCACAGCAAATCATCTTTTTCCATATCACTCTCACTGCACCACTCAGAGTATTTATATCACCGTATCTGAGTGTGAATCACAGAAGCAGCTGATCGGAAAGAGAATTATCAGGATACAGTATCAAGCACACGCTGCCTCAACCATGGCAAAACGTTTCAAAGCCTTTCCTGTACGGACCTCGCGGTTCAGAAACAGTCAATCAGTCCATCAAGTGCTCCTTGTAGAACTGTTAGTACTTATAAGTCCAATCACCTCACTGTAAACTTGCACTGCAGTCATAATATTACACAACCTGTGCCACTTTATTAAGCACGTATTTACATATGACGACGATATCATTTTTAAGATGCAGCAAAATATGTTAATTATATTATATAGATAAAACTTTTAACTTCATTTAAATAATCTGTATTGTTAATAATTAAACATGTGAGGACACGGTGCCGCAGCGCTAGTAAGTTCACGGATTGATCCTACCTTGTGCTGTATTCTTTCTGGGGCTGACGCGACACTGGAAGGATAGATGGATTGAATAATTAAACTTGTACTACAAATATATTTCAATGTTCCTTAAACGTTTTCAAGAATCGTCGTCGTAAGCTTACAGATGGCTTAACGTCTATTACAGAGTTGATTGTGTGGCGATTGGGTATTTGGAGAAAGAAAAGTAAGGACAGGAATTGGAGATTAGTATGTTTGAAAGAGACAGTACTGCTGCAATAATTTCATCGAAGGTCGCGCACAATCACACACCGTGTTCCCCTGTTTAATAACGTGCTTTAACTCCTATCATCATGAAAAAGATATTACATATACATTTCAGTATTCAGAGAGCTGTAATATCATGAATGTAATGGATTCTGTATCCTGTCGGAGAAAGAGAAAGTGGAAGCACGTAGTGATTCACACACATAGAGCAAAAGATCAAATACAAAACAAAGCATTCAACGTGCTACTTTAATTACGATGTGATTGGAGAAACTGGTTAATTAAACGATTTTAAGATGAAGTTTATGATGTTCTGCTTTAATGACAAAATAAACTACGTAATTAAAGTGGAAATTTCAAGATTAAAGTTGACATTTCGTGCTTTTTTTCCCACTGTGTGCCTATTTTTTTTTTCTCTGTACCCTAATAAGCTTTCATATGACACTCAGACAGTGGGCTACAACTCGCCTTTTCATGGCGACTTTGATATGTGACAACTTCTTTTTTAATTTGGGCACTGTGCGACTATGTCAGGCGATCAGCTTCCTTTTCTTGTTTATATCACTGTTTAAACCAACAAATAGTACGTTTTTCTTTGCCTCCACTTGGTATTCGCTGAAATTCTTATATTTTCCCCCGTGCTTTTTCCATTGTCTTTTCACAGAACGCTGAGCTTAAGGGTGATTTATATTGATTTGCATATTCATAGAGGTGTAATTATGGGAAGAGTTGGGGGCGGGACAGAAGGCGCGTGCATGAGCGTTAATTTTCATGTTGACCGGGATTTATGGAGCAGAAGAACGTGGAAGTTGGAGTACGCACACATTCCTGCATCTAGATTTTTCTGTGCGTAAGCACATTTTGGCTTTTGTGCTTACGTCATGTTATAGTGCGAATTCTACGCATGGTGTTATGCATGAGGCCCCTGGAGATTCATGCTTTCCCTATAGTACTAGGTAGTCACGAAGGTGGAAGCCCCGAAGTACTACCGGGCTGACGAAAATACAAGTTCTCCATCTGACCCGAGTCACATGGACGGAAGGACAGAAGCACTTCCGGGCCAAGGACTATATAAAAGACTGCTGTGAACCTGGTTGGGAGGTGTAGGACAGAGCTTGCTGGGAGGTTTGGAGGAGAGAATTGTGTTTATACTTATTATAATTTGTGGTTTAATTGCCTGTTTATTGTGGCTGGGGTGCTTTGGAGACACGGTTTAAGAACAAGAAGCATTAATTCTGAGTGATATTTCCCTGTGTCCTGAGCCTCTCTCTGTTGGGTTTAAGGGGCAACAATTACCCCTAGCGTCCTTACTGGTGCCAGAAGTGGGATTTGGCAGGGTCATTTGGCCCATTTGACCTCCCTTACTGAAGTGCGGCTCCAGGTAATCGCAGAGCTGGATTAGACATCAGCACGGCGGAGACCTTTCAATATCAACCTGAAGAGATTGTTAAAGAATTACACAAACTGGCACTGAATGAGCTTTTCTTGTTAAAATCTTCTGGCATTTTGTATTCCGGGGATTCACTCACATTGGTCCTCGGTGTCTGGTTGCAGTTTTTTTTCTTTCTCATAAATATCACATACAAAATATGAAACAATGGACTTTCTAATGCTACATAGAAAATTAATGTTTGCTTTTGAATCAAAGGTTAGTATTTCAGCTTAATCAGGGAAAGGAACTGCAAATAGAAGGAAACAGCGAACATAAACAGCCGCCAAATTGAAAAGCCTGAACTCAATTTCCTAACTTCCATGCTTTGCTCTTTCAAGTGTGAGTTGCAAATCAATAGATCTTGCCGCGTTTAATCAAGATAAAACTAATATGACAAAGGGCATCAGTAGACTGTTAAAAAGATAAAAGGAATCCTCCAGGTATGCAGGAGGTGTCCCTCTTATGCACAACTAACAGGGAGTCCTTGCCGCAGTGCTGGTGAGATGAGACAAACCACGGTGCGGATCTCTCAGAATCACAGCTGCTGACGTCTTTTGTTATATAAGATATCTATGGAAATGGAATGAATGAGGGTTAGGGTTAGGGTGAGGGGTGAATGTCACATTGTACTTCTAGCACCACATGATGACAAAATAAGTGAGGCCTTGAAAAACTACTCACAAAAAATTAGGCCTACCTGCCCAGGGGAACCTGACCCTAGCAACCTGGAAGGCTTCGGCCTAAAAGGCCCCTAAAATGAGGAGAACTGTCAAGAAATGAAGAGTGTCCCATGAACGTCATGGGTTCATCAGAGTCATAGTATGGACTTGCTCAGTGTTGTCGTCAGAAGTGGACGTGGAAGTGGATCAACAGAGATTAACAGAGAAGGCTTCGAGAGCAGAGTAGTGTAGCAGTAGCCATCATGGATATGACAATAGATAGAGGGGCCAATTATACTGGCCTTTTGGGTAGATACCGCTATGGTGCTGGCCTGAAAACTGGCCTGCAGGGTTTAAAAGTTTAAATCAAATAATAATGAGGAACATTCGGTTTCAGGCAACTTGGGAGCTCCTTGTACTTCCAGAGTCCAAGGTCCAAATGAGATGAGACACACTGGGCACGCCCTCTTGTACTTGGTCCCGCCTGGAATGGGCGGTTTCTTCTCCTGACTCCAAGTGATTATGCCATTTGCCAGGGCTCTTCGTGGTACTGCAGATGGAAGAGAGAGAGAGAGAGAGAGAGCAGTTAGCGACAGCGCCTCCTCTCAGTCTGGGGTGGAATTGCTTACCTTGCTTAAGCCCTGATGGTGATTTCCAGGTGCTTCCTAAAAAATTGTGCAGAATGTCTTCACTGGATTTTTGGCCCCTGGAAAACCTTCAGCCCATATAACAAGGATCACTACTCGCTACTCTTCTCTTGTGCAAGTGGAGATTGGAATGACCACTGTAACAAGTGGGCATCTGAGGATCAACTTCCGGATCCTGCTAAGGTATACGATACCTCCCTAGGTCAAGAGAGAGCATGGTCACTTACTGTGTCATCTCTTTTTCTATTTACAGCAGCGAGAAGATGCCCACTGAGGGCAAATGAACTCTGCCCACAGAGTCCCAGATGCCCCACCCCTACCACTTGTGATGTGTGCAGAGGAGTTTATTTCACTTCAGGGAGAATCTTTCATATAGTCAGATCTCCCTGTGACTAACTCACTCAAATGAGCCATTTATTAAGAAGAGCCAAGTTGACTAAGGAGGCGATCAAAAAGCCTCTTTTCTGTTGCACCACCAAGTGCGTGTTTTTTTTACCATTTTTTTGGACTATTGTGTTAAACTGGGAGGCCCGGCTGGCACCTCACGTTTTATTTGGGACTCCAGACGTCCTTCCATCTGACGATGTGGGTTCGGCTCCATACTCCCATCTGCTGTTCAGGGGCCCTTGAACCCTACACTGTCGGTAATGTTACCAATGAGCTAGACAGTGAGGCAACAACATAGCAAGGGGATGGTACAAAAGTGCAAAAGTGCTTTTATGTATAATCCAACAAAACAAAAAAAAGTGCTCAAATAAAGTACAGTGCATTCAATTTCTTCATGAAATAAATAATCCATAAAAGAAACGTGGAGGTTTAAAAATCAATACAAAAACAATCCTTTAAAAGCGAGGTTAAAACAACGCTGGACACAGTCCTTTACAATACCATTCAGAGCCCGGTGCTTTTTACCCTAGCGTCTCTCCTGCTTCACCCGTCTGGGCCCCGCAGCAGGCGAGATGCTCTCTCTGCAGCTGTCTTTCACTCCATTTCAAACAGGTCTGGAGGCCTCCCGATCCTGGCTTCGGTCGTGCACTCATCCCAGACTCGAGACTTAGCTTCTCTCCAATGGCCGGGACTCTCACGCTGGAGATTATCCTCCCAAGTCTCCCGACTCCCGCTGCCTTCCCAGCCTTACGCGGCCAGTCGCCCTTCACTGGTCACTCCTGCTACTCGATCACTCAGCGGGAGCGACCACTACTACAACTCCCGGGTGCCGGCCTAACACCCAGGCTTCCGTACAGCTGCCTGCAAGCATTCACTCACTCACCCGCACCGGTTCTCTCTATCTAACCTCCGTCTTTCTTTCCTTTCTTGTACTACTCTTTTTTTCTCCCCTTTTTAGCCGACTCGCGCTTCTATATAGGTCGAGAGGGCATAGCAGCTGTGACAAATTAGCAGCCCCAGTAACAATCACGGATGTGGGCAGTCTCTCACCTGCAATAATAATAATAATAATTCATTACATTTATATAGCGCTTTTCTCAGTACTCAAAGCACTATCCACACAGGGAGGAACCGAACCCACAATCTTCCACAGTCTCCTTACTGCAAAGCAGCAGCACTACCACTGCGCCACCTGTGCACTTAGGTGAGAAACGCCCACACCGCAAATCGCCCCGAGAAGTGCTTCAGCCACAACTACCACGCCTCCTCGCTAAGCCACGAGCGCGGTGATTATTTATTTAAAACGGGCCTTTGCTGAGAGCTGTGGACCCACTATACCACACCGTCCTTTTACATCAGAAACACAAATAACAATAAAGGGTTGGGACACCAAGTGGTGATCATTTCTAAATACGGTTACATGCAAAAACAAAAGTAGTTTGCAAAAATGCATCTTTACGGACGAGAGTCTCTGACCAGACTGAGGAAAGATGGCAGTGGTGCCGGTGATGGGGTCAATGACTCAGAAAGGGCAGGTTCAGGCGACCCAAAACTAGAAGTGACGTCATGTGTCGTCAGCCCGTGATTCTCTGGATCTGCAGAGGGAAAAAGAGGAGAGGCGTTAGGAGGCAGCGCCATCCCCTGGCTCGGGGTGGAATTGCAAAGTCGTCCACCAGGCAAGAAAATAAAAAGAGAAACTGATTGATGAAGGTCGAAGCTTTACTGCTGTGAACACAGATGCACAAGGTGTCCACGTGTGTGTGTGTGGAGAAAGCAACATGGCCTACTCAAACACTGGCTTACCCTCGTAATAATACATAATAGTACTCTGCATTAAAATACATCCAAAAATGTCTAAGGGAAGCTTTACCAAAATGTATTAATTGCTGAATTATTTTTTTAATGTCAGGAGGATTATTAAAACTCCTTTTTGTGTCATCTAAAAGATGACTTGCTAGGACATGTGACTCACAATCATGACACATTAAATGTGTGACAAACATAAGACTTTTCATTCATTCTCATTATTGGCCTTTGTCTTTATTTTTCACCTTAGAATTTGCATTTGTTTTCAGGTTTTGGTTTTTGACAGTCAGTTTCACCGCTTAGACCTTCGTTTTGCTTGTCCGACTCACGTTTACCTTCTGGTCCGTCCTTCTTGCCGTGCCATGCGGCCTTCTCCTGTGCCATTTTACATTGTGGAGGAAGAAGTGGAGGGATCAGACTGCAGTCCATCCATCCATCCATTTGTCAGTTCTGCTTAGTCCATCCTCAGGTTTGAAGGGGAGTGCCTGTCCATCCTGGTAGCATCTGGTGGTAGTCCATCACTCGTTCTCATACTTGGCCAGTTTAAAATATCAAATTGATCTCATGCATGTATGTCTGGGTGACAGGGGAGGAAAGTTAAAGCAGCAGAAGAAATCCAACAAAGACACGAGGAGAGCATGAAAACTCGAAACGGGCAGAGTGCCCTGGTCAGGATTTGAACCAAGGGCTCTGGAGCTGGGAGGCAACAGTGTTTTACAATTGTGCCACCATAATGGAAAATGATACTTCCAAACACTCAGTGAAGCTAAAATATGCGACATGGGGATGCAGGAGGCACCTGGAGACCCGATCAGATGAATAAAAGGGGGCAAACACCTACCAGCAGGTGGCAGTGCAAATGTTGCAGTCTTGAGGTGGCAGCTTGGAGCCCAGTCATTAAACGACTTTGGGGTGATGGAACCATAGACTAATAGAGAAACACAGAAATATGAGCCTGTTAAAAAAGTGTTTGACATTCAATTACACACACACACACACACAAACATGGATGTCATCACTTTTCATTACCAGACATCCATCTCTCCATTTATCAGTTGTGAAAGAAATAGCCGGACACCCAACAAAGGTTTGGGGTAGCCATCCATACAGTTTCCCTGGTTCAGTTTGTATTAACAACATTAATTCAGACTACTTTAAACTAGAACAAGGTACCAGACAAGGATGCCCCCTGTCACCCCTACTTTTTGCAATTGCCATTGAACCACTGGCAGTTCACTGTCAAAATGCTTACCAGATAAAGGGGATTATCAGAGAAGGACTTGAACAGAAAATTTCTCTCTATGCAAGTGATATGATACTACAGTGGATCTCAACCTGTGGGGTGGGCCCCCCTAGGGGGGCATGAAGTAACAAAAAGGGGGGCGCGAAGATATGAAAAAAAGAAAACAAGAATCAAAAATATGAAAAAAACATCTGTTGAAAGCAAAACAAATTAACTTAAACTACATTCTGATACTAGAACAATAAATATAGAGTTAGATAAATGTCGATAAAAGTTAAGTAGGTATAATAAAATATGCATCTACATTTCAAAAAAATGTTCGGGGGGGGGTGCGATTAAAACTGTTATGAAAACTCGGGTCGCAAATACTTAAAGGTTGAGAAATGCTGTGGTACTAGATATATCAGACCCACAAAATACTGGGCCTGCAGTCCTAACAGCACTTACAGAATTTCAAAAGATTTCTGGTCTCAGAATTAATTTGAATATAAGTGTGCTGTTCCCTATGAATTCTCAAGCACACAATATTAAATTGGAGACCTTTCCCATTTATTATTGCAGATCAGTTTAAATACCTAGGGGTAAACATCACAAGTACACATAAAGCTCTTTATCAAGAAAATTTTGTCGTCTCTGGTCCCTCATGGACCCCGTGATCATCAGAGGTGACTGTGCAAAAGATGCAGACCTATAAATACCTGGGAGTGCAGCTGGATGACAAATTGGACTGGACTGCCAATACTGATGTTCTGTGTAAGAGAGGTCAGAACTGACTATACTTTCTTAGAAGGCTGGCGTCCTTCAACATCTGCAATAAGATGCTGCAGATGTTCTATCAGACGGTGGTGGCGAGCGCCCTCTTCTACGCGGTGGTGTGCTGGGGAGGCAGCATAAAGAAGAGGGACGCCTCACACCTGGACAAAATGGTGAGGAAGGCAGGCTCTATTGTAGGCACGGAGCTGGACAGTTTGACATCCGTGGCAGAGCGACGGGCGCTGAGCAGGTTCCTGTCAATCATGGAGAATCCACTGCATCCACTGAACGGGATCATCTCCAGACAGAGGAGCAGCTTCAGCCACAGACTGCTGTCACCGTCCTGCTCCTCTGACAGACTGAGGAGACCCCACACTATGCGACTCTTCAATTCCACCCGGGGGGGGTAAACGTTAACATTATACAAAGTTATTGTCTGTTATACCTGCATTGTTATCACTCTTTAATTTAATATTGTTATTATCAGTATGCTGCTGCTGGAGTATGTGAATTTCCCCTTGGGATTAATAAAGTATCTATCTATCTATCTATCTATCTATACTAGGGGGCTTCGCCCCCTGCTCACTTCGTTCGCCAACCCCTGTGTTTGGTTAATCGGATATACAATTTTAATTTTTTTTTTCTTTGGAATTGTTTCAATTTCAGTATTTGAACTTTTACTTTAAAGCTTCATTAAAAACAATATTTTTTGGAGACACATTGTGACAATGCAAGTGTAACTGCCCGTGAGTGACTATTGTTTGTTTCCCTAATAAATAATCCGACTTTTTCTAATGTTTGTCCCTGTGATTTATTGATTGTCATAGCAAAAGCTATTCTCACAGTAAACTGTAAACATTTTAATACAAATGGCATATCACGATCTCCTTTGGTGTGTAATGTTATTCATGGAATATATACATTGCCTTTCTTTTTGCCTCTCTGTGATCATCAATATAGACCTGACTGAATTGTGTATTCTTTGAAATTAAACTCGTCGTTGCTTTAACTGTTGCGGGACCACAGATTTTCACAGCGTATGGTCTATTATTGTGTAAATCCACATTTTGTGCATAAGAATGATGCGAATGCGAAAAGACTCTACTCTTTGCCTTTTATTTGTGACCTCGATTTGTCCTGCTCTTTTTTCAGTTACGCCTGGTTCTGATGGTTAATCACCTTTCGTTTTGCGGCATTGCGATCTTTTCTATCTTTTTTTTTTTTTTGATACTGTAGCAACTGACATGATAAAGTGTCACAAAAGTTTTACTTGAACAATCACTGACTTCGTAACCCCAAATGCAACTTTCTAGCACCCTCTCCAACTCCTCATCCTCCGCGTCTCGCCCCCCCACCTTACCTTACCGCATCAATCAATACCCCGCTATCAGTCTTCCGTGCTGAACAGTCACTTAAAACCAAAATGGCCGCAACCTAGCTGGGACAATACTTTAGAATTTTACTGGTTTCATAATCTATCTGCCTTTTTTTCTCTCCAACTATCTTTTGGGTGTCTATTCTCCGTATTGTCCTTATACGCTTTATATGTGTTGAGAAAACAGAATGTGTGTGCACTACGTGCTTTTACACGACTGACTGTTTTTTGGTGCATGTGCTCCTGTATTATATCTGTTGTAAGTAGGGTGTGTCTTGCAAGAATCTCATGTTCCACATCCCCAGACACCATCTCTTGGCACCAAGCCTCATGTTTACGGTCTTTTTGTCTCGCGGGTCTTTTAAATGTCTTTCGAGAGAAGGTCACTTATCATAGCCTAGCCTTGCTTTTGCATTCCAGGATTTCTTTTTATAATAGAGAGATATCTATCTACTGAAATGTATTTAATCCTTAGTAGAAAAGCCTTTGTTGGTATTGACAGCTTCAAGACGCCTCCTGGATAGAAAAATGAGTCGCATGCATTGCTCAGGTGTGATTTTGGCCAATTCTTCTGTCTTCAAATCTCGAAGGTTCTGGATCTCTTCTATGAACTCTGATCTTCAGTTCCCTGCATTGATTTTCAGTCAGGTGACTGACTGGGCCATTCTAGCAGCGTAATTTCCTTTATTCTCTGAAACCAATTGATAGTTTCCTTGGCTGCTTATTTGGGATCCTTGTCTTGCTGAATTGTCCCCACTCTTGTTTCATCTTCAGCATCCTGGTAGATGCCAGCAGATTCTTATGAAGAATGTCCCACTACATTTCTCCATTCGTCCTTCCTTCAGTTCTATTAGGTCTTCCAGTATTGTGTGGTGTTTTTGGGGTGATGTGCAGCGTCATTTCTCCTCCAAACATGGTGTGTGCAGTGACATTCAAAGAGTTCCATTTTGGTCTTACCTGACCAGACTCTACTCTCTCAGGATTTCATTGGCTTCTTCAATGAGATTCAACCTGCTCTTTCTTCAGCAGTGAGCGTACATAGATGCCATGGCGGTTGAGTGCATTACTTGCTAATTCCAGGTCTTTCTGAAGCTGACCACGAGTGGTCCTTGGCTCTCGGACAACTCTTCTGATTATTCTTTTGACAGAAATCTTGCGAGGAGCAGCTGGTCATGACCGGTTTATGGTGAAATGATATTCTTTCCACTTCCGGATTACAGCCCCAATGGTACTCACTGGAACATTCAGAAGTTTAGAAAAACATCTGTCACCAATGCCATCAGTAAGGGTGCGAAGTTCTTGAGATGAGCTCTTTGCTTTTACCGATGTTCTAGGAAATGAAAGACATGCCACTGTTATCTTTTTTGTTGAAAGTAGAGTCAATTATTATGCAGGCTGAGAGGGATTCCCAAATGTTTTCATATGACTATATATATATATATATATATATACTAATAAAAGGCAAAGCCCCCACTAGCTGACTCACTCACTCACTCACTCACTCATCACTATTTCTCCAACTTCCCGTGTAGGTAGAAGGCTGAAATTTGGCAGGCTCATTCCTTACAGCTTACTTACAAAAGTTAGGCAGGTTTCATTTTGAAATTCTACGCGTAACGGTCATAACTGGATCCTACTTTCGTCCGAATATACGGCCATAGCCATAGCCTGCAGCTCGGTTGCTGTGTGAGGCGGAGTTGCGTCTCGCATCATCATGCCTCCCACGTAATTGAGTGCCTGCCCATATAAGGTAAATATTCGCGGGTGAAGGACTAGTGGCTCACGTGAACTGACTGTGAACACAGTATGTAGAGAACAAGGAAGAGCTCCAAAGAGCGCTGAACAAAAAATGCATTACACAATTGAGAAGGCAGCAAAAGAATATGAAGTGAGTGATGCATACAAGCATATTCATAAGTGCGGCTACTGTGGAAACAAAGCACGGTGTAAACGTTAAGTTTAAATTAAGTTCATAGACACGCTGCCACTGGCGTTTGTCATGCCTACGACGAATACGATATTCACGAGATACAAGTTTAATGAGAAGACGCATTACTGGGTCTGAGCTAACATTAAATAAAGCCGTGGACATCGCAAGATCGCACGACATAGCACAAGCACAGCTGAGAACCTTTGATG
>JANRMT010062834.1:51382530-51392886 GCA_026402145.1 Polypterus bichir lapradei
CATAAAATAGAGACATATGTATTGTATTTGTCATTCCAACAGGTGGTGCATCACAAACATTAACACTGCTTTCATGAATTCTATAACGAATGGCATATGACAAAGATGTATGCATTGTATTTGTCATTCCCACAGATGGTGCATTGTAAACATTTGTAGTAATGCATTTTATTATTAGAAATGTTTGTGATGCACCATATGTCGGGACGACAAATGCAACACATTTTATTACTTACATGCATTACCAAATGCATTCTAATTGGTGGTGCCCTGCAAATGTTAATGCTGCGGTCAATGTTGATGACTTAGATTTCAGTCCATCTTAGGCAGGTAGCACATCTGGTTGGCTGGTAATTTCACAGAGCACACTTACACACACACAGCTACTTTCAGGCTCTTGCTGTTTGGGATGTCTAGGGCACAGAAGTATCGACAATCTAAGGGTGTGAATGTTTAAAGAACACACAGCAAGCAAATGACGTGGAGCTCTGAAGTGAACTGTAATTTATTACTCCACTGTCCATAACGTATACATGAATCCACATTATTTAAAATAACTGAGTGTCACTTCTTCATGAGTCTTATACTTTTCATTTTAATAGAAACAACAAAACCTTCATTTTACACATTTGCCACAATGCTTTCATGTCCAGATATTCTACAGAACGTGTAAGCAGCTGCTGCAGGTGGTAATCACATCCCGCATGCGGCCACACTGCTGAACATCAAATAAGTGAATAATGACAAAGCCCCTTTTTGGCAGCATATCATCAAAGAAGACAGAGCATCCTTCAAGGGAATCTTTTCGGCGGACTCTAGCTGGATCTGCCTGCTTTTGTTCTGTGTGGAACACCACGAGAGTGTTTGCTGTGAAAGGGCTATTCTAAATATGCTGGATAATATTTCTGTATTACTGGACCTGTTTGTTAAACACACGTTAGTATTTCTGATAGCGCAATTAATCTGAACAATAAACATATCTCTCTATTATAAAAGGAAATCCTGAGACGAGGCTTTTTCAAAGAGATTTTTTCAAGTCCTGCAAGATGAGACTTTGGCCATGAGATTTTTTTCAAGTCCCGCCCTCCTCTCCACCATTTCCGGTTCACGGCTCACGCCCGCGGACCTCTCACCTCTCATTGGTGTGAATGCTTTTGTCAGACACAGTTCCTGCGCTCTCAGCTCTTATAAATTTTAACGCTTTCCTCACTTTAAGTTTCCAATTAAAGAAGACGTATTATGTCCAAATCTTATTGATGAATTTCATCACGAGGGTTATCAACAGAAGAAATGAGTACACGGCAATCCTAGCACAGAGAAACGATGAAATCAAACAAATTAATGTGAAAATTGGTTAGACGGCAAATTGGTTAAATGCGTATCAGTAGACTCTAAGGGAACAGTTGGTGGTGATGGTGCGGAAGATGAAGACATCAACTTACAATATCACGAAGAATATCTACAACCGTTAACACCGTCTGGTCTTCCAACGGCTGAATTACTGATGAGAGAAGGATGTATCCAAGAAAGGTAATGTAGTACATGTTCAGGGGATAACGTTACACAACAATGGAGATCTTGATATGCCATTCGTATTGTCACACACGAGCGCATGGGGAGCAACTTAAGGACTTGACGCGCATCGTGACAAGTCATGCCAGGGGACAAAGGCAGCGTACTAACCTCTCTCTCTCTCTTTCCCCATAGAAAAGACAAAGTGCCGCCGCCATAAGCCTTCCCGGACAATCCAAACAACAGCACTTCCGGGTTCCTTTCTTCCCTCTGGTCCCTCATCGATGACGTCCAACACCCATACGCCACCACCACTTCCCAGCATTCCTCACGCTTAATTTCCAGTCCGCCACTTTATATTGTCCGTCCACCCATTCCATTTTATCTTATGATTTTTTGATGATTATTGGACCTAAACTATTTTTGTTGCAGTATACGGGGCTCAAAACCCCAAACCTTGCTAACGTGTCTGTGCTTTATTACAGTATTAAAACGCTTACAGTTTCCCATTAGAATAGATTTTTGCTACGACAATTAACAAATCACAGGGACAAACATTCAAAAAAGTCGGTTTATTTATTAGAGAGGAAAGAAACGAAATTCAGTCAACGGGCAGTTTTACGTGGTGTTGTCACGATGAAAGCCCAAACAGAGAATCAAAATTCAATGCGATATTTATAAAAAGTTCATTCAAAAAATTGTTTTTACTGAATTTTTATAGTAACAGTGTAAGTTCAAAAAGTCTTTGTGTGTTAATTTTAAAGCCAAACAGAACAAAATCGTATTACGCAACAAATACCTCTAACGCAACATGAAACAGAATTTACTTTCAAATTATTATGTTGTAGAGAAGGACAAGAGAAGAGCGACTGGGCTGATTCAGGGCTACAGGGGATGAGTTACGAGGGAAGATTAAAAGAGCTGAGCCTTTACAGGAGATGAAGAGCAGACCTGATCTGAAGTGTTTAACATTATACAGGAAATTAGTCCAGTGGATCGAGACGGTGACTTTAAAATGACTTCATCAAGAACACGGGGACATAGCTGAACACTTGTGAAGGGGAAATTTCACACAAACATTAGGAAGATTTTCTTCACACAGAGAACCACAGACACGTGGAATAAGATACCAGGTAGTGTGGTAGACAGGAGACAGACTTGGGCTGATTTGTGGACGATGAAATTTAATGTCAGTAAATTTAAAGTATTACACATAGGAAGTAAAAATGTGAGGATTAAATACACCATGGGAGGTTGGAAAATTGAACTTCACCTTATGAGAAGGATTTAGGAGTCATAGTGGACTCTAAGCTATCGACTTCCAGACAGTGTTCAGAAGCCATAAAGAAGGCTAACAGAATGTCAGGTTATATAGCGCCTTGACGTGTGGAGTACAAGTCACAGGAGGGTCTGCTCAAGTCTTTATAACACACTGGTGAGGTCTCATCTGGAGTTCTGTGTGCAGTTTGGGTCTCCAGGCTACAAAAAGGACATAGCAGCGCTAGTGGGGGTCCAGAGAAGAGCGACTAGGCTGATTCAGGGCTACAAGGGATGAGTTAAAAGGAAAAGATTAAAAGACCTGAGCCTAATATTGGGCTGATTTGTGGACGATGAAATTTAATGTCAGTAAATGTAAAGTATTACACATAGGAAGTAAAAATGTGGGTGGCACGGTGGCGCAGTGGGTAGCGCTACTGTTTTGCAGTTAGGAAACCTGGGTTCACTTCCCGGGTCCTCCCTGTGTGGAGTTTGCATGTTCTCCCCGTGTCTGCGTGGGTTTCCTCCCACAGTCCAAAGACATGCAGGTTAGGTGCACTGGCGATTCTAAATTGTGCTTGGTGTGTGTGTGTGCCCTGCGGTGGGCTGGCACCCTGCCCGGGGTTTGTTTCCTGTGTTAGCGGGGATTGGCTCCAGCAGACCCCGGTGACCCTGTAGTTAGGACATAGCGGGTTGGATAATGGATGGATGTTTTACTATTTTTTACTTGCTGTAATGTAAACTAGTTAGTTCTAGTATTCATATGTAACAATTCCAATAAAAATAACAATCTGCTTAACCCTAGAATTACCAAAGCTTACGAAACACCTCATAAATCCGGCCCACCTTAAATCCGCTCACACCTTTCCGTCATTGTCTTTTGTCTTGCAAATGTGTCGATAAGCTGAAACAGCAAGCAGCAAAAAGTCTGCAAGCAGCAAAAGCCCGACGGCAGCTTTCACCTGCTGCTACAGACTCTTCAGTACGCGAGTGACTCTTCACGCTAGTGATTAAATGTGGACCGTGTACAGTACAGGCCAAAAGTTTGGACACACCTCCTCATTCAATGTGTTTTCTTTATTTTCATGACTGAAGGCATCAAAACTATGAATGGACACATGTGGAGTTATGTACTTAACAAAAAAAGGTGAAATAACTGAAAACATGTTTTCTATTCTAGTTTCTTCAAAATAGCCCCCCTTTGCTCTGATTACTGCTTTGCACACTCTTGGCATTCTCTCGATGAGCTTCAACAGGTAGTCACCTGAAATGGTTTTCACTTCACAGGTGTGCCTTATCAGGGTTATTTAGTGGAATTTCTTGCTTTATCAATGGGGTTGGGACCAGCAGTTGTGTTGTGCAGAAGTCAGGTTAGTTGGACGATCATTTATTTTTCAACAGGACAATGACCCCAAACACACCTCCAGGCTGTGTAAGGGCTATTTGACCAAGAAGGAGAGTGATGGAGTGCTGTAAACGGTCATGAAAATAAAGAAAACGCATTGAATGAGGAGGTGTGTCCAAACTTTTGGCCTGTACTGTATGTGCCCAAATAAGAAGTCTGACTGCATTCTCGTACCATTGCTTGCGAAGTGAAGTGTCAGCGTGCACTTTTCGTGGCATTACACGTGTATTTTTTGAGCGTGCCCTTGTCCATCAGAAAGCTCTGCAGGTTACTTGTGACTTTACGGTGTAGGAAGATAAGTTAATAAATCAAGGTAAATAACATTCAATCTGGCTTTTATATATGTAACATGCAAATATTTCTTATGTAAAGACCATCATAATCACAAACAGGGCTTTGCCCGATATGTTGGGAAGCTCTGTAAGCCGTGCTGCTTCGTTGGAGGACATGCGTGTGGCAGACCGATTGGCAGGATGACGCCCGACCTCTGGGTGCATCCAAACGGTGCCATCTTTCACCTTTACGACTGGTGCAGCTGTGTTGTTTTTATATATGAGTGGACGTTTCTTGTGAGGGGTGTGAGGGGTGGGCTTCTGTTCTCTTTCTCTGATGTAGAACCCTCATCCTCATCGGAGTTCACCTCTGTCATAGCACGTCTTTATGTGAAAACAGCAGTGTCAGATCGGGGTGAGTGTGAACGCGAGTGAGAGAATAAAACTGCTAACCTTTAACAAGTACCATACATTTACAGCGACTCAAATCAAACGTCTGTTTTTATTGTATAAAAGCAACAATAAGAGCACCTCGCTACTCAAAACGTTTATTTAGAAATGCGGGGAGGCTCAAACCGGCAACCCTTTGAATAGGAGTCAGCGGTTCTTACCGCTTTACTATCAAAGAAGTCGACCCACACTAACCCAATTTCTTTTTCTTCAGTTATAGTCTTGAATAAAAGCGACTTATTCTGTTATACTTGTACCTTTTGTGAAAGTGCTTATTGGATATTTGGACTTCAGTCTTCACACATTATACACTTCACGTCAAAATTTTGTCATTAGTCCTAAAACAGTAAAAAAGTTTGTCTTTTAGGTATGCGTTCAACATTTCTTGCATTTCCTGTCATCCTACACTTACATAGATCTTTGTAGACACGGAACACACGTGAAATGCATGTGTTCCAAATAACGATATACAGTCATATGAAAAAGTCTGGGAACCCCTCTCAGCCTGCATAATAATTGACTCTCCTTTCAACAATAAAGATAACAGTGGTATGTCTTTCATTTCCTATCTGAGTACTGCGGTGTTTTCTGAACAAAGATTTTTAGTGACGCAGTATTTAGTTGTATGAAATTAAATCAAATGTGAAGAACTGGCTGTGCACAAATGTGGGTCCCCTTGTCATTGTGCTGATTTGAATGCCTGTCACTGCTCAATGCTGATTACTTGTTTGGATGAGCACGTTAAGCCTTGAACTTCATAGACCGGAGTGTCCAATCATGAGTGGTAAAAGGTATTTAAGGTGGTCAATTGCAAGTTGTGCTTCCTTCCCTTTGACTCTTCTCTGAAGAGTGACAGACAGCATGGGATCCTCAAAGCAACTCTCAAAAGATCTGAAAACAAAGATTGTTGAGTCTCCTGGTTTAGGTGAAGGCTACAAGAAGCCATCTCAGAGGTTTAAACTGTCAGTTTCAACTGTAAGGAATGGAGTCAGGAAATGGAAGGCCACAGGCACAGTTGCTGTTAAACCCAGCAGGTCTGGCAGGCCAAGAAAAATACAGGAGTGGCATATGAACAGGATTGTGAGATTGGTTACAGACAACCCACAGATCACCTCCAAAGACCTGCAAGAACATCTCGCTGCAGATGGTGTATCTGTACATCGTTCTACAATTCAGCGCAATTTGCACAAAGAACATCTGTATGGCAGGGTGATGAGAAAGAAGCCCTTTCTGCACTCACGCCACAAACAGAGTCGCTTGTTGTATGCCAATGCTCATTTAGACAAGCCAGATTCATTTTGGAACAAAGTGCTTTGGACTGATGAGACAGAAATGGAGTTATTTGGTCATCACAAAAAGCGCTTTGCATGGTGGAAGAAGAACACCGCATTCCAAGTCCAAATGTATGCACCTGTCTAATTTTGTTATGGTGCATATTGCAGCGTGAGTTGAGTGGTGGCCGAAGGTGGGGACCTTGGTGATCCGATCCTTGGCTACAGAAGCTGGCTCTTGGGACGTGGAATGTCACCTCTCTGAAGGGGAAGGAACCTGAGCTAGTGCACGAGGTCGAGAGGTTCCGGCTAGATATAGTTGGGCTCACCTCGTCGCACAGCTTGGACTCTGGAACCAATCTCCTTGAGAGGGGCTGGACTCTCTACCACTCTGGAGTTGCCCCCGGTGAGAGGCGCCGAGCAGGTGTGGGCATACTTATTGCCCCCCGACTCGAAGCCTGTGCATTGGGGTTTACCCCGGTGGACGAGAGGGTGGCCTCCCTCCGCCTTCGGGTGGGGGGAAGGGTCCTAACTGTTGTTTGTGCGTATGCACCGAACAGCAGTCTGGAGTATCCACCCTTTTTAGAGTCCCTGGAGGGGGTGGTAGAGGGCATACCTTCTGGGGACTCCCTCGTACTACTAGGAGACTTCAATGCTCACGTGGGCAATGACAGTGAGACCTGGAAGGGCGTGATTGGGAGGAATGGCCCCCCCGATCTGAACCCGAGCGGTGTTTTGTTATTGGACTTCTGTGCTCGTCACGGATTGTCCATAACGAACACCATGTTCAAGCATAGGGGTGTTGATATGTGCACCTGGCACCAGGACACCCTAGGCCTCAGGTCGATGATCGACTTTGTGGTCGTGTCGTCGGACCTGCGGCCACATGTCTTGGACACTCGGGTGAAGAGAGGGGCGGAGCTGTCAAATGATCACCACCTGGTGGTGAATTGGCTTCGATGGTGGGGGAGGATGCCGGTCAGGCCTGGTAGGCCCAAACGTGTTGTGAGGGTCTGCTGGGAAGGCTGGCAGAGTCCCCTGTCAGAAGTAGCTTCAACTCCCACCTCCGGCAGAACTTCGACTTCATCCCAAGGGAGGTGTGGGACATTGAGTCCGATTGGGCCATGTTCTGTGCCTCTATAGTTGAGGCAGCTGACTGGAACTGTGGCCATAAGGTGGTCCGTGCCTCTCGTGGCGGCAATCCCAGAACCCGTTGGTGGACACCGGTGGTGAGGGATGCCTTCAAGATGAAGAAAGAGTCCTACGGATCGTTTTGTCCTGTGGGACTCTGGAGGCAGCTAATAGGTACCGACAGGCCAAGCAGAATGCGGCTTCGGTGGTTGCTGAGGCAAAAATTCGGGCATGGGAGGAGTTTGGGGAGGCCATGGAAAATGACTTTCGGATGGCTTCAAGGTGATTCTGGTCCACCGTCCAGTGTCTCAGGAGGGGGAAGTAGTGCAGTGTCAACACCGTATATGGTGGGGATGGTGCGCTGTTGACCTTGACTCGGGACGTTGTGGGTCGGTGGGGGGAGTATTTCGAAGACCTCCTCAATCCCACCAACATGCCTTCCAATGAGTAAGCAGAGCCTGCGGACTCAGAGGTGGGCTCTCCCATCTCTGGTACTGAGGTCACCGAGGTGGTCAAAAAACTTCTTGGTGGCAGGGCCCTGGGGGTGGATGAGATACATCGTTAATATAGTGGGAGAGGAGGAAAAAGAAAAGAGAAAAGGTTTTCAACACAGGGACAGAAAAACGGCAAACATTGACTACCCACGACCAGAGAACGGATTGCCTCGCCTGCTTATGGAGGTGGCCACCTCGAAGACTTTGCTGGCTGACCCACCCTAAAGTAGAAATGGATGGGACTGTCAGGAGAAATTAAAATGGGTAAGGCGATCCTTGCTTACCAGGGGTAGCGCGTTTGGAGACTCAGGGGAAAAGGGAACAAGGAAAATGGACTCATGTTATCATAGGAAGAAGACAGAATACATGTGTGTGAATGAAAGGGAGGTCAGTGTAATGGTGAGGATGAGGGAGTAGAGTTGGTGAAGGTGGAGGAGATTAAATACTTGGGATCAACAGTACAGAGAAATGGGGATTGTGGAAGAGAAGTGAAAAAGAGAGTGCAGCCAGGGTGGAGTGGTTGAAGAAGTCAGAAGTGATTTGTGACAGACGGGTATCAGCAAGAGTGACAGTGAAGGACTACAGGACGGTAGTGTGACCAGCTATGTTATATGGGCTGGAGACGGTGGCACAGGAGACAGAGCTGGAGGTGGCAGAGTTAAAGATGTTAAGATTTGCATTGAGTGTGACGAGGATGGACAGGATTAGAAATGAGGACATTAGAGGGTCAGCTCAAGTTGGATGGTTGGGAGACAAAGTCAGAGAGGCGAGACTGTGTTGTGTTAGTTTGGACATGTGTAGAGGAGAGATGAGGGGATATTGGGAGAAGGATGGTAAGGATAGAGCTGACAGGTACGAGGAAAAGAGGAAGGCCTAAGAGGAGGTTTATGGATGTGATGAGAGAGGACATGCAGGTGATGGCTGTGACAGAGCAAGATGGAGAGGACAGGAAGATATGGAAGAAGATGATCCGCTGTGGCGACCCCTAACGTGGAGCAGCTGAAAGAAGAAGAAGAAGAAGTTATCATAACCGTCTGGAAACTGCCTGGATTTTGGGGTTGTCTGGAGTGAAGGAAGGGCTTCTTTTTTTTCTTTTATGTTACCGTATATACTCGCATTTCAGTTCTCCCGCGTATGTGTGGGCTTGATTTTACTGTATAATTACCGGTATTTTATAATGTCAGTCATATGTCGAAAACTCACGCTATTGGTCCAAGAGATTATGATATGTTAACGCCCACCTGAGAGAGTAACCACGGAGCACATGGCCTTTTTTTCCTATGTGGGTGGGGCAATGCGCGATATCAGCGTGTGCTTCTAACCTCTCTCTCTCTCTCTCTTTATTGTGCCTTGGATGTTTTCAGGCGTTCGTATAGTTCAGTGATGGTCTGTAGATTTTCTTTTGTACCCGTCTGTCTAAATTTAACCATCCACCAAAGAATCGTTTTCCGATTTGGGACGTCACTGTTACTGCGGTGGGCTGGCGCCCTGCCCAGGGTTTGTTTCCTGCGTTGTGCCCTGTGTTGGCTGGGATTGGCTCCAGCAGACCCCCGTGACCCTGTAGTTGGGATATAGCGGGTTGGATAATGGATGGATGGATGGACGTCACCGTTAGGAGGAATGCTGAAGTGCGTTCGGAAGGCGCGGTGCGTAATGATGATGGATTCGTTATTTTTAAAGAACACTTCGACAGTGAAAGCACAGTGCACAAGGCACGTGACCTACTGAAAACTACAAGGGATCGCCTATCAAAGGACACCCCCATGACACCCCACCCCACCCCACTCGACTCCCTCTACCTCACACAATGACCGCGAGAAATGTGCTACTTCATTTTGGCTCACCCTGTACGTGAGTAGCCTGGGCCCTTGTTGCACTCACAATAATCCTTAAGAAATGATTTGTCAAATGAGAGCAGGAATCGTAACACACAACGCCCCGTGGAAAGTTGTTAATGGGAAAATTTTTTTCAAACAACAGAAGTGTAGACATTTGGAATCAGTGACCATGGAGTGTGGTAGAAGGACCTTCTAATTTGTGTAACAGAATGGAAAACACTTCAAGAAGAGTTGGGGAATGACCCCGTATAATGTCCTTCAGACTAAATGAAAAACGATGAAAAAAATCGATCAAAAGACCAAAGTATTTTTTAGCAATCATAACCGAAAGTGAACCAAAGTGAAAAATTACAAAAATTGACAAAAGTGTTGTCATTAGATGAGGTTTATATATACAAAATGGTGGCAGGAAATGATTTAGTGCAGGAAGTGACACAAAAAAATGGGCAGAAGGAAGTGATGTCATCAGGTCGGAACCGGATTGAGATCATCCAAAGTAGCCAGAAGTGATATAATTATGGAGGGGCCGGACATGACGTCATCTTTACGGGTCGGAAGTGACGTCATTATTAGGAGCCGGAAGTGACGTCTTCAGGATGGAACCGGATTGAGATCGTCCATAGTAGCCAGAAGTGATGTCATCTTTAGGGGTCGGAAGTGACGTCATTATTAGGAGCCAGAAGTGACGTCTTCAGGGTGGAACAGGATTGAGATCGTCCAAGGTAG
>JANRMT010062834.1:51396765-51410692 GCA_026402145.1 Polypterus bichir lapradei
AATCAGACTAAGACTCAGTCTACGGATGCTATGAATGTAATTACTCCGATCTCCAGGCTGTAAAGGGACTTCGTCTCTGACGCTGACGTCCAAGGTTCGATTCCCATGAGGGGTGCAGTGAAGTGTGTACGTCTGATGAGACCAAATAAGGGTGAAACACATGTCGCGTACTCTTTGTATTATTTGCCAGTAAACTATGTAACATTCTATGATCTGCTTCTCGTAACTGAGAGGGCCCGTAGTGGATATTTGCTGACTGGCAGACCAACCACATGCGGTAACCACCCATACAATCAGATCAAGACTCAGACTACGGATGCTATGAATATATATATATATATATATATATATATATATATATATATATACACACACAGTTACTTTGTGTTGCCACACATGTACGCGTGGAGATCCCCCGGATGGCTCAGGTAAGATGGGTAATACCACCTTTAGGCAGAAGTGGGCGCTGTCACTAACAGTGTCTTTTGTTTCCTTCTAAAGTGTGACATTCTTGCCAAGAAATGATGCCTATCCCGCCTCCCCCCCCACCAACCGGGTGTCATAAACTCCACCCCATCCAAGATCGAGCCAATCTATAAACGGGGAGTCGAGGATTGGAAACAGTCATGAAAATGAGACTGAGCTCTCTGTGATTACCAAGTGTGCACATTTTTTTTTATTACTGTATGCATATTAATTAACTACATTTATTTATTTTTCTTTATTTTGTGTCCTCTTGGATGGAACTTTTGTTTTGGAACTATTTATTATTAAACATCATTGTGGCATCTCAACTATTGTATCACGTCGTCTTTCATTGACAGTGTTAGAGTTGATTTTTACCATTTAATATGATTGTCATGATTTGATTATATACTGATTGTACCGTATGACTTATATTCTTGTTAACCGTTGGCTTTTGTGTTTAGCACTCTTAGAAATTATTTTAGCTAAAGCCTCTTGACCTTTGACCCAATCCCACTGTTACTTCTCTGCAAGGTTAAATATTGATAAGAGAACCAGTATAAACTTGTGTAGCAGACTGCTGATGCCAAGGGTCCGTTTATCAGTAACTTACAAGGACATGAGAAATTAAGCTAATCATGTATTTCTGTCATTAATCCTTTCAACCCGGCAGGCCAATTTTCAGGCCGGCCACTAACCAGTATATACCCGAAAGGCCCACCTATCTGAATATTTTTTTCCCTACAGAGGTTTTTATTAGGAAGTTTTTTTTTTTGTCTCCTTAGAGAGTCAAGGCTGGGGGGCTGTCAAAAGGCAGGGCCTGTTAAAGCCCATTGTGGTATTTCTTGTGTGATTCTGGGCTATACAACAAATAAATTGTATTGTATTGTATTGTATTGACCCCCTTCTTTTTGACATCCACTGCACGCCCAACATACCTCAAAAGGGGTCTCTCTTTGAACTGCCTTTCTCAGGTTTTCTTCCATTTTTTCCCTATGAGGGTTTTTTGGGAGTTTTTCCTTGTCTTCTTAGGGAGTCAAGGCTGCAGGGCTGTCAAAAGGCAGAGCCTGTTAAAGCCGATTTCGGCAATCCTTGTGTGATTTTGGGCTCAACAAAAATAAATTGTATTGTATTGTATTGCATATCTGTTACGCTATGCGTCTGTTATGCTGCTCTACTCCATAAATCTTGCTGCAGTACAGTCATATTCTTGAAAGGCTGCCTCACTTCTCTGCCTTATAACCGGGCTGGCTGAAATATAGATAGATTTGAAAGGCACTATATAATAAAGATAGGTGGATGTGAAAGGCACTATATAATAGATAGATAGATAGATACTTTATCATACATAATAGTCACTGTCTAATTATGCTGTTATGCTATTTCTGCAGTTTATGCTGTGGTTTTTTTTTTGACGCTTATCAGTTTCACTTTTTCTCGTAGGTTTAAAGGAGAAAACAGAAAGAACTTCTGTTGTACTTTAGCATGGGATCAAGTCAACCATAAAACCTTTATGTAGCAGAGAATTGCAATCAGGCAAAGAGAGCTTTTGCTCTTCTACTCCACGGGAGGTTTCTTTCCTTTGTACGTTATGGTATGACGGGGGTTCCGCTCCAGTCAAACTGCCCACCTGCCACTCTCCCTGGTCCTGGTTGCACCACAGATGAGGGAGTTCAGGAGTTTGACGCCAGGAGTAAGAGTCCCGCGGTTAAGAAGAGATACAGAGAAATTGATCGCAAGGTGAAAATCATGTGACGTGTTCTTGTGCATTGCTCCTGGCACTGAAAATTGTTTTGTAGACCACCATTCAAAGGGGTAGTTTTTCCATTAGCTCAGTACAATGGATGGCAGAAAATGAGTGATAATGGCTTGTTCTATAGTATCAATCTGTTGTTATAACATTGTGGTTTATCGTCACATAATACATTAGAACAGTAGAACCCTCTGGACGAGAACAGGCCATTCAGCCCAACAAAGCCCGCCAGTCCTATCCACTTATTATTTACAAAAAGACATCAAGTCGAGTTTTTAAAGTCTCACTGTCTACCGCACTACTTGGTCATTTATTCCAAGTGTCTGTAGTTCTCTGTGTGAAGAAAAAGTTCCTAATATTTGTGCAAAATTTCCCCTTCACAAGTTTCCAGCTGTGTTCTTGATGAACTAATTTTAAAGTCACCATCTCGATCCACTGGACTAATTCCCTTCATAATTTTAAACACTTTACTCATGTCTTCTCTTACTCTTCTTTTGCTTAAACTGTAATGGCTCAGCTCTTTTAATCTTTCCTCATAAATCATCCCCTGTAACACTACATCAGCCTAGTCGCTCTTCTCTGGACTTTTTCTAGTGCTGGCCTGGAGACCCAAACTGCACACAGGACTCCAGATGAGGCCTCACCAGTGTGTTATAAAGACTTGAGCTGAACCTCTTGTGACTTGTACTCCACACGTCAAGGCGCTATATAACCTGACATTCTGTTAGCCTCCTTAATGGCTTCTGAACACTTTTGGGAAGTCGATAGCTTAGAGTCCACTATGACTCCTAAATCCTTCTCCTAAGGTGGACTCCCAGTTTTACTTTTTACAATTTTACTTCTATGAATCAAAATCTTTGGTTTTCAGAAATGTTGAAAATTGCTGGGGAGGTTAGGGTTATAGGATTATACTGCCAAAATGGATTCGATCCTGGTACCTCTTATGAGTCAGATGTTCTTATCGCTGCGCCACTCAAGAAATCAAATCCACATTGTACCCTAACCCGATTTATTTTTTTTCGGTTATATTTTTGAATAAAAGTGCACTTACTTTGTTAAACGTGTACCTTTTATGGAAGTATTTATTTGATATTTGGACTTCAGTCTTCACATATTATACAATCCTTGTCAAAATTTTGTAACAACATAACCTGACATTCTGTTAGCCTTCTTAATGGCTTGTCTGGCAGTTGATAGTATCGAGTCCACTATGACTCCTAAATCTTTCTCATAAGGGGTACTCTCAATTTTACTTTTTACAATTTTACTTTTATAAATCAATTTATTATTTTTCAAAAATGTTGAAAATTGCTGGGGAGAACCCATTCACAGGGAATGCACAAACCAGTGTGTTTCTTCATGCCGGTCCCAAGCCCAGATAAATGGGGAGGGTTAAGTCAGGAAGGGCATCCAGTGTAAAATTTTGCTAAACCAATATGTGGAGAACAATACAAATCTCCATACCTGATCAGTCAAGCACCGGGTTAACAATAACCACCACCAGGGTGCTGGCAGAAATTGGGCTACTGTTGGCCGAAGACGGAGAAGAAGAGGGGGGGAGACATGTCCAAAGGCAGGAGGAGAGGAGGAAGGTAAAGAGAGTGGAACTGAGGGTAGGAACTTTGAATGTTGGCAGTATGACTGGTAAGGGGAGAGAGTTAGCAGATATGATGGAGAGAAGGAAGGTTGATATATGTGAGTGCAAGAAACTAAATGGAAGGGGAGTAAGGCCAGGTGAATCGGAGGTGGATCTAAATTGTTCTGTCATGGTGTGGATAGGAGGAGAAATGGAGTAGGAGTCATTCTGAAGGAAGAGCAAGTCAAGAGGTGAAAAGAGTGTCAGACAGAGTGAGGATTATGAAGCTGGAAATTGGAGGTGTGATGATGAATGATGTTAGTGCATATGTACCGCAATTTGGGTGTGCAATGGATGAGAAAGAAGATTTTTGGAGTGAGTTGGATGAAGTGATGAACAGAAAGTGGTGATTGGAGTGGATTTCAATGGACATGTTGGTGAAGGGAACAGTGGAGATGAGGAGGTGATGGGTAGGTATGGTGTCAAGGAGAGGAATGAAGAAGGTCAGAGGATAGTAGATTTTGGCAAAAGGATGGACATGGCTGTGGTGAATATGTATTTTAAGAAGAGGGAGGAACATAGGGTGACATACAAGAGTGGAGGAAGATGCACACAGATAGATTACATCCTATGCAGAAGAGTCAATCTGAAGAAGATTGAAGGCTGCAAAGTGGTGGCAGGGGAAAGTGTAGTTAAGCAGCATAGGATGGTGGTCTGTAGGATGATGTTGGAGATCAAGAAGAGGAAAAGAGTGAGGGCAGAGCCAAGGATCAAATGGTGGAAGCTGAAAAAGGAAGACTGCAAGGTTGAGTTTAGAGAGGAGGTGAGACAGGCACTGGGTGGCAGTGAAGAGTTACCAGACAGCTGGGAAACTACAGCAGATGTAGTAAGGGTGACAGTAAGAAGGGTGCTTGGTGTGACATCTAGACAAAAGAAGGAGGAAAAGGAAACCTGGTGGTGGAATGGGGAAGTAAAGGAGAGTATGCAGAGGAAGAGGATGGCAAAGAAGAAGTGGGATAGTCAGAAAGATGCAGAAAGTAGAGGAGTACAAGAAGATAAGGCACTGGGTGAAGAGAGAGGTGATGAAGGCTAAAGAATAGGCGTATGATGAGTTGTTTGAGAGGTTGGACACTAAGGACGGAGAAAAGGACCAATGGGCTACAGAAAGGAGCCAAGCTGGGAAAGGAGTGCAGCAGGTTAGGGTGATAAAGGATAAAGATGGAAACGTACTCACAAGCAAAGAGAGTGTGTTGAGCAGATGGAAAGAGTACTTTGAGAGGCTGATGAATGAAGAGAACAAGAGAGAGAAGAGGTTGGATGATGTGGTGATAGTGAATCAGGAAGTGCAACGGATTAGCAAGGACAGCTATGAAGAGGATGAAAAATGGAAAAGCCGTTGGTCCTGTGGAAGCATGGAGGTGTTTAGGAGAGATGTTTAATGGAATCTTGCAAAGTGAGAGGATGCCTGAGGAGTGGAGAAGAAGAGTACTCGTGCCGATATTTAAGAATAAGGGGGATGTGCAGGACTGCAGTAATTACAGGGGGATAAAATTGATGAGCCACAGCATGGTTATGGGAAAGAGTAGTAGAAGATCAGTTAAGAAGTGAGGTGATGATTAATGAGCAGCAGGATGGTTTCATGCCAAGAATGAGCACCGCAGATGTGAAGTTTGCTCTGAGTGTGTTGATGGAGAAGCATAGAGAAGGCCAGCAGGAGTTGCATTGTGTCTTTGTGGACCTGGAGAAAGCATATGACAGGGTGAGGAGAGAGGAGCTGTGGTATTGTATGAGGAAGTCGGGAGTAGCAAAGAAGTACATAAGAGTTGTACAGGATATGTACGAGAGAAGTGTGACCGTGGTGAGATCTGCGGTAGGAGTGACGGAGGTGGGATTACATCAGGGTTCGGCTCTGAGCCCTTTCTTATTTGCAATGGTGATGGACAGGTTGACAGACGAGATTAGAGAGGAGTGCCCGTGGACTATAATGTTTGCTGATGACATTGTGCTCTGTAGCGATAGTAGGGAGCAGGTGGAGGAGACACTGGAGAGGTGGAGATATGAGAGGAGAGGAATGAAGGTCAGTAGGACCACCAAGACAGAATACATGTGTGTGAATGAGAGGGAGGTTAGTGGAATGGTGAGGATGCAGGGAATAGAGTTGGCGAAGGTGGATGAGTTTAAATACTTGGGATCAACAGTACAGAGTAATGGGGAGTGTGGAAGAGAGGTGAAGAAGAGAATACAGGCAGGGTGGAATAGGTGGAGAAGAGTGTCAGGAGTGATTTGTGACAGACGGATATCAGCAAGAGTGAAAGGGAAAGTCTACAGGATGGTAGTGAGACCAGCTATGTTATATGGGCTGTAGACAGTGGCACTGACCAGAAAGCAGTAGACAGAGCTGGAGGTGGCATTGTTAAAGGTGTTAAGATTTGCATTGGGTGTGATGAGGATGGATAGGATTAAAAATGAGGACATTAGAGGGTCAGGTCAAGTTGGACAGTTGGGAGACAAAGTCAGAGAGGTGAGATAGCTTTGGTTTGGACGTGTGCAGAGGAGAGATGCTGAGTATATTGGGAGAATGATGTTAAGGATAGAGCTGCCAGGGAAGAGGAAAAGAGGAAGGTCTAAGAGAAGGTTTGTGGATGTGGTGAGAGAGGACATGCAGGTGATGGGTGTTAAAGAACAAGATGTAGAGTACAGAAAGATATGGAACAAGATGATCCACTGTGGCGACCCCTAACAGGAGCAGCCAAAAGAAGAAGAAGAAAATTGCTGGGGAGGCTAGGGTATAGAGTTATAATGCCAAAATGCTGGGGAGGGGAAGGTTCAAAGGGCCAACAGTGTATTTAAGAAGTGTAATCAGGGGCTATAATTCAGTCATCTCATTCCAAGTACTCCACATTAGTGTCAAATAAAGATACTCTACTCATCCTGAACTGGCTTCATAAATTTGATGTTGGTAGTTGGCGCTGCGAGCAGGAGTTTGTATTTACATTTGCAATTAATTTGACCACTTTAATGTAATATACTTTGACTACTTTACAGAGATCTGTTTCCATTTTGACATTAAAGGGTATTTTTATTTTGATCAATTAAAAAAAAAATCTACTGTGATTCAATGTTGCATAAAAATAAAATATAAAAATGCCCAAGGTGTCAAATACTACCGTATATACTCGGGTCTTGAAACCCAAAAAAATCAATCATAAAATCTGACACCAACTTATACGGCCATTCAAAAATACAACACTTTATTTATTTATTTTTTTACATCTTGCTTCTTCCGATCTCACATCAGTTTCTCTTTGTTGCAGCAGCGCAGTTACCAATTTCTTTCATCACTTCAATGACTTTTAATTTAAAACCAGCTTCATATTTTTTTCTGATTGAACACTCCATCGTAGATAAGGGATACTCTTATGATGAAGGTTTATGTTGGTGTGAGATACAAAAAACACAAAACAGTGCAAACGTCGCTTCAGAATAGTTCAGGTATTACCGTGTGGTCACGTAGGCACAATACATAGAAAAAAAATGGCAGAGTGCTCTGTGGTGACTCTCTCAGGTGGGCATTAGCATGTCATAATCTCTTGGACCAATAGTGCGAGTTTTCCGCATTCGACTTTTACGGTCAACAGTATAAATACCAGAAATTATACTGTAAAATCAAGCCCCGACTTATCCGCGGGAGAACTTAAACACGAGTATATACGGTATATAGTGTAGTAAGAAAATGACTCTGGATGACTCCAAAGAAGAGTTGGAGAATAGCCCCGTATAATGTTTGTTGGACACAAAGCAAAAAAGCACAAAAAGGGATCAAAACAAAAGTATTTGACAAGAACAAAAGCGTTCACATGGGGTAGATATACAAAATGGAGGCAGGAAATGACAACAAAACAGATGGCCGGAAGTGACATCACAATGGGGAATCCGGAAGTGATGTCATCAAAGTGAGCAGGACGTGACACCATCAAAGTGAGCCAGAAGTGACGTCATCTCGGGAGAGAAGGACATGATATCATCGATGGAATGTGGATGCTGGATTGTGGGAGAACAGCCATTTTGGGAAACCAGAAGTACTGATGGTGAGTTTTTGATTCTGTTGATGGAGAGAGAGAGAGATATTTGTACAAGCAATCAACCCTTCGTCTCTTGTAGTATCGCTCACTTTAGGGCTTGTTGGCTGCCTCCTAAACATACGTGTGTGACAATAGCCACTGTATTATAGTATAATATCATTTTAAACAAATCTTAAATGGCCCTGTCTGCAGGGCTGTCTTAACATATGGGCACTTGCCAGGTGCATAGGTGCCACAATGTTTCTGATGCCTATGCAATTTTGCTATCAGAGCAGGGTCCACAGAGCACTACTTTGCCTGGGGGCCCATGATGTTGTTAAGATGGCCCAGCAGCTGTCTGAGGTTGATGCTGTAAACATGAACAGACCCACTGAGAAATTGGAGATTGGATCCTGCCCACAAAAATTCATTACATTTATATAGTGCCCTTCTCACTACTCCAAGCACTTCAGTGACTGGGGTGCCATCTCAACCATCACTAATGTGCAGCATCCACCTGGATGATGTGACGGCAGCCATTTTTGCTTTGCTGCTGCATCTCAGTTATCGACTATAGTGCTGCCATCTAGTGGATATGCATACAATTTTTTGTGGCAACAGCCTGAGGAACGTTGTGTTATAACTAGACCATCTGTAATCTTTGAGAAAAACGCATAATACTGCTGATCTTTTCAAACACCTAGATTTATTGCAAGATGAATATTTTGATGATAATGACACTGATCGAGATAGTGACAATCAATTGGATGATGTGGATCCTGTAGGCTCTGGCACTGATGGAGATTGCTGTACCAAGGCAGTCACACACCTGCACATAGGAGACGGTTTACTGGCTCAGATAGTGCTATTTCTCAGTAGGACCAAGGGCTGATGCCATCACCCAATTCTTTCTCCATTTGTCCCTCTGAGACCAACCGAAGAACCTGCCTCTCAATGACATCACCACCAGTCCAGCCCCTGTTGACGTCACTTCCAGCACTCTTTCGTGACATCATATCCGGTACCCAGAACCACTCTTCCTGCCATGTCAGTTCTTATCTCAACTTCCCTGACTCCTTCTCTTCCTCTGTTCAGCCATAGTTATAGAACAGCTTTTCAGCCTGTTAATTAGTTCTATTTTGGACTCCAGTCTGTAAAGACGGGTTTAATTTTCTGCCAGTTTTTCAAGTATATGGGATGGCATTCCCCAAACCTTTTAATGTCTCCATTCATCCTTATTATGGACGTCACGGCTTTTGGTGACTGACAAGACGACATGGACATTCTGCCACCCACTGAGTGCAAATAGTCACCAACTGCCAAATTTGCGACAAGAGTGGACGTTACAAAGAAACGCGTTGTATTTACGGCACTTGTGCTTCTAAGCCCGCTCTCTGCGTGATGCCATCCTTCAAGGACTGTCCATTCAAATGGAGACTTTTAGTCTTGTTTCTGGTCAAAATAAAATAATGAACTGTTTCTTTACATTTTTGACAGAGTTACTAATCTTTTCTATTACATTTCTTTACATTTGTTGCAAATTATTTATTATTTATCACACATGCATAGGCTAATACTGCAGTGTCCTGCTATTAAATGGTCCAGCAGCCAATGTGTTAAGCAGGCTGCAAATGTCTGGATAGTAAGCTGACATACAGGAATTTAAAAAATTCCTTTTGAATTACAACTAATCCTTATTTCTTGAGCGGCATTCTAAATTCAGACCACATTTAAAAGTTTCAGTTTTTCAGATGTGAGTGTCTTCATTGCCATTTCAAGGCTAAAACTTCCTTCAGGTAAATGAGAAGAAGACAAAGGTGTTGCTCCTTGGCTCTCCTGGTTCCATCAGTAGCCTCGCCAATAAAGATAATGAATAAAGTGAGTCTAATAACTCCAATTATAGGACTAATAGCTCCAATGTGAATCGTAGGGCATATGAGAACATGAGGGCAGCCATTAAGAAGGATATTAGAGAAGCTAAAAAGCAGTTACAGAGGAATATTGCAGACTCAAAGAGATTCTTTCAGTATTTTAGTAGTAAAAGATCAGTCAAGCTGAGGTGAAGTGCATCAGAAATAGTAAAGAGGAATAAAAGATACAGAGATTGAAATACAGTATCAGACGCTCTGAGCTCGATATCTTCCTGATATTCACAGTGATGAAGTGGATCGCCCCCAGCAGTAACAGGGACTACTAAGGAGATACTGAAGGTTTTGGAAATTGTAGAGAGAGATGAGCTGCTGAGATTAAAGAGGCTGAAAACAAACAAATCACCAGGACGGGTACAAGCCACAGGAGGTTCTGCTCAAGCTTTATAACACACTGGTGAGGCCTCATCTGGAACAACGTGGGTAACTTTTCAGATGGTACCAAGCTGGGCGACTTGACAGATAATCTCACGTCTGTTGAATCAGCACAGAGAGACTTGGAGAGCAGACAGCTTTTGGGCAGATGAAATTTAATGTCAGTAAATGTAAAGAATTACATATAGGAAGTGACAATTTGAGATTTGAATAGAAAATGGGAGGTCTGAAAATCGAAAGTCCACCTCATGAGAAGGATTTAGGAGTCGTAGTGGACTCTAAGCTATCGATTTCCCGACAGTGTTCAGAAGCCATTAAGAAGGCTAACAGAATGTCATGTTATATAGCGCCTTGATGTGTTGGAGTACAAGTCACAGGAGGTTCTGCTTAAGCTTTATAACACACTGGTGAGGCCTCATCTGGAGTTCTGTGTGCAGTTTTGGGTAATGTTAAGAGTGGTGACCAGCAGGGGGAAGTGCTGGGGCCACTGCTATTTTTAATATATATAAATGATTTAGATAGGAATATAAAAAACAAGCTGGTTAAGTTTTCAGATGATATCAAGATAGGTGGATTAGCAGATAATTTGGAATCCGTTAAATCATCACAGAGGGACTTGGACAGCAGACAGGCTTGGGCAGTTGGTGGACAATGAAATTTAATGTCAGTAAATGTAAAGAATTTCACATAGGAAGTCAAAATGTGAGGACTGAATACACAATGGGGGCTCAGAAAGTGGAAAGTCCAAGTCACGAGAAGGACTTAGGAGTCATGGTGGACTCGACACTATCAAATTTCACTCAAACATTGTGTAGCTGCCAATGTGTAAGGCGAAGTCAGGCACGGGTAAGATGCGTGTCAAAGAAATCTCAAAGTCCAAAAGTTCGTTTTAAAATATTTAGTGAAAGTTAAAAGCAAATAATCCACACAAGAATAAAAAGAAAAATAGTTATACACATAGAATAAAGGCAAAAAAAAGGAAAAAATGTATCTTCTATAGACTTAGTTTTTCTTAAGAAACTTTGGTTATTTCTGTACTTAAAAGTTCTTAATTTCTTCTTCTGTATGCCTTAAACATACGGTTCAACACTTAAATCTTTTATTTTAAGAGTTACTTCACACTCAAAAGGCCCGTAGGCCATTGGCACTTAGACATGCACCGAGGCACGGTCACGTGCGCAAGCACGAACGTGAGCCCAAACAAGGACACGGTTAAAAAACCGTATGCCTCTGTACCTTACACAAGGCAAGGCTGGACACTAACATTGTTAGCTCAAAACTGTTAGAAAATGACAGGAAAATACCAACTCAATTCTATTCACGGGGGTTATAGGAACCTCCCATATTTTATGCATTATCATCTAGTAAATATTGATACATTTTATAGAACTAGGAAAATGGCTCTTACACATTGGGAAGTTTTTCTTCAACGTGGAATAATTGACCAAGTAGTGTGGTGGACAGGAGGACATTAGGAACTTTCAAAACTCGACTTGATGTTATCTTTGAATTAAATGGTGGAAACAGATCAGACTCGACACACTTATAAAACGTTTGTGGCAGTCACCCATATATTATCCCTGTCTGCAATGGGCTTTGAGAATAAGACAATAGTGTCTTTGGTGGAGTCCAAATACAAACTGATGAATAGTGGTTAAGATGGCGGCTTTAAATGCCAAGACCGGAAGTGACCGCCTTCTGACGTCGTAACCGGAAGTGGCCGTCAGAACCGAAAGTGACGTCTTTAGGGACGAGTCAAACAGGTTTTCCCATTTTTGGTCTGTCGAGGTAACAGAAGAAGGTTTAGTGCACGCCGCCACCCCGGCCTGATGTGGTATTACTCCCACTTGGTCCATACAGCTTCCACCTACTCGCACATGTGTGTGACAGTGAACAGGAACATCAAGCTTTGTTGGATTGAATGGCCTGATCTTCTCCATATTGTTCTGAAGTTCTCTTTGTTTTGAAAGCACTAAATAATTGGACTTCTCTGCATATCTCAAATCTCCGCATTCAACATTCTTCCTCCAGAGCACTGAGATCATCTTCCCAGTTTTTCTGTTTTTTATCAGTGCCACCGTCTCGCTTCTTAAGGAAAGAGGATTGCGCTTTTTCAGTGGATGCTTCTGGAATGAGACGCCTTTAGTTGTCAGAACTTCTTCCACTGCCCAGATATTTAAAGATTCACCTTTTTTTGGAGACACAGAGTGATGTTTTTGCTATCGTGTCCCTCGGGCGTTGATATGTTTTATGCTTTTGGGGATTGGAGATCTGTTGTGTTAATTTATTCCTATTTTGGGGTTTTATGTTGCATTTTTATTGCTGTTGGAATGAATACAGCACTTTGGTGCAGCTGCGTTCTATTGTTTAAATGTGCATGATAAATAAATTTGATTTTGATTTGGTTTGATTTAATTCACAACAGCTAGGCTTGAGTGTCACCGTCTGCTCAAAGGTCAGGGTCTTTTGCAAGATTTCCCCCCTTTAACTGTTATGATCCGGTCAGATTAGAAGGAGGGAAACTTCTGGCTTGAGTCGAAATCTCTGAGGTGTGGCGCTCGGCAGGGCACGGGCACCAAAGACGAGCTGCAGATGGCGCGGTGCGTATGATGTGCTGCCTGACATTAAGATGAATAGACCTGCGGCTCATGTCGAGGAGAGGACCACCTGCAGACAGCGGACCCCATCGGGAATGAAGAGAGCAGATCTTTAAGTAAACAAGTGTGAAGTCGCTGCATTTGGGTACATTATTAATGGGCTCTTTGGAAAGGGGGGTTTGGGGAGGAGGGGAGGCTGCGATATCAAACTGGGATCTTTTAAAGCTGTGATTTAGAGACTTGAAAGGAGGGCAGGCGGAGAGCAAAGAAGGCAAATTTGGTTTAAGAAGCCACCCATTCCCTTATCTAATATAGTTACACAGATAACCCCAAATAGCATTGGGACATAAAAAAGAACAAACCCTGGATGGGCTGGCAAGTCTACTGCATGGCACCCTACAAACCTCATAATCACTCATACCGGCCACTTAGGGCTCAACAAACTGCCAAACCTGCAGGCATTAGAACTCAGGTCAGCTGTGAGCCAGCAGCGCTAACCACGAGGCCATATGTGAGTGATCTCTGTCCTAAATATTATAAAAATGTTTATTTAAAGCTATCCGATTAACCCAAAATGAATCAGTCCACGAACCAAATGAGCTTCTGATCCTGCTGTCTCAATCCTGGATGAAAGGGAGCAGCTAGCACTGGACACAGAGTAGGAACTGACTGAGGGTGAGACCACCGTCCATCACAGCCAGGCTCAACAATCCAATCACTAATTCATTTATTGATTTACTGAACATCATCATTTAAAGGTAAGAGTTTAGGCAGAATGAGAATCTTTACTGCTAGCACTGGAAACTCATCTGAAATAAACCTTGGATAGGGTGCTACTCCATATGAGAACAGACATCATCCCTCCATTAGAAAGAGAGGAACTTGTATGACCCAAGTGGAAAATTTGACTTTTTACAGAAGCTCACTAAATATATAGATAGATAGATAGATAGATAGATTTGAAAGGCACTATATGATAGATAGATAGATAGATAGATAGATAGATAGATAGATAGATAGATTTGAAAGGCACTATATGATAGATAGATAGATAGATAGATAGATAGATAGATAGATAGATAGATTTGAAAGGCACTATATGATAGATAGATAGATAGATAGATAGATAGATAGATAGATAGATAGATTTGAAAGGCACTATATGATAGATA
>JANRMT010062834.1:51430520-51445673 GCA_026402145.1 Polypterus bichir lapradei
ATATATATATATATATATATATATATAGAGAGAGAGAGAGAGAGAGATATGACAACAACACTCATATCAATGACAAAACAATTACATTAACAATCATGTTACGTTATTTTTAAAATATTTCCTTTTCTTTTTCATAACTTGTTTAACACACTACGTATTCTGCTAGTATTTAAATAATGTGCAATAACCCAATAGTGCAATAGTTATTATTCTTTCCATATGTATATAACATTAGAATATTAGAACACTCAGGACGAGAACAGGCCATTCAGTCCAACAAAGCTCACCAGTCCTATACACTTATTTTTTCCAAGAAAGTTTTGAAAGTCTCTAAAGTCTTACTCTCCACCACACTACTTGGTCGCTAATTCCAAGTGTCTATCGTTCTTTGTGTAAAGAAAAACTTTCTAATGTTTGTGTGAAATTTACCCTTCACAAGTTTCCAACTGTGTCCGTGTTCTTGTTGAACTCATTTTAAAGTCACCGTGTCGATCCACTGGACTAATTCCCTTCATAATGTTAAACACTTCAGTCAGGTCTGCTGTTCATCTCCTGTAAAGGCTCAGCTCTTTTAATCTTTCCTCATAACTCATCCCCTGTAGCCCTGAAATCAGCCTAGTCGCTTTTCTCTGGACCACCTCTAGTGCTGTTATGTCCTTTTTGTAGCCTGGAGACCAACACTGCACCCAGGACTCCAGATGAGGCCTCACCAGTGTGTTATAAAGCTTGAGCAGAACCTCCTGTGACTTGTACTCCACACGTCAAGGCGCTATATAACCTGACATTCTGTTAGCCTCCTTAATGGCTTCTGAACACTGATGGGAGTCGATAGCTTAAAGTCCACTACGACTCATAAATCCTTCTCACTCTCGGTGGACTCTCGATTTTCAGACCGGCCATTGTGTATTCAGACTTCACATTTTTACTTCCTACGTGTAATACTTTTCCAATTGTGTCCTTGTGTTCTTGATGAACTCATTTTAAAGTCACCGTCTCGATCCACTGGACTAATTCCCATCATCATTTTAAACACTTCATTCAGGTCTCCTCTTCATCTCCTTAAGGCTCAGCTCTTTGAATTTTTCCTCATAACTCATCCCCTGTAGCCCTGAATCAGCCTAGTCGCTCTTCTCTGGACCCCCTCTAGTGCTGCTATCAACAACAACAACAACATTTATTTATCTAGCACATTTTCATACTAACAGTAGCTCAAAGTGCTTTACATAATAAAGAATAGAAAAATAAAAAAACACAATATGAAAACAAAATAAATCAACATTAATTAACATCGAATAAGAGTAAGGTCCAATGGCCAGGGGGGACAGAAAAAACAAAAAAAAAAAACTCCAGACGGCTGGAGAAAAAAATAAAATCTGCAGGGTTCCAGACCATGAGACCGCCCAGTCCCCTCTGGGTATTCTACCTAACATTAATGAAACAGTCCTCTTTGGATTTAGGGTTTTCACGGAAGGACTTGATGATGATGATGGTCACGTAGACTTCTGCCTTTTAATCCATCCATCATTGTTGGAGCATCATGAAGCTTTGAGTAGGTGGAGGTGGCGCAGGCCACCACCACAAAGAAACCGGAAAAAAGAAACAGAAAAGAGAGTAGGGGTCAGTACGGATTTTTACAGCCACCATGAATAGTTATTATGATGAATTGAACATACAGAGTATCAGGATTAAGTTAAATTAAGTTAAAGTGAAGTTATGAGAAGGCCATGTTAAAGTAATGTGTTTTCAGCAGTGTTTTAAAGTGCTCTTCTGTATTAGCCTGGTGAATTCCTATTGGCAGGCTATTCCAGATTTTAGGTGCATAGCAGCAGAAGGCCGCCCGCCTCACCACTTCTTTTAAGTTTTGTTCTTGGAATTCTAAGGAGACACTCATTTGAAGATCTAAGGTTACGATTTGGAATATAAGGTGTCAGACATTCCGGTATATAAGATGGGGCGAGATTATTTAAGGCTTTATAAACCATAAGCAGAATTTTAAAGTCAATCCTGAGTGACACAGGTAACCAGTGTAGTGACATCAAAACTGGAGAGATGTGTTCGGAATTTCTTTTCCTAGTTAGGATTCTAGCAGCTCCATTCTGCACTCGTTGCAGTCGATTTATGTCTTTTTTGGGTGGTCCTGAGAGGAGTGCATTACAGTAATCTAGTCAACTGGAAACAAACGCGTGAACTAATTTCTCAGCATCTTTCAGTGATATAAGAGGTCTAACTTTTGCTATGTTTCTTAGGTGAAAAAATGCTGTCCTAGTGGTCTGATTAATATGCAATTTAAAATTCAGATTATAGTCAACAGTTACCCCTAAGCTTTTTACCTCCGTCTTGACTTTTAATTCTAATGTATCCAGTTTATTTCTAATAGCCTCATTGTATCCATTATTACTAATCACTAAGATTTCAGTTTTCTCTTTATTTAACTTGAGAAAGTTACTATTCATCCATTCTGAGATACAAGTCAGACATTGTGTTAGTGAATCAAGAGAATTGGGGTCATCAGGTGCTATTGATAAATACAGCTGTGTGTCATCAGCATAGCTGTGGTAGCTCACGTTGTGCCCTGAGATAATCTGACCTAACGGAAGCATGTAGATTGAGAATAACAGCGGACCCAGGATAGAGCCTTGTGGAACACCATATCGGATGTCATGTGTCTTCGAGTTGTAATTACCACAACTAACAAAGAATTTTCTCCCTGTCAGGTAGGATTCAAACCAATTTAAGACACTGCCAGAGAGGCCACCCACAGTTATGTCCTTTTTGTAGCCTGGAGACCCAAACTGCACCCAGGACTCCAGATGAGGCCTCACCAGTGTGTTATAAAGACCTGAGCAGACCCTCCTGTGACTTGTACTCCACACATCAAGGCGCTATATAACCTGATATTCTGTTAGCCTTCTTAATGGCTGCCAAACACTGTCTGCCAGTTGATAGCTTAGAGTCCACCACGACTCCTAAACCCAGTCACCATCTTGATCCACTGGACTAATTCCCGTCGTAATATTAAACACTTCAAGTCAGGTCTCCTCTTCATCTTCTGTAGAGTCTCCGCTCTTTTAATCTTTCCTCATAACTCATCCCCTGTAGCCCTGAATCAGCCTAGTCGCTCTTCTCTAGACCTTCTCTAGTGCTGCTATGTCTTTATTGAGACCAAAACTGCACACAGGACTCCAGATGAGGCCTCACCAGTGTGTTATAAATTTTGATCAGAACATCCTGTGACTTGTACTCCACACATCAAGGCGCTATATAACCTGACATTCTGTTAGCCTTCTTAATGGCTTCTCAACACTGTCCGGAAGTTGATAGCTTAGAGTCCACTATGACTCCTAAATCCTTCTCATAAGGTGTACTCTCGATCTTCAGACCTCCCATTGTGTATTGTCTATGACTCCCAGGTCCTTCTCAATGGAGACCCAAACTGCACCCAGGACTCCAGATGAGGCCTCACCAGTGTGTTATAAAGTTTGATCAGAACCTCCTGTGACTTGTACTCCACACATCAAGGCGCTATATAACCTGACAGTCTGTTAGCCTTCTTAATGGCTTCTGAACACTGTCTGACAGTCGACAGCTTAGAGTCCACTATGACTCCTAAATCCTTGTATATGTATATAATGTCGCAGAACTTTTTTGTAACTTTTTGCACCATTTGTTTATTTCCTTGTTGTGTTCTACATACTGTATATGTCTGCACTGGAGGAGCTGCTTTTAATCTCATAGTACATGTGTATAGTGACAATGAAAAGGCATTCAATTCAAATATAATGCAAAGATGCACATTGGGGTAGCTTAACATATGTAATTGGTGGGCTTCCACAAATGGTTTACTTATCATTAGTGATGAGAGAATTCCATTAAATTTGATTCTCTTCGAGTTCAGCAAAATCAGGGAAATGTCTGAGAACTTCACCAAACTCCATGAACTTCTTTGAAGTCAAAGGGGAAGGAGGAACAGAACAACTTTTGTGCATATTATAACAGGGCAGTGGTGTTCTGTGTGCCTGGGGGCAGTGGAATAGTTTGGCTGGACCAACTATTGTGCCTAAATATGTGATCTGAGCTTTGAGGCCTCAAACATCAAAAGACGCAGACGCAACGAATAGCACAAACAAAATACAACAAACGGCTACAGATGGGCATTAACTACATACAATATAAATAATTGTGCTCACAGCGTGCCAGCCTTGGGGCACACACACGCTGTGCCATGAAGTGGCGGCAAGAAACTGGTTAGTTCCATTCTTTGAAGTCTCTGGTTTGCGTTCATTCATCTTGAGATGAGTCAAAAACGTGATTGGAGTCTGCCTTTGGCCAATTGAATTGATTGGACCTCATTCAGAAAGGCATACTTGTACCTGTGGTGAAAAGAACAAAAAGACAAGAGAAAGGTTTTGGGGTTCCACCTCGTATACCCTCAACATTATCTATTAAATGAGAGGAATAACCAACAGAGTAATCTCAAAGTACAGAGTCCAAGATGGGACTGACCAAGAAAGGGGAGGTAGGCTGGTTTTATAGGTGCAGAGGAGAAAGAGGCGTGTCCAGCAGGTCGTGGGCGGAAATGAGGTCAGGAGTAGGGTGGGGACTGGCGATGCGAGTTGAGTCTGTGTGAGTGCTGCTTTTAGGCGGGCTTTCCTAAGAGATATTCGTAGTAAAAGAACAGTCAAGGAGGAGGTGAAGTGCATCGGAAATAGTAAAGGAGAAGTAAAAGATACGGACAGTGAAATAGCAGACGCTCTAAACGCAACGTTTTCTGAGGTCTTCACAAGTGAGCAAGTGGACAACCTCAGAGCAGTAACAGGGACTACTAAGGAGGCTCTGTGGGATTTAGACATTGTAGAGAGAGACAAACTGCTCAGATTAAATAGGCTGAAATCAAACAAATCACCAGGACCAGGTAATATTTATCTTTGATTTCCTAAGGAGGTTAGCGAGTACAGATATAAACCCTTGACACATATTGGGGAAACTCTAAAGGACTGGAAAATGGTAACTATCATCCCAATTATATAAAAAGAGGGACAGGGCATATCCAAGCAACTATAATAATAATAACTCTTTATTTGTCACATACATAGTTATACAGGACAACACGCAGTGAAATGCCTCTTTTTCGCAGAACCCTTGGGGTAAGAGCGTAGGGTCAGCCATTGTACAGCACCCCTGGAGCAATTGAAGGTTAAGAGTCTTGCTCAAGGGCCCAGCAGAGTAGCATCGCTTTTGGCAGTGACAGGGATTTGAACCAGAAACCTTCGGGATGCTAGCCGAGATCCTTAGCCTCAGAGCCACCACTCTACCCAAACACAGAGCACCCTGTCTCGAACCCGGGAACTACAGGTTATAAGACAGCGGTTCTTACCTCTACACCATTCAATTTCAATGTCAATTTATTTATATAGCACATTTAAAACAACATAGGTATGCTGCGGCCAAAGTGCTTTACAATAATAGAATAAAAGAAAAAAACAATAAAACATAAATAGTAATAAAATATATAAACATAAAATAAGATAGATAATACATAGAAATAATGTTATATGATCATAAAGAGGAAACCATCAGTATTACTGAAGGTCACTGAATGCAAGTGAAAAGAAGTGAGTTTTTAATCTTGTTTTTTGTCGAGGTGAGAAAAAATAAAAGCAGGAGTAGCTTTCTCAAGATCTTTAGAAGATGATAAAGGCTCGATCTTACCTAATAGACGAAGTTGGCAAAAGCAACTCTTGACTACAGAATTTACTTGTTTCTCAAAAGAGAGGTTACTGTCAAAGATAACACCAAGATTGTGGACTTGAGGTTTGGAGAAGATAGAGAAAGAGCCGAGAAGTCCAAGACCAATTTGGGCTTTAGCTGGTGGACCGACTATAAGCACCTCTGTTTTATTTTGATTCAGATCAAGAAAATTATTAGCCATCCAGGATCTCAGACAGACAGACAGTTGTGGAGTCGATTTGTTGCAGAGTTGCAGACGGGAATATAAACCTGAGTGTCATCAGCATAGCAGTGAAAAGAAATGTTACATTTCCTAAAAAGAGCTCCAATAGGGTGAAGGTATATAGAGAATAAGATAGGACCTAAAATGGATCCCTGAGGAACACCATATGTGAGAGGAACAGTAGACGAATTTAAAGTCATTGAAAAGTGTCTACCAGTTAGATATGACCTGAACCAGTTAAGAGCAGCCCCTTTAAACCCAACAAGATGTTCGAGCCGCATCAGCAATATTTCATGGTCAAGGGTGTCAAAGGCAGCGGACAGGTCAAGGAGGACAAGGACTGCCACATCACCTCAGTCAGTAATAAGAGAGATGTCATTGAACACTTTCAGGAGTGCCGTTTCAACACCATGATAACGCCTAAAACCACATTGGTAGGTCTCAAATAAATTATTGGAGTTAAGGTGATTGACCAATTGATTATAAATAATTTTTTCTAGAATTTTAGCCAGAAATGGCAGCTGGGAAATTGGACGAAAGTTGGTTAGATCTCCAGGATCTAATCCAATCCTGTTTTTTTTAGATGGGGACGGACTGCAGCATGTTTAAAAAATGAGGGCAAAACTCTCCGAACTAATAGAATCATTTATAATGGCTAGTAAAGATGGGCCCAACACAGCAAAGGCTTCCACTAAGAGACGTGGTGGTACAATATCGAGGGGGCTGGAAGCTGGTTTAAGGGTGTCAATAGTTCTTTTTAGCATTGAAAGTGAGACTTGATCAAAGGAATCTAGAACGATGTCATGATTAACAGTAGGAAGTTCATAGCCAGTTTGAACAATGCCACGGCAGATAGTATCAATTTTGCTGACAAAGAATGATAGAAAATGCTGACATGAATGAAGAGTGCTATTTAACCCCATCATACAATAAGGGTGAATGGCCGCATTAAATAAAACCCTAGGATTGTTTGAATGGCGGGATACTAAATCGGCAAAGAAGTCATGTTTTGATTTCTTACCTTCAGCCTGAAAATTGAAAAGAGAAGTCCTGAAATTCTGTTTAGAGATAGTCAGTCCATCTTTTTTCCTAACGCCGTTCAGCAGTTCGACAGGCGCGGCGACGAGTCAGACGAGGACAGTTTAAAAATGAATAACCTGATGGAACCAAGCCAGTAAAACATGAAGCGTCACCCTTTAAAATCCAAGTCTCGGTGATGAAGAAGAAATCCAGATTGTTTGATGTAATAAAGTCTTGCAGAATAAAAGTTTTATTAGACACTGATCTCACGTTCAGGAGAGCAGCCTTGATAGAAGTAGAGGAGCTCGTTGCAGGATGAGCACGGGTGAGTGTGCGAAGATTATCAGCGTTTACTGCCCGATAGCACACCAAGGAAGAGTAATGCTGTCTTGAAATGGAGAAATTAAATCCAGTGTCCAGCGCCCATGAATCAGTGATGGGTCATAGACAACTCGCAGACATCGGGAAACAAAGCTCTGGGACTTGAGTCGGCGTTGTTTAACAGCAATTCCCACGATGGCGGCGGGTGCGTTTGCGTCTCCGAGGGGCATTCAACTCATTGATACAGGTCAACACCAGCGTCCAGGTGAAGAAGTCAGAAGATGAATAAAACAAAGGTGGAGGTTCATCCAATCAGAAGATGAAAATTGAGAGGAAAGTAGGCCAGAAAATATGTTTAGTAAAGACTCCCGATCATAGGACAGTGATCGTTGGGATGAACTAAAACATAAAAACAAAGTTAAAACATAGACTAGACAGACGAGCAGACGGCCAGCCACACCAGTCGGCGCCATCTTGAACATTCAAGAACATGTTAGGCCAGTAAGTTTAACTTGAGTCACTGGAAAATTAATGGAAGGACTTATTAAGGATAAGATTGAGCAGCACATGGCAAGTTCAGGAGTTTGACTGAACAGTCAGCATGGGGGTCAGAAGAGGGAGGTTGTGTTTTATTAACATTCTGAAATTCTATGAGGAAGCCACAAAAGGATACCAGAGAGGAGCTTATGATGTTATTTATCTGGAGTTTCAAAAAGCATTTGATGAGGTGCCACATGAGAGGTTGGGCATCAAAGTAAAAGAAGTGGCATTTCAGGGTGTGGTGTGTAGACGAGTGCAGAACTGGCTCAGAAACAGGAAGCAGAGGGTGACGTTTATAAATATCTTACTGGTTATATTTTAGTAGTGATGAATAACAACTGAGATGCAGTCTGCACAGCTAATCAGCAGCTCTAGTCAGGGTGTGCTAAACTCAAGTTGTGAGTCTTTAGCTGAGATTTTAAGCTGAGGCCGAAGGCATTTCTTATAGTTGTAGGCAGACCATTCCACAGTTTATGGACCCCCTGTAACTAAAAGCTTGACTCCCACTGTTATTTTACTAATTCTTGGAATCAGAAGCAGAACACCATCTTGAGAGTTGTGAGAGTTGAGACTGATGGGACATCTCTTAAATTAGCAGGCAGATGAGTATTTAATTACAGTAATCCTTGGACTCCCAATCAGACTGGGATCTCAAGATCTTAATGTGTGCTCTCTAAGTAATGATAAGTTCAAATAAGTAATCAGGGTGTCGGCCATTTCGGGCTGTTTATGTTAAAAGGGGGAATTTGCCCTAAACTTAACCGGGAGCCACTGTCATTACTTGAGGACAGGGGTTATGTTTTGTCACACACATGCGATTAGGAGGAAGCTGAGTGGACAAAGTGGAGGTAATTATCTGCCAGGCCAGGGGGTGGCAGGGTGTGCTAAACCTTCTTCTGTTGTCTCTGCAGGTCAGATACGGGAAAAACTACCTGATTTAACAATAACAACGTCATTTCCGGTTCTGGTCCCCAGAAAGACGTCATTTCTGGCTCTGGTGCCCAGAAAGATGTCATTTCCGGCCCTGGTGTCCAGAAAGATGTCACTTCCCGTGCCAAGAATGATGTCACTACCGACTCCGGTGCCCAGACAGATGTCACTTGTCTTGCCAAGAACGATGTCACTTCTGGTTCCTACGCCCAGAAAGACATCACATCCAGTTTTCCTGCCTTAGATGACGTCACATCCGGTTTCACTCTTTAAATCTGCCATCTTTTCTCCCATTAAATCAGTTCAATCTGGAACTCATCAAGGACAGTTGTGCCAAATTTTCATACCCTTTTGCAGCCAGGGACAATATGTGGGTGGCTGCCCCAAACCTTTCCAGTGTGTTGAGACTCATTCTTTTACAGTGTTTATACTTTTTGGTTCTTGTAATCTGTGAATTGTGAATTTCCCCTTGAGATTAATAAAGTATCTATCTATCTATCTATCTATCTATCTATCTATCTATCTATCTATCTATCTATCTATCTATCTATCTATCTATCTATCTGTTAATTATATAGTGCCTTTCACATCTATCTATCTATCTATCTATCATATAGTGCCTTTCACTTCTATCTATCTATCTATCTATCTATCTCTTACAGCAACATTTTGACTTAACCGAAAGCAGCGTATGTAATGATTTGAACAGCCAGTGAACTCTGCATTGCAGTAGTCATTCCTACTAGAAATAAATGTGGGCATTAATTTCTAAGTGTCCTGCGTGTTTCAAAAATGCTCTAATTTTCTAATATTTTTAAGATAAAAACAGACGTGTTTTGGATAGTTTTGTAACGTGTGTGTGTTAAATGACATGCGAGTGTCAAAGACAATGCCTAGATTGTGGGCTGATTATGTAAAACTAATTGTGATTCCAACTGAGTTAAATGATGACAAAATATTGAGGCGGTCAGCATCATTCCCTTCAGTAATTAACATTTCTGCTTTATCGGTGTTCAAAGACAAGTCGTTCTCATCCATGCACTCCTTTAGCTCACAAGTCAAGTCAAGTTGGGGGGGGGCATGCAGTGGTACAGTGCGTTGCCACTCCCACTACACCAGCATTTCTCAACCTTTAAGTATTTGTGACCCGAGTTTTCATAACAGTTTTAATCGCACCCCCCCTAACATTTTTTTGAAATGTAGATGCATATTTTGTTGTACCTACTTAACTTTTATCGACATTTATCTAACTCTATATTTATTGTTCTAGCATCAGAATGTAGTTTAAGTTAATTTGTTTTGGTTTCAACCGATGTTTTTTTCATATTTTTGATTCTTGTTTTCTTTTTTTTAACATCTTCGCAGCCCCCTGTTTGTTACTTCGCGCCCGCCCCACAGGTTGAGAACCACTACACTACACGTCAAAACAACTTGGGATCCCGGTTGGCAACCCCCCAGGCAGACACGCGGTCCAGACCCACCCTCCGGACATGACCCTCTATCTGCCACAGCCAGGTGTTACGTGGGTGACCCCTTGGCCTGGTCCAGCCACTCGGGTCCTCAACAATGAGGATCTTATGAGCCGGATCACCCTCGAGGAAACGTGCCACATGGCTGTAGTGCCGTAACTGACGCTCCCTCACAATGCAGATCATGTGTCTCATTCGGGACTCCATGAGTGACACAAAGTCAAACCAGCTGGACCCAAGGATTTTCCGGAGAGACACAGTACCAAAGGAGTCCAGTCTTCATCTCAGGTCACTGGATAGCGGTCAAGTCTCGCAACCATATAGCAAGACAGGAAACACCAGGATTCTAAAGACTTGGACCTTAGTCCTTTTGTAGAGATATTGGGAGCGCGACACACCCCTTTCCAGTGACCTCATGACCCCACCATGCTCTCCCAATCCATCTACTGACTTCATAGGAAGAGTCACCAGAGTCACATGAATGTCATTGAGAAGGTAAGTAAACCTCTCGACGAGGTCGACACTCTCTCTGCAGACAGACACACTGCTGATGGCCGTGCCCAAGAGGTCATTAAAGGCCTGGCTCTTGGTTTTTATCAAGACCCTCACAAGCCCAGACACTCAAACTCCTCTCTCAGTCTCTCGAGCGCCCCGATCAGAGCCTCCATTGACTCCGCGAAGATCACAGCATCATCAGCAAAGTCAAGATCTGTGAATCTTTCTTCACCAATAGATGCCCCCCAGCCGCTAGACCCCACGACTCTGCCCCACACCCATACAAGTCCATACAAGCATTGAACAGAGTAGGAGCAGAACACACCACTGGCGAACCCCAAAATCAACTGGGAAAAATGCAGAGGGTCTGCCTCCACTCTGCACAGCACTCACAGTACCAGTGTACAGGGCAGCCATGATATCCAGCAACCTCGATGGGATCCCGTGAAGTCTCAAGATGTCCCACAGGGCTACAGCTCAATCAACTGAGTCGAACACTTTATGAAAATCAACAAAGGCTGCAAAGAAACTCTGCTGATATTCATGTTTGCCAGGATATGGCCGATCCTTAGGTGTAAAACCAGACTGCTCCGGTCGCTGGTAGGTGAGCAAGTGATCATGGATCCTATTGAGGACGACCCTAGCAAGGACCTTACCCGGCACCAAGAGCAGCGTTACCCCCTTGTAGTTGTTGCAATCCAGGCGATCACCCTTCCCTTTCCAGATAGGGATGACAAGTCCCGTTTTCCAGTCAGTTGGGATGATGCCAGTCTCCCAATTGGAAGCAAAGATTGTTTGCAATGCCAGGAGGACAGCCTGACCACCAACCTTTAGAAGTTCACCCCCCAGATACCACAGATCCCTGCAGGCTTCTCTCCCCTCAGCTGGGTCACCACCTGTGTCATCTCAGTGAGATTGGAGGGGTTCACAGCTAATTGGAGGATCAGCCTCAAGAACAAAGGACCAGAGACATCCAATGTAGTGCCAGATGATCAGCTTTGTTATTATTAACTCACTGACACATCTAATTGAGAAACATCGTTTGGTCGGCAAGAAAGGTAGAACTGGGCCTACGAGTAAAAACTAATAGTATGTTTCCTAATGATAGTTGCTAATGGAAAGTGAAAACAGTAAAGGTCTGAGAACTGAGCCCTGCGGGACACCATATTTTATGGTGAAAACAGTTTTATGTGAAAACGGCCGTGTCAGATGGGGTTGTATGGATTGATTCTGAACGCGACTGAGAGAATGAAAAGTGAATTAAAAAAAAAAAACAAAGCTAACCTTTACAAGGATCATTAATTACACCTGCAGTTACAGACTGAAATCAAATTATGCTTTTATTCTAAAATAGTAAGACTAAGAGCAGTTTACTTCTCAAAACGGAGCGGTGCAGGTTCAAACTCGCAACCTTTTGATTCCCAGTCGGCAGCTGATTCTGTTACGCCACGGAGACAGTCATAATAAACGGGTGTCAATGTCGCATGTTAAGGCGGCTTTTTGTTTCTGCAGTTATATTTTTGAATAAAAGCGCAATTGTGTTATATTTGTATCTTTTGTGAAAATGTTTCTTTGATATTTGGACTTCAGGCTTCATACATTATATAGTTTATGCCTACATGTTGTCATCTACTACTAGAGTATAAAAAACATTTCTGTTTTAACAATGTGTTTACACAGATTACTGTAGAAATAGAACAGACATGAAATGCGTGTGTTCCAAATAACGATCTATTATTTCCACTCTAAAACTTCACTTCACTCCCAGACACTCAATCAAGACATGAGCTGAGAGAAGTTCGTGCACGTTCTAAATTGGTGGGGGGATAGAATAGCCGGCTGCTTCTAGCTTCTCTTTATTAGCACATTTAAAGGACAAAAGACGCTGGCAGAGAGGTGTGAAGGGATTTAAGAAGCGATTTAAGGTGGGACGGATTTACGAGTTTTTTCATAGGCTCTGGTAATTCTAGTGTTAACTTCCATGTATAATGAGTGAACACTGTTTATCAGATGCCTGTGTACCTCTTCATCCATGCCTCCCCAGGTTCCTGTTCGTTTTTCATTTACGATACGAGCAGTAGAAGTTACAGAAACCCTAACCCCCCCCCCCCCCCATTTTTGCCCCCCTCCCCAAACCCATGGGCTATGACTATGATGATGAAATGGGTTCATTTCAAGATTCAAGATTATTTATTTTCATTTCATCCATATACAGTCGTACATCATACAGTGAAACGAAACAACGTTCCTCCAGGACCATGGTGCTACATAGAACACAGGACAATGAAGAATCCACGACACATAATATAAAGACACATAATATATAACAAGGTGCATGTGAGTCAAATGTGCAAACCAACACTGCAGAGCAGAACACATATATCAGATATCAGACCGGTCCATGAGTGTTCAGGAGTCTGACTGCTTGGGGGAAGAAACTGTTACACATTCTGGTGGTGAGGGCCCGAATGCTTTGGTGGTATCTTTTTCCCAATGGCAGGAGTGTAAACAGTGAGTGTACAGGATGTGTTAGATCATTCACAATGTTGGTGGCTTTGCGGATGCAGCGTGAGGTATAAATGTCCGTGATGGATGGAAGAGAGACAATGATGATCTTCTCAGCTGTCTTCTCTATCTGTTGTAGGGCTTTACGATCCCTGGCCGTGCAATTTCCAAACCAGACCGTGATGCAGTTGCTCAGGATGCTCTCTATGGTTCCTCAGTAGAATGTTGTTAGAGTAGCTGGTGGAAGATGGGCTTTCCTCAGCCTACGCAGGAAGTAGAGCCGCTGCTGGGCTTTCTTGGCTAAAGAGGTGGTGTTGTAGGACCAGGTGAGGTTCTCTGCCAGGTGGACACCCAGGAATTTGGTGCTACTGACGAACTCCACAGTTGAGCCGTCAATGTTCATTGGCAGATGGTCACTCTTAGTCTTCCTAAAGTCAACAATCATCTCCTTTGTTTTGTCTACATTCAGAGACAGGTTATTGGCTTTACACCAGTCCGTTAACCGCTGCACCTCCTCTCTGTATGCTGACTCATCTTGATGACAGTTGTGTCATCGGCGAATTTTATAATGTGATTAGAGCTGTGCATTGCTGCAAAGTCACGAGTCATTTCAATCCAAATGCCGTTCTTGGGATGGATGCTGTTCATCCTCTTTGCTCAACTACCTATATAATGCACTATTGTGAGATTAAAGGTTCAGCAGCTCCTCATTCCTGAAGTTCTGTTTTTAAGATCCAATATTTTAAAAACTTTGATATGTGTCAATAACTTGAAAGATTAACGTCCGCATTTTATTTTTAACTAGGCTGACCCGCCTTTTAAGGCGACCGACTTTTAAGTTGACCACTTCTTAAGGCAATTCAATATGTAGATCAATTTGATATTTTATACAAACTCATTAATTTGGTTATATTGCATTTGAGCGGTATTACTTTAATACTCATAGTTTCTGTTATTTTTGTGATGAAATTTAAACTTTTTTTCTATATTGAGGTCGTCCTTTTGACCCCCCTGATATTTACTATGCGGTGAGGCATTTGTACTCCATCAACATTAATTATTTCCAGAGACATAATTTTGTCCATTTTTCCAGCGCATCGCGCACAAAAGCAAGGGAACGATGAGAGCACCAGAACTCTGCTCACATCATGTCGCTTCGTACCGCAAGCTGCAAGTAGTAAGTCTGTGATAAGCGGAATACCGCTACGCTTTCCACTCACGGGACGGAAGGACAATCCCGACCGCTTTTATATAGTAAGAAAGAAGAAGAGGATATCGCATGGTCTGGAGTAGAAAATCATCTTTTACCTGGAAAAACAAAACTACAAATCCCATCGTGCATTGCAAAATGGACGGGGCGTGTGTGAAACTCCGCGCCTGCGTAGCAATCACGGGACGGAAGGACAATCCTGACCGCTTTTATATAGAAGGATTGAACTTTCCCCAAGCCTGGCTGGAAGATTTCTCAAATTCCCTGACTCACCTGGCTCACTCTATAATGAGCTGAAGTTCACTATTTCTTCACGTTGCTTATGCAATCCACTTAATTTACCTTAACAACAAGACAGAATTTACTATAAAGTGCCACACACGTGCAGTTGGGAGGCAGCTAGATGGCCTGAATAATAGTAGCACCACACCAGACCATGGGGAGGCGAGCTGCACTGACTCTCTCTCTCAATCCTCTGCAGACCATCCACAGGAAATCCCGTTAGGTTCCAGCACCATTGATGACATCATTTCAAGTACCGACACTATTAATGACATCACTTTTGGTTCCGACACCATTGATGACATCATTTCAAGTACCGACGCCATTATTGACATCACTTTTGGTTCCGACGCCATTGATGACATCACTTCTGGTTCTGACACCATTGATGACATCATTTCAAGTACCGACGTCATTGATGACATCACTTC
>JANRMT010062834.1:51445683-51456024 GCA_026402145.1 Polypterus bichir lapradei
ATTGATGACATCATTTCAAGTACCGACGTCATTGATGACATCACTTCAAGTACCAACACCATTGAAAATGTTTTTTTGGGAGTTTTTTCATTGTCTTCTTCGAGAGTCAAGGCTGGGGGGCTGTCAAGAGGCAGGGTCTGTTAAAGCCCATTGCGGCACTTCTTGTGTGATTTTGGGCTATACAAAAAAAATTAATTGTATTGTATTGTATTGTATTGTCAGACCCCCGTGACCCTGTAGTTAGGATATAGCGAGTTGGATAATGGGTGGATGTATTGTATTGCATTGTATTTCTGGTCCCAAAGATGTCACTTTCCAGGTCTGCCACTAATGATGTCACTTCTGGTCTCGACGACATCACTTCCTGTACTGGCCTTTAAAGCCTCCATACCATCAGTTCTGTTTTGGACTCTGACTTGTGAACATCTCACAAAAATGTAACCTTTTGCAGCCAGGGAATATTATATGTGTGGCTGCCCCAAACTTTTTTCGATGTCTTTTTGTCGTTCTTGTGATTAAAGAACATATTAAAGGTGATCCATTATTTGAAAAAAAATAAAATTCACATTTATTACCTACATAGTGTGGTCATCTGAGAAAATGACAGGGTGATACTGCGACAAATGTTTAGGGTGCTGTCCCCCGTTTACTTGCTGAGTTCAACGAAAACAATGTGCGGTGGATTTCAAAATGGAAATAAATTGCTGCCGTGTAACACTCGGGCTAGCACAGTCAAAATGACTGGATGGATGATAAACCGGCCGTGGAGCTCTTCTTCTTTGGTCACTTGAACGAGAAGTAATGCCTCCTTCCAAGTGGTCTTGCTTTTATGGCCCAGAGACTGGAAGTGGTGGAGTTAGTTGCCCTCACTGGGTGGTTTATCTGCACTATGGAGGAAGACGAAGAAGAAGACAAGACAGTCGGCAGCAGCGCCCCCTCTCAGTTCTGGGTGGCAGCCTATACCTGGGGAGAACTGGGAAGGTGACCTTCTAATGCACATGCATAACAATGGGCACAAATGAGTTACATCATGCTAGGCCACCTTAATTTTCACAATTTAGTTTTTACAAAGGGGGCTCCGCCCCCCTGCTCGCGTCACTTGCCCACCCCCGGGTTTGGTTATACAATTTTAAGAGATTGTTATTTTCATGGGAATTGTTACACGTTTCACTTTTTCTTTAAAACTTTAGTAAAAACAATATTTGGAATTAACTTTTCGTCAAGATCGCATTGAATTTTGATTCCGTGTTTGGATTTACATCGTGACAATGCAATGTATTAACTGCCTGTGAGTGAACATCGTTTCTTTCTTTCTAATAAATAAAATGACTTTTTTGAATGTTTGTCCCTGCTCTTTCTTCTTCGTTTAGTCGTTGACGTGTCATCAAGAATGTGTAAAATTATTGTCCTGATAAAATGTATAAGAGCTGAGACAGCAGGAAGTGTGTCTGACAAAAGCATTCACATGACTCAGAGGTTGGATGACGGTGGTCTTGTTTGAAAATAGTTGTAAGTAGGGTGTGACTTGAAAGAATCTCATGTTAACAGTTTCCATCTCACGGGACTTCATACCGCAACAACGTTTTTGTAATCTTTTAATTCTTGCTGGCAACACGAATTAGACGATCTACAAGTCTCCGACTTAAAGTTTAAATCCGAACAATATATTCGATCTCTTTTCACTGTTCCATTATTTCAATGAGTAATAGTTTCTGTTTGTTTGTGCTAATGCGATCTTTACCATTAATTTTTCAAGACTTTTGAATTTTCTTACTTCCATTATCTCTAATTTGGTTTGACTTTGTGTTGCTCATGGAGTCCCGAATGAGGCACTGTGAGGGAGCGTCAGTTACGGCACTAAGACCATGTGGCCCGATTACCCGAGGATGATCCGGCTCATAAGATCCTCATTGTTGGGGACCAGAGTGGCTGGACCAGGCCAAGGGGTCGCCCACGTAACACCTGGCAGTGGCAGATAGAGGGTCATTTCTGGAGGGTAGGACTGGACCGCGTGTCTGCCTGGGGGGTTGCCAACCGGGATCCCAAGCTGTTTCGACATGTAGTGGGTGCAGCAACGTGCTGTACCAGTGCATGCTCCCCAACTTGACTTGACTTGACATTATCTCTAACCTGCTCTGTATGTGTACCGCGCCAACGTTTTTGAAATTTTTTTAATTCTCGTGGATACGCCTCCTCATTGGGTGGAAACACTACTTTTCCCTGATGGCAACATGAATTAGGCGATTTACAAGTCTCCAACTTAAAGTTTAAATCCGAACAATATATTCGATCTCTTTTCACTGTTCCGTTATTTCACCAAGTAATAATTTCTGTTTGTTTGCACTAACAACAGCAACAACATTTATTTATATAACACATTTTCATACAAACAGTAGCTCAAAGTGCTTTACATAATAAAGAATGCGATCTTTCCTATCAGTTTTTTGAGAATTTTCGTACTTCCATTATCTCGAACCTGCTGTGCATGTGTACCTCACCAACATTTCTGAATTCCTTATGACGTTCTACTTTGTCATCTACTCTTTGTCTTTTATTTCCAAACCCAGGCATGGACTCATCTCACGGGACGTATTAGTGTCTCTCTGAGAAAATCATGTCTCATCTCCTTCCAAGAATTTTTTTATAATAATAGAGAGATTTATTCTTAAGAGAGATGCCTTTGTCAAACTGACCCAAGGCAGGTACATGGATCAAGTTGGTTGGCAAAGTTGGCATATCCTCATATCTCATTGGCAAGTATAAAGGGTATAGTTGAGTGAGGTATGACAAGAGATCCAAAACAAAAATGTTTTATAAATGCCAGCTGGGTCATCCTGTTAAATAATGGTGCCAGCTGAATCAGAACTCACATGCAGTGGTGCAAAACAAGCAAAGCACAAGGGAGACGTGCCAGTATTAACTGATCAGTCCTAGGCTGAGTCTATGTCTAAATGAGATACCACCTTCCAGTACTGCTTTAAATTTAAAGTCCTCCTGTCAAAACAGAAAGACCTGATACCGTTAGCTACAGCGCCCCCTCTTGTCCCGAGGTGGAATTGCTTTCCTTGAATGAATCCTAAAAATGACCCTCTGACATGCATGTCTGACAAAGGGTTAAAACTGCATTGGGCATCTCTGATTTTCAGAGTTTTAAAAAGTGGCAGACAATATGATAAAAATCCACGTTCTTTTCTTCAGCTACGGTACTTAATTTTCTATTTGTCATCAGTTTAATATGACAAAGCTGGAGGATTTCTATAATTTGGGAGGACTAAGTGATGCTAATAAAGCATTATTTTATAATTGAAAATATTTATGAAAATATGGGTCAATAGAAATAAGCTGGCATGTTGATATACAGTATTGAATGAACAGGATTTGCTGTGAAGTTTAATGGACAATGTAAAGGGTAAATGTACGATGGGTCTCATAATTTGCACAGTTTTAAAAAAAGGCCATTGAACTTTAAGTCGAGTTTTGCCTGGCAAATTATGGGTACCTGGGTCAAACTGAATAGCAAACTTGGCATGTTGCCATATCTAATGTATGTGGCTGTAATTTTGAATGGGAGCTGTAAAGGGTTAAATTTCACCAGGCCATCATAATTTTCAATTTTGTGACCACATCGATGCTTTCATTAAATTGCATTTAAATTTTTCTTGCCCAACGTAGGTACACAGGACAAATTGACTGGCAAAATTGCCATGTTCACATATTTAATGAATGACATTCTCTGCGATGTTCAGTAGGTAATATAAAGGTTTCATTCTTATGAGACAGATGCCTTTATCAAATTAAATTTTAGCTTTGCCCAGCTCAATGCAGGCATAACAATCAAATTAACTGGAAAGTTGGCATTTCCCTTTACCTTGACTTTGCCCAGTCAAACTGATGAAAGTTCATCTTTTTTTCAGCTACAGTACATAGAGTTTTCTGTTTGGTATCAGTTTAATATTATGAGCCAGAAAGATTTCTATAATTGTAGAAGACTACGCAACAAAGTGGGCACTTAAAGCAGTCAAATAAGAAGAACTGGCACCATTTTATGATTGAAGTAAATGTGCTACTCATCTAAGATGGGTTGAAATCTAAATACTCAATGCAGACCTCAGCATTAACATTTCCAGTGCATCAAATATTGAAATGTATTTTGTAATACTTGCAGTAATAAAATGCATTGAATTTGTTATTCCAACAGATGTCTGTAGTAACAAAATTGTCATGTGCCATCTGTTGAAATTACAAATGCACACGTATGTCTCTGTTATTGGCCACTTGGCACAGGATTTGTAAAAAAGTAATGTTTGTGATGTGTCCTCTTTTGTTAAGACAAATGAAATGCATTCCATTACTACAAATGTTTGTGATGCACCATCTGTTGCATCAAAAGGCAATGCATTTGTTTCAGTTATATGTCATTTGGTATGGGATTTATAAAAGAAGTGTTAATGTTTGTGATGTGCCATCTATTGGAATGACAAATTAAGTGCGTTTTAATATTTCAAATGTTGGTAATTCACCATCTGTTAGAATACCAAATGCTTTTCATATGTCTCTGTTCTATGTAATTTGGTTTGGGATTTGTAAACGAAGTGTTAATGTTTGTGAAGCACCATCTGTTAGAATACCAAATGCATTGCATGTGTCTCGGTTCTATGCAATTTGGTAAGGGATTTGTAAAAGAAGTGTTAATGATTGTGACACACCATCTGTTGGAAAGAGAAATGCAATGCATTTTATTGCTTCAAATGTTTGTGATGCACCATCTGAAAGAATCCCAAATGCATTGCATATGTTTCTGTTCTAGGCGATTTGGTTTGGGATTTTTTAAAAAAAAAGTGTCAATGTTTGTGATGCACCCTCTGCTGAAATGACAAATGAAATGCATTTTATTACTACAAATATTTATGATTGCCATCTGTTGGATTAAAATGCAATGCATATGTCTCTGTTATATGCCATTTGGTATGTGATTTGTAAAAGAAATATTAACGTTATAATGTATCATCTGTTGAAGTGACCAATTGAATTATTAGCATTTATTATTATTATTATTATTATTATTATTATTATTATTATTATTCAAATGTTTGAGATGCACCATCTGTTGGAATGAAAAATATAACTACTGGACAGACACTCATCATTTCATTAAGGTAGACAGATTTACAAAAATATTGGTCAACAGAATGTAAGTGTATAAAGCTGCAAAACACGTTTTTTTGCACAGAAAAAAATAACTATAAAAAAAAAGCACATTTCCCCCATTGGTGGAATTTTTACAATTGTTGCATTTACAGTAAATAAGCAAAACAAATGAAATGTTAAAGTGTGAATAGAAATAATCCCCTGGCATGACTGGAGTGACGGATGACCCTGCTCCCAGGTGAAGGGCTGCACATCCCTCAGAAGAAACTGCCGTCTCAATCCGGGGGGCTTCTTAGTTGTGATTAATTCAAAGCCGCTGCCTCTCACTGCCCCAGATCTGCCTTTTAAATTTCGTCTCATTCATATCCAGCAGTTAACCCTGCTAATACCCTGAATTAATTTAAAGCTTTTGTTAAATCACTCTTGAAACCTTTTTTAGGTTTGTAAAATTAATTTTGCCAACCTATCCTTATAATCCAAATCCCTCATTTTAATTATTAGCAGTTTTCTTTGCTTGCTTTTCCTCTTTTAAATATACATACTACATAGATATAATGCTTATACCAGAAGTAATTGCATTAAGTCGTTTTGCTCTTCTTGTGGAATGGATAACCCAGTTATCATGATAGGACACATTGGAAGAAAGAAATCTGTCGGTTGCTAATGACGTACTTATGAGCCAAAGTCATTGTTTTAAATATCTGCGTGGGACCAAGATAGGCATCAGAGGGGCACAGCAATGTTTCTGGGGGTGACTTTTTAAATTCAAAGACCTTAGAAGTGAACAAGAAACTTTAGGAAGAATGTACAGTGTGTTCACCGGTTGCCCGACAATGATCTTATGATTTCATCTGTTCATTCCAAGTATCTCAGGTATCTTTCCCATTGGTAGGGGAGAAGCTGGCACTGGATCAGTGGCACCAAGCTCACAACAGGATACCGAGAACAGAAACGGACCAGAGGAGGGTTAGTATTGGTTTAAAATGAACACATTGCTGATATTTTTTGTACAAACAACTAACAAACAGAGACACATTATGTACAGTTAATCAGCAGCTCTAGTCAGGGTATGCTGGACTAAAGTTATGAATTTAGAGCTCTAGAGTGGCTGCAGCCCTAAACACATCCCAGTCTGTCTGAGCAAAACAGACACCAAATAAGACACCAAGTTTAGATATTCTAGGGTTAAAGGTTCTATCAACATTAGGTATTATCATATAAGATTAAATAACAGAAATCAAAGAATGGGGCAGCGCAGTGGCACAGTGGGTAGTGCTGCTGCCTTGCAGTTAGGAGGACTGGATTCGCTTCCCCGGTCCTCCCTGCGTGGAGTTTACATGTTCTCCCTGTGTCTGTGTGGGTTTCCTCTGGGTACTCCGGTTTCCTCCCACGATTCTAAATTCTAAATTGTCTCTAGTGTGTGCTTGGTGTGTGTGTGTGTGTGCCCTGCGGTGGGCTGGCGCCCTGCCCAGGGTTTGTTTCCTGCTTTGCACCCTGTGTTGGCTGGGATTGGCTCCTGCAGACCCCCGTGACTCTGCAGTTAGGATATAGCGGGTTGGATAATGGATGGATGGATGGATGGAAATCAAAGGATGAAATATTAAGCTTAGGGCCCTCAAAATTAATGAGCAGGGGGCAGAGCCCCCTAGGACATTAAAAAACAAACTTCAGAAAGAGTTTAAATGACCTTAGAAATGTATAAAGAGAGGGACATTTCAAGAAGTCAGGACAAATTAGCAATATTCAATAACCAGCTATGACATCTGGTGCCTTATTGCCACTTGTCTTTGTCCCCCACCATGATTACTATGTTAAGTGGGTCATCACACACTCAGACATGTCCACCCTCAGTGGTCTGCTGAGACACACATGGATGGCCAGCGTGTTTATGTGTGTTGTGTCCTCATCTGGGTCCGTCTCCTGTCTTCGACCCCCTCGATGGCACCTTTGTCCTTGTTACCCGTTTGGGCTGACACATCCTAGGTGACTTTCAAGCTTGAGTAGCAGGCAGCTCCATAAAATGCTTTGCAAAGCGCTTGGAACAGGGTGGTCTAATCACTGTGCCTTGAAGTGGATTAAAAAGCAAAGTGAGCCGTAAATCAACGGAAATAAGCAAAGGACGGAAGGAGAACACGATGAGCCGCAACATAAAGAAGAGGAGGGCGGAGGGCAAACTTCAGTCTGGATCTGAATTTTTCGGGCTGCGCCAGGTAGCACACTGACATTAAGGAGGGCTCTTTCTCACATTTTATTGAGCTGCAAAATTGAATTATAGGTAGATTACATTATTTTTTCCAATTGTCCAAAATAAAGTGTATGTTATGTTTCTTCCAGGATGGCTGCCAGGGCTGGATTTAAGTAGCTTGAGATATTCTTGGGGCCCTCCCTACGTAAAATCAAAATATTCTGAGGGCTGCGCACATCAATGTCAAGGTCTCAGAGAAATGCGGAATAAAGAAAATGACGGATACAGAGTCTTAGCTTTAGAGTATAAAAGAATCTGTCTCAATGCACGAGAACGGTTTGGGGCAGCCACCCGTATATTGTCATTGGCTGCAAAAGGGTATAGAAATAAGTTGAGATGTGCTCTCATTACGTTCCAAACTGAACTGATGAGGTAGTGATATGATGGCGGCTTTAAAGGCCAAAACCAGAAGTGACGTCATTCTTGGTGCCGGAATGCCAAAATTGCCGGAAGTGATGTTCTTCTTCTTCTTTCGGCTGCTCCCGTTAAGGGCTGCCACAGTGAAACATCTTCATCCATATCTTTCTGTCCTCTCCATCTTGCTCTGTTACACCCATCACCTGCATGTCCTCTCTCACCAAAACCATAAACCTTCTCTTAGGCCTCGCTCTTCTCCTCTTGATTCACAGCTCTATCCTTAGCATCCTTCTCCCAATATCCCCATCTTCTCTCCTCTGCACATGTCCAAACCAACACAATCTTGCCTCTCGGACTTTGTCTCCCAACCTGAGCTGACCTTCTTCTTCTTCTTCACTTGGCTATTCCCATTATGGGTCACCACAGCGGATCATCTTCTTCCATATCTTTCTGTCCTCTCCATCTTGCTCTGTCACACCCATCACCTGCATGTCTTCTCTCACCACAACCATAAACCTTCTCTTAGGCCTTCCTCTTTTCCTCTTCCCTGGCAGCTCTATCCTTAGCATCCTTCTCCCAATATCCCCATCATCTCTCCTCTGCACACGTCTAGACCAACACAATCTCGCCTCTCTGACTTTGTCTTTCAACTTAAGCTGACCTTCTTCTTCTTCTTCTTCTTCTTCACTTGGCTACTCCCATTATGGGTCACCACAGCGGATCATCTTCTTCCATATCTTTCTGTCCTCTCCATCTTGCTATGTTACCCCCATCATCTGCATGTCTTCTCTCACCACATCCATAAATCTTCTCTTAGGCCTTCCTCTGTTCCTCTTACCTGCCAGCTCTATCCTTAGCACCCTTCTCCCAATATACCCAGCATCTCTCCTCTGCACATGTCCAAACCAACGTAATCTCTCCTCCCTGTTGTTGATGATAAATCAGGTAGGTTTTCCTCTATTTGGCGTGCAGAGATAACAGAAGGTTTAGAGCACCCTGCCATCCCTGGGCCTGGCGGGTAATTACCTCCACTTGGTCCACTCAGCTTCCTCCTAATCGCACGTGTGTGACAAGAGCAAAAAGCTAAACTCTGCAGGACAGAAAACAAATATGGGCTTTCTCTCTGAAGTTATGAAACCCAAAATATGCTGTATGGAAACATATCTCTTTAATTAGCCAGGGTTTAAAAAGACAACTATAGAGCCCACATTGCAAGAATCTGTAAAAGCAGGACCATCAAAGGGCGCACAGGCCATCGTGTAAATTAACAACGACAAAACTGTCCTTTTCTGGATGCCGTATTTACTCGTGTACCACGCGACCTCGTGTAAGATGCGCACCCTAATTTTTACAAAGAAAATCACAGAAATCGTTTTGCCCCATGTACGACGCGCATTGTGATTGTATAGGAAGTGTTTAGAGAGAGAGAGAGCGCGACTGCACGAACAAGCAAGAGAGAGAGAGTGCGAGTACGTGAGCAAGAGAGAGAACGCAAGCAAGCGAGCGAGCCCAAGGAGAAGAAGTAAACATTACAGAATTACAAATCCTCGTGTATGACGCGCACCTGATTTTCTAATGCTAATTTTCGGGAAAAAATATGTGCGTGGTACACGCGTAAATACGGTATTTCTTTGCAGCAAAGTCTTCGATCTGGGCATGTATTTACTGTATCAAGTGTCTCAGAATGACTCATAGGAACTTCATTAAAAGTCGGATTATGATAAAAACTCATCCTACCTCAGAGTTGGACACGGAGAGCAGCCATGAAGCGTCCCTCACCCGCTGCCCGCTGTGGTTGAGAATGAATGATGTCACAGTTTTACAGCAGTACCAGTTGTTCTAAATTGACGTTTTCTGATATGAACGGTAAGGCTTCACCACAAAGATAATAATCCATCCATCCATCCATTATCCAACCCGTTATATCCTACAGGGTCACGAGGGTCTGCTGGAGCCAATCCCAGCCAACACAGGGCGCAAGGCAGGAAACAAACCCTGGGCAGGACGCCAGCCCCACTGCATTAAAGATAATAATAATAACGACACATTGATTGATGGACCATTTATTACCAGGATACAGCACTATAGGTCTATGCACATCTCTCTATTATAAAAAAAAATCCTGGAGAGAAACACTAGGGCGTCGAGACATGATCTTCACATTAAGATTATGGAAGACATTTAAAAGAAACCGCGAGACGAAAGAGATTGGCCACGGAGCGTCTCGCGGGGACCTTAAACATGAGACTTTGTGCCAAGAGATTGACCCAGGACCGTCTCGAATTGACGTAGAACATGAGATCCTTGCAAGACACGCCATACTTACAATCAATATCAAATAAGCCAAGATGCAGTAAAACATTCAGTCATCTAAAGGATTTGAACAGACACAGATCCAGGGCTCTCAGCGCATATAAAGCACATAAGGACAATACGTTATAAATGAAACGTGGACGACTAAGCGAAGAAGAAAGCAGCGCGGAGAAAAGAGACTCAAAAGCTTAGGAGAGAAAAAAAGAGCAAAAAAGAAAAAGAATAAGGTGCAAATTCAGAAAATAAGGAAAGTAATTATCAGCCTGGAACAAGTGGAA
>JANRMT010062834.1:51461721-51482346 GCA_026402145.1 Polypterus bichir lapradei
ATCTATCTATCTATCTATCATATAGTGTCTTTCACATCTATCTATCTATCTATCTATCTATCTATCTATCTATCTATCTATCTATCTATCTATCTATCTATCATATAGTGCCTTTCACATCTATCTATCTATCATATAGTGCCTTTCACATCTATCTATCTATCTATCTATCATATAGTGCCTTTCACATCTATCTATCTATCATATAGTGCCTTTCATCATCTATCTATCTATCTATCTATCTGTCTTATAGTGTCTATGTAATTTGGTGCCTTTCATATCCACGTATTTATCTAATGAGCCTTTGTAAAATGCCAAGTTTCCCTCTGAAGACAAATGATGTTTTGTCTATCTGTCTGTCTGCATTCAGGTTTTTACATTTCTTATGTGATGCGTGTGCTGCCCGCTGTGGCCAACAGGGTGCAGCACCCAGGGTTCGATCCCCTCACTACATTAGAGAGTTGTGTGATTTTTAAAGGTTATTCAGAAAACCTTAGCACATCACAGTTCAAGGGTGAGCCAAAGCCCTGTGTGCTAAATGAAACCTCCTCCTCGGTTTGTGCTCCTATCCTTTTATATGACAAGTAAATGAGAAATTAAACATAATGGACTCGATTTGTATTTTTACTTTGATTTTTAAAGGCAATTAAAACCGTCAATTCTCAGTGTGTGGGTAGCTGATTGTTTGTTTCGTGGTGCCCTCTTAGTTCATTGTAAAGGTGAAAGTAAGCTAATGAACGTCTTGGTGCAATGGCTTCATCTCCTCAGCTGCGATCGTCAATAGACCGTTAGACGAGGACGCGGTGTGCAGCCTGCACTCATATAATGAATTCTTTTCAGTCGGCTGCTCACCTTTTTACCTGGTTCCTTTCTTTACGTGAAAACATTGAACACTTTTATTTGTACGTCCTGTTCATTTAAGCAATGGAAGCGCAGGTGGGCTCGGTGCCTGACTTGGGCCTCACTTGGAATATTTTGCAGTGCCACTGCTTGTTTGGCAAACGACAAAAGAAAATTTGCAACCCTACAGACTGCAAAATAAAAATATACAGCCAGACACAAATATGATTAAACTTATGAATCTATTTTAGATCTACCTGATGTGTTTAAAGTACTTGGAAAAGCAGTCGCCGCACAACTTCATTCTCCTCTTACTCATCAGTGAACAGTTCCAGTTAGGCTTCTTCTCCTGTCACAGTACAGAAAGAGGACAATCCGGTGTTGTAGGTGACATTCGAATGTTCTCTGATGAGAGAAATGGGACTTTAATTATGTTGTTAGATTTAAGTGTGGCATTTGACACCATTGATCACTCAATCGTCTCCTCTTCGCCCTATGCAGGTCCTCACTGGGCCATTCTTATCAATGCTATGCTGATGTTACTCAGCTGTACATGTTATTCCCTCCAGAGGACCACATGGCACCTGCAAGAATCTCTGATGTTGCAAACTAGTTGAAGGAACGCCATCTGCAGAACAACCTGTCAAAGACAGACCTTCTTGTTATGTCAACTCGACCCCATGTCTTGTCAGCTTGGCTCATTATTGCTAACGCCTATCATGTCGGTGACAACCCTGGGGTGGTGATCAATGACCAGCTGTCCTTCAAGCACCATTTTGCTGTGGTCTCTTGGTTGTGGAGATTCACTCTGTACAATATCTGCAAGATCAGAGCGTATCTGACAGAATATGCAGCAGAGCTCTTGGTACAGCCATTAAGAAGGCAAAGAGAAAGTCATGCGGGCAGTCAAAAAAAAGACTTGGATCTGTGAAGAAGTTCCATTGTAATTACATTTTCTTTGAAAAATTCTTTAAGGTCTCAGCTTGTCTCTTTTCACAGAAGGCTAACAGAATGTCAGGTTATATAGCGCCTTGATGTGTGGAGTACAAGTCACAGGAGGTTCTGCTCAAGCTTTATAACACACTGGGGAGACCTCATCTGGAGTCCTGTGTGCAGGTTTGGTCTCCATACTACATAAAGGACATAACAGCACTAGAGGGGGTCCAGAGAAGAGCGACTAGACTGATTCAAGGCTACTATGAGGAAAGAATAAAAGAGATGAGCCTTTACAGTTTAAGCAAAAGGAGATTAACCTTAACTACGTCATATTAGCCAAACAGTGTTGAGAAGCCATTAAGAAGGCTAACACAATGTCAGGTTATATAGCGCCTTGATGTGTGGAGTACAAATCCAAGGACGTTCTCCTCAAGCTTTATAACACACTGGTGAGGCCTCATCTTGAACACGCCGGGTAACTTTGCAGGTGATTCCAACCTAGGTGGGTTGGAAGATAATCTCGAGTCTGTTGAATCATCACAGAGGGACTTGGACAGCAAACAGGCTTGAGCAGATGAAATTTAATGTCAGTAAATGTAAAGAGTTACATGTAGGAAATAAAATTGTGAGGTCTGAAAATCGAAAATCCACCTTATGAGAAGGATTTAGGAGTCTTGGTGGACTCGACACTATCAACTGCCAGCCAGCGTTCAGAAGCCATTAAGAAGGCTAACAGAATGTCAGGTTATATAGCGCCTTGATGTGTGGAGTACAAGTCACAGGAGGTTCTGCTCAAGCTTTATAACACACTGGTGTGGCCTCATCTGGAGTCCTGTGTGCAGTTTGGGTCTCCAGGCTACAAAAAGGACATAACAGCACAAGAAAAAGTCCAGAGAAGAGCAACTAGGCTCATTCCAGGACTACAGGGGATGAAGTTGTTCTGTCTTGTCTTTATGTTACAGATGAGTACCCATCCCAGCAGAGATGCCAGCTCATTGGTGCTTTCCATCACTTTACGTAAATGAAGGCTACTACTTACAATATCTAGTAAAAGTTGCATAAATTATAGAGTACAAGTCCAAGGAGGAACACACATGGTGAGGCCTCATCTAGAGTCCTGTGTGCAGTTTGGGTCTCCAGGCTACAAAAAGGACATAGCAGCACTAGTGGGGATCCACCTCATGAGAAGGATTTAGGAGTCGTAGTGGACTCTAAGCTATCGACTTCCCGACAGTGTTCAGAAGCCATTAAGAAGGCTAACAGAATGTCAGGTTATATAGCGCCTTGATGTGTGGAGTACAAGTCACAGGAGGTTCTGCTCAAGCTTTATAACACACTGGTGAGGCCTCATCTGGAGTCCTGTGTGCAGTTTGCGGTCTCCAGGCTACAAAAAGGACATAACAGCACTAGAGGAGGTCCAGAGAAGAGCGACTAGGCTGATTCAGGGCTACAGGGGATGAGTGATGAGGGAAGATTAAAAGAGCTGAGCCTTTATAGGACATTAAGAGGTGACTTGATTTGAAGTGTTTAAAATTATGAAGGGAATAAGTCCAGTGGATCGAGACAGTGACTTTAAAATGAGTTCATCAGGAACATGGGGACAAAGTTGGAGAATTTTGCACAAACATTAGGAAGTTTTTCTTCACACAGAGAACCTCAGACACATGGAATAAGTCACCAAGAAGCATTGGAAAAAGTCCAGAGAAGAGCAACTAAGCTAATCTCAGGACTACAGGGGATGAGTTATGAGGGAAGATTAAAAGAGGTCTGAGCATCTTTAGGAGATCAAGAGTAGACTTGATTTGAAGTGTTTAAAATTATGATGGGAATTAGTCTAGTGAATTGAGATGGGTCACGATCCTATCAGGACCACCCAAAAAATGACATCAACCGATTACAACGAGTGCAGAATGGAGCTGCTAGAATCTTAACCAGGAAAAGAAAATCCGAGCACATTTCTCCAGTTTTGCTTTCACTTCATTGGTTACCTATGCCATTTAGAATTGACTTTAAAATACTGCTAATGGTTTAAAAAGCCTTCATTAATCTGCTCCATCCTGTATATCAGAATGCCTGTCACCTTAAACTCCAAATCGTAACCTCAGATCTTCAAATGAGGGTCTGCTTGTCATTCCAAGAGCTAAACTTGAAAGAAGTGGTGAGGCGGGCGGCCTTTTGCTGTTAGGCACCTAAAATCTGGAATAGCTGACTGACAGAACTTCACCAGGCTCATATGGTGGAGCACTTTAAAAAACTGCTAAAAACTCATTATTGTAACATGGCTTTCTCAGAGCTTCATTTTAGTGTAACACTAATATTCTGTATATAGATAGATAGATAGATAGATAGATAGATAGATAGATAGATAGATAGATAGATAGATAGATAGATAGATAGATAGATAGATACTTAATTAATCCCAAGGGGAAATTCCCATACTCCAGCAGCAGCATACTGATAAAGAACAATATTAAATTAAAGAGTGATAACAATGCAGGTATAACAGACAATAACTTTGTATAATGTTAACGTTTACCCCCCCGGGTGGAATTGAAGCATCGCATAGTGTGGGGTCTCCTCAGTCTGTCAGTGGAGCAGGACGGTGACAGCAGTCTGTCGCTGAAGCTGCTCCTCTGTCTGGAGATGATCCTGTTTAGTGGATGCGGTGGATTCTCCATGACTGACAGGAGCCTGCTCAGCGCCCGTCGCTCTGCCACGGATGTCAAACTGTCCAGCTCCGTGTCTACAATATATGCATTAAATTATCATTTGTATCATGGCTCCGTAATCCATACTAACCCCTACTTTCTTTGCTGTTCTTTTTCCGGTTTTCTGTGGTGCCGATCTGCGCCACCACCACCTGATCAGGGCGCCATGCAGTCCCTACATAGATGGATCGAAGGCCAGAGGTCCACATGACCGTCATCATCTAATTCTTTCATGTGAAGCCTGAAAACCCTGAGGACTGATTGAGATCATTGGTGTTAAGTATTGGGTGGTCCAGATCTAATTATTCAATTTTCATTACGCTTTAACTTATTAAGTTTATTACATAGAAAATCACCGGAAAAATCCCGGACCATCAAGAAGTGTGCGATCTGACGACATGAAGAATCGTCTTCGTGCCGAACTGGAATCATCCCCGCATAAATCAAAATCATCCAGATGATCTGGACCTGCATAATTAGATCTGGACCACCCTGTAGAATGCCAGTGGGGAGTGGGTGGTCTTGTGGCCTTGGTACCCCTGCAGTTTTTTTTTTCTCCAGCCCTCTGGAGTATTTTTTTTGCTTGTTTTTCTGTCCTCCTGGCCATCGGACCTTATTTTATTCTTTTTTACTTTGTATTGCCTAATGTTATTTTTATATTTTTTATTCTTTTTTCTTTCTTCATCTTGTAAACATTTTGAGCTTACATCATTTGTATGAAAGTGTGCTATGGAAATAAATGTTTTTGTTTTATAATCTCTTTTATAAATCTTCATACGAGGGACGTTCATCTCTTTTTAACTCTATTTATTAAGAACCTTGAAAACAAATGACATCACTTTTCTACATAGTCACCTTCCTTTGTGAGTTTCCCTGAGCGTTGTACCAACTTTTTAAAGCCATCAGCAAAAAATGTTTTCAGTTGAATGCGTAGCAAATGATGCATTTACTGCTTTCACCTCATCATCATCATCATCATCACATGAAAATCCTCTTCCCCCTAAAGCTTCTTTGAGTGGTTCAAATAGGTGGAAATCAGTTGGCATTAAATCCCAACTTTAATCTGGGCGTTCCATAACCTCACACTTTTCCAATAGGTGGGCTGCTTTGTAGGGGAGGCCGTTGTCCCTTTGACTGATTTCCTCTTCTTTTAGAGTGGTTTGAGGGTTTCAATTCTCTCTGAAGTGTGTCGCGGTATGTTGCACTTGTAACAGTTGTTCCACATTCCTGTTAGGTTTTCGAGAATAGGCCCTTGAGCGTCCCAGAAGATGGTCGACATCAACATCCCTGCCGACAGTTGCATCTTGAATTTCTTTGCTACATACTCGTGATACTCAGGGCAGCTGATGGAACGGTCCTTACGGATGACACTGCAGTTGTGACCCGCTGGGCAGGCTACTTTGTTGTTCAAAGCTGATCCTCCCGCTAGGACGTTGGCTGTCTCTGGGTCCACAGTTCTTGAGGCTGATCCTCCAATTAGCTGTGACCCACCCTCACTGATGGCACAGGTGGTGAACCAGCTGAGAGGGGGAAAGGCTGCAGGGATCTGTGGTATCTGGGGTGAACTTCTCCAGGCTGGTGGTCACGCTGTCCTCCTGGCATTGCAAGCAATCTTTGCTTCCATTTGGGAGACTGGCATCATCCCAACTGACTAGAAAACGGGACTTGTCGTCCCTATCTGGAAAGGGAAAGGTGATGCCCTACAGGGGGATAACGCTGCTCTAGATGCTGGGTAAGGTCCTTGCTAGGGTCATCCTCAATAGGATCCGTGATCATTTGCTCACCTACCAGTCTGGTTTAATACCTAAAAAGTCTACCATCGACCATATCCTGGCACTGCGGGTTCTCATAGAGCGCAAACACAAATATCAGCAGAGCTTCTTTGCAGCCTTTGTTGATTTTCGCAAAGCGTTTGACTCAGTTGATCGAGCTGTGGCCCTGTGGGACATCCTGAGGATTCGCGGGATCCCCTCGAGGTTGCTAGATATCATGGCCGGCCTGTAAACTAGGATTGTGAGTGCTGTGCAGAGTGGAGTCAGAACCTCTGTGTTTTTCCCAGTTGATTCTGGGATCCGTAAGGGGGTCTGCTCCTACTCTGATTAATTCTTGGGTGGACTGGGTGGTGGGCAAGGTCATGGGGTCCAGCGGCTGTGGGGCATCTGTTGGTGAAGAAAGATTCACTGATCTTGATGTTGCGGACGATGCTGTGATCTTTGCAGAGTTAATGATCGGGGCGCTCGAGAGACTGAGCGAGGAGTCTGAGTGTGTGGGCTTGTGAGTGTCCTGATAAAAACCAAAAGCCAGGCCTTTAATGACTTCTTGGACACGGCCATCAGCAGTGTGTCTGTTTGCGGAGAGAGTGTTGACCTTGTCGAGAGGTTTACTTACCTGACAGTGATATTCATTTTCTCTGATGACTCAGTAGACGGATTGGCAGAGCATGGGGGGGTCATGAAGTCGCTGGATGTGGGTGTGTGGCGCTCCTCTGCAAAAGGACAAAGGTCCAAGTCTTTAGAGTCCCGGTGCTTCCTGTCGTGCTATATGGTTGCGAGACATGGACGATATCTAGTGACCTGAGACGAAGACTGGACTCCTTCATGTGTGTTTCTCCGGAAAATCCTTGGGTACTGCAGGTATGACTTTGTGTTGTTCATGGAGTCCCGAATGAGGCACATGACCTGCATTGTGATGCATTGTGGCACCTTTCCCTGAGGGTGATCAGCTCGTAAGATCCTCATTGTTGGGGACCCGAATGGCTGGACCAAGCCAAGAGGTCACCCACGTAACACCTGGCTGTGGCAGATAGAGGGTCATTTCTGGAGGGTAGGACTGAACCGCGTGTCTGCCTGGGGGGTTGCCAACCAAGATCCTGAGTTGTTTTGTCATGTAGTGGGTGCGGCAACGTGCTGTACCAGTGCATGCTCCCTAACTTGACTTGACTTGATACTTGTAATGGTGAATCCACATGTCATCACCAGTGACTATCTGCTGCAGAAAACTGTCACCTTCTTCACGATAGGCCGAGTGTCGGGAACAAACATCTAAGCGCTTGCACTTCTGCTCCTCTGTCAGTGGCTTAGGTGCCCACCTGGCACACACTTTACTGAACTTAAGGCTGTCATGAATCATGGCATACATAGGTAGATCCAACACTCACATTCAGCTCTCCTGCAGCCTCTTCAACTGTTATTCTTCTGTTTTCACGAATCAGTTCCACGGCTCTTTCTTCATTCCTCGTGGTCGTGGCTGCAGCTGGACATCCGGAGCGCTCAGCATCCATCACACTAGTACGGCCATTTTCGAACATTTCAATCCACTCATAGACGAGTCTACGAGAGAGAACTTGATCCCCATACTGAGCACACGTGCAGAGATGAATTGGTGCTCCCGGCACACCTTCTACCCACAAAAAGCGTACGACAGAACGCTGTTGGTGCAGTTTCTAAGTTTCGCAGACATCTTCACCACAGGGTGACAACTCTGTTGTTAAACTGCAAGGGTAGCAGGTTTCCCAGACAGAACTCGTCACATGACCCTCTCAGACACGACCAATCACTACTCCTCCCGCCTTCACCGTTTCCAACGAAAATATGAAAGTGTGGGAAACTTTTTGAACGTCCCTTGTATTTATATGTTTTTGGAGTTTTATAATTTTTTACTATTTTGCACGGATAGGATGGCATCCAATTTCGTCGTACTTTTGCAATGCTAATAAAGATATTCAGTTCAATTAAACTACTGTAAGAAAGGAATCCTGTCAGACTGTATGGCAGACACAAACTAAATGTTCACAAGACCCCTGGCCCTTTGGACTCCCAGTTGCTCCTACAGCTGTCCACCATTACAGAATACGAACTACAGCGATGAACGAAATGTGAATCGAGCTGCGTATCCGATCTTCTGTCTTAGGACAGTCCTCGGACTGATGGTGTGTCTTTTATTGCTCTCTCGATTATTCTGCTCAGCTTTGCTGTTCTTCTGACAGAGGAGGACCTCGGTTTTTACTCATCTGCATGTAGCGCACGTGATTTTGCTAAATTGACTTTGCACTCAGGATATTTGTCTTATGTTTAGACTGCATGCATTATTTATAATTTGTAAAAAGCTATTATATATTATATTTTATATCTGTGAATTGAATTTATAATACATTATTGCATTCCAAATACATTACCAAGCACATGCTAATTAGATTGGACTATTATTGCTGGAAGCCACAATTCAAAGAACACATTCAAGATCCTGTGTTAAAAGGCAGACTCATTTATTTCTCTTTTCCTTTCCTGAAAATGAATTGTTCAGATTGAAATTCTGAAAAATACAACTGCGTGTTAATAGTATTAACAAATAATAATGCATCACCAGCTGCCCTTTCAAAAAATTACGGTTAAGGGCGCACTCGGTGGATTGGTGCCGCAACCTTTTCGATTATAGTTTTACACCTTTTTTTCTACTTTCTCTTCATCTTTTCCCCATTTCTCTGTGGGGTCCATATGCTCGATCAGCCTTCTCCAGGCTACCTTCCCAGTCAGCCCCTTTAACTTCAAATCTCCTTCTACTTTATCCATTCACCTCCACTTTGGCCTTAGCTTTCCCTTTACCTGGACTTCCATTCCCATCATTCTTTTGCCCACATATTCCTTGTCTCTCCTCATCACATGTCCATACCACTTCACCCTACTTTCCTGTCCTTCCTTACCTATCTCTTCCACTTTTGTTGTACCTCTGATGGTCTCATTTCTTATTCTGTTCTTTTGTGTAACTCCACACATCTATCTCCACCTTCTCATTTCTGCCACAATCAACTTCTCCTGCTCATCTTTCACTGCCACCACCAATCCTTTATCGGTAGGCAAAGACCTGAGCTCTTTATAACGGTGTCGCCACCTCTATTGTTGGCAGGTTCACTATAGCCCACCTTCAGCCCTTTAATACATAATCCAAGCACTGTTACTCAGATATTAATAAAACAAAACTCTCTTTGCTTAATTGGAACATGAACAGTTTTCCAAACTTGGGGTATCTATACTAATAAAAGGCAAAGCCCTCATTCACTCACTCACTCATCATTATTTCTCCAACTTCCCGTGTAGGTAGAAGGCTGAAATTTGGCAGGCTCATTCCTTACAGCTTCCTTACAAAAGTTAAGCAGGTTTCGTTTTGAAATTCTACACATAACAGTCATAACGATCGATAATGGTTGACAATGTCTGCCATGTTGAACTTTCTTATTTATGGCCCCATCTTCACGAAATTTGGTAGGCGGCTTCCCTGCGCTAACCAAAACCGATGTATGTACTTATTTCGATGGTATGACGCCACTGTCGGCCGCCATTTTGAACTTTCCAACGTCACTAATTTTCCAACTTCCCGTGTAGGTAGAAGGCTGACCCCATCTTCACGAAATTTGGTAGGTGGCTTCCCTGCGCTAACCAAAACCGATGTACGTATTTATTTCGGTGGTATGACGCCACTGTCGGCCGCCATATTGAACTTTCCAACGTCACTAATTCTCCAATTTCCCATGTAGGTAGAAGGCTGAAATTTGGCAGGCTCATTCCTTAGAGCTTACTTACAAAAGTTAAGCAGGTTTCATTTCGAAATTCTACGCGTAACAGTCATAATGGTCAACAACGTCCGCCATATTGAACTTTCTTATTTATGGCCCCATCTTCACGAAATTTGGTAGGCGGCTTCCCTGCGCTAACTGAAACCGATGTATGTACTTATTTCGGTGGTATGATGCCACTGTCAGCCGCCATATTGAACTTTTCAACGGTCTTTGTTACTTATGGGCCCATCTTCAAGAAATTTGGTACGCGGGTTCCCAACGCTAACTGAATCCTACTTACGTACATATATACGTCCATAGCCTGCAGCTCGGTCACCGTGTGAGGCGGCGTTGGGTCCCCCATCCCAATGCCTCCCACATTGTTGGCTGCCTGCCTATATAAGGCCGTCCGTCGCTCCAGTCTCTACATTCCCTTCCTTGCTTCGCCACGGGATTCACGTCTCCCTGCTGATAACTACAGCCTTTTTATTTAACCCACGGCTTCTCCGCTGTTTTATTGTTCGTTTATTACGATTATAGTTATTGTGTAGGTATTTTAGACTTACTTTACATTGCTCAGCTACCCATTTCCTTTATCATTCCAACCGTAACCCCTTTACCATGTCTATCGAGGTGATCACCATCGATCAAAGAACTGTCACTTACCGAGTGGTTTCCATGCCCGGAGATGCCGCCTGCCTTTTCCATTCTCTGTGTTACATATTGCACGGCCATATCAGGCTCACTCTTGATATCCGGAGGAACATTGTGTCTTATGTAATGAATGACTGGGACAGGTTCAAGGTGTGGACTGATGACGGTACAGGAGATAATTAGACTACACAGGAGCACTAGAAGAGTGAAATGCTTAAGCCCTTCACCTATGGTTCTGCATGTGAGTTGATGGCTGCCGCTGAATTGTTCGGTTGTCGCTTTCAAGTTTACCGAAATGGCCAAATATTTTACACCTTTCAACAACCGCCAATGCCTCTTAAACATCTTAGATTCACAAGTGACGATTTCAGTAGTGGACACTTTGATGTTTATGAATGTTTAAACTCTCAAAAGCTGGATGTGAAGTTATCAATGAAACCGGTTGCATACTTATCAGATGCCGAATGTCACTTCAACACAAGTCCTGCAAATACTAACGTCATTGAAACAAACCATGAAACTCAAACCGATTATGACAGCAGCAATCCAAGCTGTGAGATTTGAGACAAGATTACTGTTCACATGGCCAACTGTACGTTGCATGCTCAAGAGTAAGCTCAGCGCACAGCTTGGTCATATTACAACCGGAGGGCCGAACTGACAACGTGGTATACAAAGAGATCTTTAACAAATAATTATTGGTATATTTTCCCTCATTTTAAAAAGGTTTAATTTTCTTCTTAATAAAAATTTTAAGGCAGTACTTCGCTGCTGCGAAGTGCAGGTATTTTGCTAGTTACAAATATATACACAATACATAAAACACGAACACTAAATTATTTACAACTATACATATATCATGGGTCTGAAACTACTGGTGAGCTCACCCAGGACTTATTTCCACAGTCAGTAAATATTACTCCGCCGTTGGGGGGCCCAAACGTAGCTCGGGTGCGTAGTGGCCAAACAAACAAAAACAAAAACTGGCCCCTTCACTTGAAAGTTTATTCAAGCCACTTTAAAACAAACAAAAAAAAAACACCGACCTTGTCTTATTTATTCCTCTTTTTATTCGGGTACCTCCTTCAGGCCTCTCGACTCCCTCGTTCTCAAACACACTCTCTGCTCACTGAACGCCATTTCTGCACTGGTGTCCTGCCGTCTTTCCCTTTATCACCGGACTCTTTTTATGTTTTAGCCGGTTGCTAAAGTTAGTTCTTCTTTCTTTCTTTCCGTCTTGTTTCGGCGTTTTGCCTCAACAGCGCCTCTCTTTTCTCTTCCTTTCTTTACGTCTTGTTTCGGCGGTTTGCCTGAAACTATTTTTCTTCCCTCCTTGTTTCGGCGTTCTGCCTCAACTCTCTTCAACTATCTTGCTTGGACTCGTTTTGGCATTTTGCCTGAAACCGTACTTTCTTTTTCCTGGTTTCGGCTCACCGAACTATATTACATCTGCTGTTTAACTATCTTTGTCACCCATGTGCGCTTAGGAAGTAGCCAACAAGCCCTAAGGTGAGTGATTTATCGCGAGATGAAGGGTTGATTCCGAGTTATAACGCCTCTCTCTCTCTCTTTCACCAGACCTAAAGAAGAAAAGTAACAATCCCATTCACTTACCTCCGTCCAACTTCATTTCCGCTTCTGACTCCAGAAGATGACGTCACTTCCGGCTCCTTTTGACGACATCACTTCCGATTCCTCCATGATGTTGTTACTTCCGCCCTACAGTTTTCACGTTATTTCCTGCAATATCTCTTCCGGTCATCATTTTTAATAAATATCTCTGTTTGTCAAATACTTTGGTTTTTTGATCCATTATTCAATCATATTTTCATCAAGTCCACTGGACATTATACGGGGCAATTCCCCAACTCTATTTGACTTTTATGCATCAATTCTTTTCATATTACACCTTTAACCTTCATCTCAATTCCTTGATCACACAACACTCCTGATATCCTCTTCCAATTGTTCCATCCACACTGCACTGAATGGGTTATCTAATTCTCCATCTTGTGCTACCACTGATTCCTAGATATGTAAATTGATCCACTCTTTTCAATAGTTCTCCTCTCAATTACTTCTCAGTCTTGATCATCATTTAAGCGCATATACTGTATTCTGTCTTCTTCCTATGTATCTTCAATCCATCATCTTCCAAAGCCCTTCTCCATTCTTCCAGGTTCCTCTACACGTCTTCCTTTCTGGTGTCACATGACACAATGTCATCAGCACAAAGCCTGCACCAGGGGCCTTGGTCTTTTATCCCACAAGTCAACACATCCATCAAAGAGTTAAGGACTTCAAGAAGACCCCTGGTGCAGATCTACTCTAACTGAGATCTTCTCTATTACCACAGCACTACTCTGAACCTGAACCCTCACTCCTTCATATATCTCCAGAACAATCCTCACTTACTCCTCTGGTACTCCTTTCTTTCACCTGCACCTCCAGGCTTCTTCATCTGGCCCCCTAACATCAGCCTTCTCCATATCAATAAACGACTTATGTAGACCTTTCAGATTCTCTCAATGCTTATCTATCAGCTGTCTTAATGCAAGGAATGCATCAGTTGTTCCTCTCCCTGGCTTAAAAACAATCTTCTCCTCCTCTATGTTGGTCTTGTCCTTAAGAATTCCCACTATAACCCTTTTCCAGATTTTCATTGTGTGTGATGTCAGCTTTATCTCTGTAGTTTCCACAGTCCTGAATATTGTTCCTCTCTTTATAGATGGGTACAATCCCACTGTTCCTCCACTCTTCTGGTATTCTCTCCTGTTCATAGATCTTCTGCTTTAGATCCCACCACACATCTACTCCGTCTTCTCCTAAACACTTCCACACTTCTGCTGGCATTACATCCAGATGTCTTTCCATTCATTCTTTTCAGTGCCTCCTTTACTTCCTCCCTTATAATATAATCTCTCTATGTATAAAATCCAACGTCTATCTGTCTGTCTGTATGTCTGCCCGCTTTTCACGAGAGAACTACTTAACCGATTTAGATCTTTTTTTTCTAGAATTTGCTTGAACATTCCAGTTGATTTTGGGACTTCCCTTATGAGGCTAAGAATCATAGTTCACTTGCAGGAGTCAAATTCTGGCAAAATGAGGGAAAGGAGGTCCTAAGGGCAGGGCCAAATACAGACAGAAGCTGTGTCTAAGTGAGGAGTCAAATGTAGGCAAAGATAGTACTAAGGGTAGAGCTAAAATGGGCCAAAAAGTGACTAAGGGTGGCTTGGTCAGATACTGACATTGGAGCCAAATGTGTGCAGAAGGTGTGGCTAAAGGGGGTGGGTGGGTGAGATGTTGGCAAAGGTGCTATGGGTGGAGTCAAATGTATGATAATGAGTGGATTAAGGAGGAGTTGAATGACGGGAAAGGCGGGGCTAAAGGTGACGCTAAACACAGGCAGAAGGTGTGGTTATATGAGGAGTCAAATGTAGGCAAAAAGAGTGACCAAGGGGCAGTCAGATATTGGCATAGGGTGGGCTAAAGGTAGCATCAAATACAGGAAGAAGGTGTGGCTGCAATGAGGGATCAAATTTAGGCAAAGGGATAGCTGAAGAAGGGGTCAAATGTTGCCAATGATGGTGCTAATGGACGAAGTGGATAAGGGAGGAGTTAAATGTAAGCAAAGGTGGTGATAAGGACAAAGCCAAATGCACTCGATACGAATAACTACGGGAGGGTTCAAATGTAGGCAGAGGTGGTGCTATGGGTGGTATCAAAGACAAGCAAAATGAGTGGGTAAGGGTAGGGCTAAAGGAGGAGCTTAGCACAGGCAGAAGGTGTGGCTAACTGAGGAGTCAAATGACAACAAAGGTGGTTTTAAAAGTGGAGCTAAATGAAGACAAAAAGAGAGACTAAGGGGGTTCCGATATTGGCATGGGATGGGTTAAAGTCTGTGCCAAATACAGACAGAAGCTGTGTCTAAGTGAGGAGTCAAATGTAGGCAAAGGTGGTACTAAGGATAGAGCTAGAAACAGGCCAAAAAGTGACTAAGGGTGGCTTGGTCAGATACTGACATAGGAGACAAATGTGTGCAGAATATGTGGCTAAAGGGGGGTGGATGGGTGAGATGTTGGCAAAGGTGCTATGGGTGGAGTGAAATGTATGATAATGAGTGGATAAAGGAGGAGCTGAATGACAGGAAAGGCAGGGCTAAAGGTGAAGCTAAACACGGGCAGAAGGTGTGGTTATGTGAGGAGTCAAATGTAGGCAAAAAGAGTGACCAAGGGGGGTCAGATTTTGGCGTAGGGTGGGCTAAAGGTAGTATCAAATACAGGAAGAAGGTGTGGCTGCAATGAGGGATCAGATGTTGTCAATGATGGTGCTAATGGGTGAAGTACAGTAGATAAGGGAGGAGTTGAGTGTAGGCAAATGTGCGACAAATAGAGGGGTCAGATCTAGACTAAGCTGGGACTAAGGTCAGGGTCAAATACAAAAATAAGTAGATAAGGGGCTGAGGATGGAGCCAAATACAGGCAGAAGGGTTGGCTAAGTATAGGCAAAGGTGGCTTTATAGGTGACCAAGGGGCAGTCAGATATTGGCATAGGGTGGGCTAAAGGTAGCATCAAATACAGGAAGAAGGTGTGTCTGCAATGAGGGGTTAAATTTAGGCAAAGGGATGGCTGAAGGAGGGGTCAAATGTTGTCAATGATGGTGCTAATGGGCGAAGTGGATAAAGGGGGAGTTAAATGTAAGCTGAGGTGGTGATAAGGACAAAGCCAAATGCAGTTGATATGAATAAGTATGGGAGGGTTCAAATGTAGGCAGAGGTGGTGCTATGGGTGGAATCAAAGACAAGCAAAATGAGTGGATAAGGGTAGAGCTAAAGGAGGAGCTTAGCACAGGCAGAAGGTGTGGCTAACTGAGAAGTCAAATGACAACAAAGGTGGTTCTAAAAGTGGAGCTAAATGAAGACAAAAAGAGAGACTAAGGGGGTTCCGATATTGGCATGGGATGGATTAAAGTCTGTGCCAAATACAGGCAGAAGGTGTGGCTAAAGAAAGTCATGCTAATTGGTGGAGTCAAATTCTGGAAAAATGAGGGACGTTGGTCCTAAGGGCATATACAAATACAGACAGAAGCTGTGGCTAAGTGAGGAGTCAAAAGTAGGCAAAGGTGGTACTAAGGGTAGAGCTAAAATCGGGCCAAATAGTGACTAAGGGTGGCTTGGTCAGATATTGACATTGGAGCCAAATGTGTCCAGAAGGTGTGGCTAAAGGGGGGTGGGTGGGTGAGATATTGACAAAGGTGCTATGGGTGGAGTCAAATGTATGATAATGAGTGGATAAAGGAGGAGGAGCTGAATGATGGGAAAGGTGGAGCAAAGCACAGGAAGAAGGTGTGGTTATGTGAAGAGTCTAATGCAAGCAAAAAGAGTGAGCAAGGGGAGTCAGATATTGGTGTAGGGTGGGCTAAAGGTAGTATCAAATACAGGAAGAAGGTGTGGCTGCAATGAGGGGTCAAATTTAGGCAAAGGGATGGCTGAAGGAAGGGTCAAAAGTTGCCAATGATGGTGCTAATGGGCAAAGTGGACAATGGAGGAGTTAAATGTAAGCTAAGGTGTTCCTAAGGGTGAAACTAAAAATGGGCCAAAAAGTGACTAAGGGTGGGTTGGTCAGATACTGACATAGGATCCAAATGTATGGAGAATTTGTGGGTAAAGGGGGGGAGTGGGTCAGATGCATGTAAAATGAGTGGATAAAGGAGGAGGAGTTGAATTATAGGAAAGGTGAGGCTAAACACAGGCAGAAGGTGTGGTTATGTGAGAAGTCAAATGTAGGCAAAAAGAGTGACCAAGGGGTGTCAGATATTGGCATATGGTAGGCTAAAGGTAGCATCAAATACAGGAAGAAGGTGTGGCTGCAATGAGGGGTCAAATTTAGGCAAAGGGATGGCTAAGTGAGGAGTCAAATGTAGGCAAAGGTGGTACTAAGGGTGGAGCTAAAAACGGGCCAAAAGTGACTAAGGGTGGCTTGGTCAGATACTGACATAGGAGCCAAATGTGTGCAGAAGGTGTGGCTAAATTGAGATGTTGGCAAAGGTGCTATGGGTGGAGTCAAATGTATGTAAATTGAGTGGATAAAGGAGGAGGAGCTGAATGATGGGAAAGGTGGAGCAAAGCACAGGAAGAAGGTGTGGTTATGTGAAGAGTCAAATGTAGGCAAAAAGAGTGACCAAGGGGGGATCAGATTTTGGCATAGGGTGGGCTAAAGGAAGTATCAAATACAGGAAGAAGGTGTGGCTGCAATGAGGTGTCAGATGTTGTCAATGATGGTGATAATGGGTGAAGTACAGTAGATAAGGGGGGAGTTGAGTGTAGGCAAATGTGCGACAAATAGAGGGGTCAGATCTAGACTAAGCTGGGACTAAGGTCAGGGTCAAATACAAAAATAAGTAGATAAGGGGCTGAGGATGGAGCCAAATACAGGCAGAAGGGTTGGCTAAGTGTAGGCAAAGGTGGCTTTATAAATAGAGCTGAACGCAGGAAAATGAGTGACTAAGGATGGTCAGATACTGGCACAGGGTGGGTTAAAGTGAAGGTTTAAATAGGGGCAATAGCTGTGGCTAATTGAGGTTCAAACGTAGGGGAAAATTGGGGCTAACAATGGGGCCAGTGGAAGCAAAACAAGACTAACTAAGGAAGAGATTGAATAAACGCAAAGGTGGGGTTAAGGGTGGAGCCAAATTCAGGGTCTAAAGGGGGGGGGTCAAACACAGGGAAAGAAGGAGGAGCTAAAGGCGGAGTCAAATGCGGGCAAGCTCAAGTCTAAACCTGGCAGATGACAACTCCTTTTAATTCACTGATGCTGACATAATGGTGTATTTTGTTATCATTTCATGGTGAAAGTTTAATGATCATTTAAGTCCTTCATTTCATTTTTATATGATTATTATACTTTTCTTTAATGTATTTATTTTTTTTTATTTTTTGTTAAGTGCGACGGCGGTAATTTCATGTCATACAAATATACAGCCAGTCTAATAGGCAATTAAGCCCATGAGACCTTTGAGAACTTTGAAGCTATGCTAGTGGGGCTGCGCACTACTAAATATAACCTGAAATAATTTACACCCACGATTTTATACTAAAGCAGCGATAATGACCAGGGTGCCGGAGTGTGAAGCGGCCTTAGCCGCCCGCGAGCTCATTTACTAGAGCTGGTCCCCAACAAATTGTTTCAGCTTCTAATCACAAATGGTGCACTAAGGTGTGAATACCTGGTGTTATCTTCTGGAGGACGTTCATTAGAGCCGAGCTTATTCTACTTCGAACTAATCATTATTAGCCCCTCACTCTATAATTAGCTCGTATGGCACTGACCACAGTAATGCACATTAATAACGGAATATGGCTTACAGATTCATTGATTTAAATTTATGAGAAAAGTGCCATCGGATCAAGTGACTTGCTGAGCATCCCACGGAGAGCCGGTGGTTGAATTTCTGCAAATGACCTTGTGGTTTCAAGTTTCACTTATTAGATTTCAGTAGAGACTGTGCAAATGCATTCATTCCTCGAATAATTATTTCAGGATTTAATTTGCTCTCTAAAAATAATATATTCAAGATGAGCAGACTAGCAGGTATTAATCCCGTATTTAACCAGAATAAATTAGAAATACAAATAAGGGTTATACTGTAGCAACCACAAATGGATTAGCCATTGAGAATTGAGAGTGGGGGCAATTCTGGATGGGCAGCTCTCTCTGTGGGTCCATACAGTTGGACCACAAATTATAAAGTTCAGTGAGTAGATGAGGGAAGGAAAGTGAGGGAAAGGGAACTCAACCTGATTGGCCCACGCTGCATTCTCAGTGCACCGATCCAATCAGGGGTCACCATCTTTAAAACCAAAGTGAAAACGCATCTGTGCACAGTGGTCTGAATGAGAAACCACAAAATAATCACTTCAGGGTTCACCCCTTTAAGGTGACAAGTCCAAATCATCACCAGGGGTATCCAAATTCACAGAATTAGTTCAGTCGATATCAAGTGTCTGGGGTGTTTCTACTGATGGTATCTGGAAGGTCCACCTTATGGTGAAGCAGTATGATGGCCAGACCTACACCATGAAGACCAAAGAACACGCCAAGCAAGTCCATGAATATTAAAAGTCAAGGAATGGGGAGAGGAAAACCTTGGAATTTCTGAATAACCAGTGAAATCAAACATGAAGAAGTAGAAAGAGATTGGGACAGCTGGAAATCAGAAACTGAAGAAGAAGAAGAGTGAGGGAGGCGATCAAGAGTCCTATGCAAACACTAAAGGTGTCACAAGTTACAGTGACTGAAGGCACATAGTAGACTCTGAAGTCAGCTGGCAGATGGTTCTGTGGTCTGATGAGACCCAAATTGACCATTTTCCTCATCAACATTACCACCACTGCAAATCATCCCTACCGTGAAGCATGGTGATGAAAGCATCAAGCAGGTTGTGGAGATGCTTCTCTGCAGTAGGCTCTGGAAGTCTTCTTCTTCTTCTTTCGGCTGCTCCCATTAGGGGTCACCACAGCGGATCATCTTCTTCCATATCTTCATGTCACCTTCATGTCCTCTCTCACCACATCCATAAACCTTCTCTTAGACCTTCCTCTTTTCCGTCAGCTCTATCCTTAGCACCCTTCTCACAGTATACCCAGCATGTCTCCTCTGCACATGTCCAAACCAATGCAATCTCGCCTCTCTGACTTCGTCTCCAAACCGTCCCACCTGAGCGAACCCTCTAATGTCCTCATTTCTAATCCTGTCCATCCTCGTCACCTCCAATGCAAATCTTAACATCTTTAACTCTGACACCTCCAGCTCTGTCTCCTGCTTTCTGGTCAGTGCCACCGTCTCCAGCCCATATAACATAGCTGGTCTCACTACTGTCCTGTAGATCTTCCCTTTCACTCTTGCTGATACCCGTCTGTCACAAATCACTCCTGTCACTCTTCTCCACCCATTCCACCCTGCCTGCACTCTCTTTTTCACTTCTCTTCCACACTCCCCATTACTCTGTACTGTTGATCCCAAGTATTTAAACTCATCCACCTTCATCAACTCTACTCCCTCATCCTCACCATTCCACTGACCTCGCTCTCATTTACACACATGTATTCTGTCTTGGTGGTCCTACTAACCTTCATTCTTCTTCTCTCCTCTCATATCTCCATCTCTCCAGGGTCTCCTCAACCTGCTTCCTACTATTGCTACAAATCACAATGTCATCAGCAAACATCACAGTCCACGGGGACTCCTGTCTAATCTCGTCTGTCAGCCTGTCCATCACCATTGCAAATAAGAAAGGGCTCAGAGCCGATCCCTGATGTAATCCCACCTCCATCACTCCTACCGCAGACCTCACCACTGTCATACTTCCCTCGTACATATCCTGTACAACTCTTACATACTTCTCTGCCACTCCCGACTTCCTCATACAATACCACAACTCCTCTCAGGCCCCCTGTTATGTGCCTTCTCCAGGTCCACAAGGCTCTGGAAGGCATGAGAGGGTAAAATGAAGGCATCAAAATATGAGGAAATTCTGGAGGAAAACCTGTCAAAAACACCCAATTTAACCCCCTGGGATTCAATGCTGTATAACCACAACATGTGAAGACTTCCAAGATGGGGACAGTTTTTATAAGCTCAGTAAATTTAATAAGGGTCCCTGACATATACTGGCTAGCTCAATAGAACTACTAAGTAATCAAAGTATAATAATCACCTTTAAACATTGATCTATGATTCCTAATTACTCTGTACACACCAGGATATGAAAAGAGTACAGCATCATCATCCAATCAATGTACTGTACTGTACCACTGGAGAGTTTTCCAAAGAAAAGTCAACAAAAGAGATTTTTTTAGTGAGCCGAGAGTGAATATGAAGATGGTTACATTGTCATAAATAATGGAGGATGATATTTGCAGAAGTTTCATATAA
>JANRMT010062834.1:51526413-51538303 GCA_026402145.1 Polypterus bichir lapradei
CCGGAGCCAATCCCAGCCAACACAGGGCACAAGGCTGGAAACAAACCCTGGGCAGGGCGCCAGCCCACTGCAGCTAACGCAACATGAAACATAATTTACTTTCAATTTATTTTATTTTTTACTATTGTTAATTACTCACTGTAATGTAAAATAGTTAGTTCTATTATGCAAATGTAATGATTCCCATGAAAATAACAATCTGTTTAAATTTTACATCTGCTTCCCATACGCGAGCAGCAGAGCCGTGAAGTGGCTAGCATGTAGTGCCCACACAGGAGTTGGCAAGCAAAGTGAGATTGGGGCAGAGCCCACTAGTACCCCAAAAGATGCTCAGCTGGACTCTCTTCAGCCCCCCGAGGGTCGGCCTAAGACTCCTCTTAGGGGCTCTCCTCCGCACCCTGGTGTCTGCATCTTTTACTTTCAGCTCCCTTTTTAACCTCCATCTTGCTCATTCAGTTCTGTCTTTCAATTTCTGTTTCTGTTCCCTTGTCTGCCCCGCTGCTCTCGAGAGGCTGAGTGAGGGGTCTGAGTGTCGAGGCTTGCGAGTGTCCCGATAAAAACCAAAGATTCAGGCCTTTAACGACCTCGTGGGCACGGCCATCTGCAGTGTGTCTGTCTGCGGAGTGTCGACCTCGTCATTGAGAGGTTTACATACCTCGGCAGTGACATTCATGTGACTCTGGTGACTCCTCCTATGAAGTCAATAGATGGATTGGGAGAGCATGGGGGGTCATGAAGTCGCTGTAAAGGGGTGTGTGGCGCTCCTGAAATCTCTCCAAAAGGACAAAGGTCCAAGTCTTTAGAGTCCTGGTGCTCCCTGTTTTGTGAGACATGAACACTATCCAGTGACCTGAGATGAAGACTGGACTCCTTCATGTGTGTCTCTTCAGAGAATCCTTGGGTCCTGCTGGTCTGACTTTGTGTTGCTCACGGAGTCCCGAATGAGGCACATGACCTGCATTGTGAGGGAGGGTCAGTTACGGCACTACGGCCATGTGGTGCGATTACCCGAGGGTGATCCGGCTCATTGTTGAGGACCCGAGTGGCTGGACCAGGCTAAGGAGATGCCCACGTAACACCTACCTGTCAGTTAAAGGGGTCATTTCCAGAGGGTGGAACTGGACCTCTTGTCTGCCTGGGGTTTTGCCAACCGGGATCCCGAGCTGTTTGGTTGTGTGGTGGGTGCAGCAGCATGCTGTACCAGTGCATGCCGCCCTACCTGATCTGACCTGACCTGATCGCCATGCAGGCTCCTCTTCTATTGCAGTGACAGGCATTCAAATCAGCAAAATGACAAGGGGACCCACATTTGTGCACTGCCAGTGTTTCAAATTTGATTTAACTTCATACAACTAAATACTGCATCACTAAAAATCTTGGTTTGGAAAACACCCCAGTACTCCTAAGAAATGAAAGACATACCACTGTTATCTTTTTGGTTGAAAGGAGAGTCAATTATTATGCAGGCTGAGAGGGGTTCCCAAACTTTTTTATATGACCGTATAAATATATCTCTCTATTATAAAAAAAAAAATCTTGCAACAAGACGTGATCTTTTGCAGAGAGACAAGGAGACACTTTCACGTCCCACGTCACGTGAGATGGGCAGGTCACGTCATACTTATGACCTTCAGAGGCAACCAGTGCATGCCCCCCTACCTGACCTGACGTGATTGCCATGCAGGCTCCTCTTCTATTGGCCTAATTGGGCGCAGGTGTGATTCGAAGTATGAATGAGACACCCTACGGCATGTGTACAGGCGTTCAGCCAAGCACCCCAATCAACCCACACCCGTGCACACCTGCACCCTATTGAAGCCTGCACTTGACGGGACACAATTAATTATTTAAAAAAACCTGCACAACAACTCAGACCACTTATCACAACTGGTGCAAATTGTAATGTCACAGAGGACTGGATTTAGCTGGTCCTTAAAAGGACAACTGCTGCCTCTGCGGTCAAACCCACCACCCGCTCTAATGTTCTTTGGCTCCTGGCTGCCGCACTTCAAGCCGACCCTGCCTGACATCACTCACTGGGGTGAGGAGGCAACACAATATACCACACTTTCCCCAACTCCACGATTGAATCAACAGCCAGGATCCCACCCTGGGTCCTCCAGCCGCCATGCACCCAGGACAAATGGCATTAGGCAGCTGAGACCCGGTTTAATGGAGCAGTCATTTCAGAAGGGAGAAGTAATAGAGGACTGGAAAGCTGCAAATGTGACTTCCAGTCTTCATGATGGGAGACAAAAATGGATTCTGGTAACTACAGGTCAATAAGTCTAACTTCTCTGACAAATTATGGAAACTATAATAAGAAATAAGTGATAAACGTACTTACATGGAAATAAAATACTAACTTAACAGCCAGCATGGTGTGTATGTGAGGAAGATCTCACCAAACCCATCTTTTTGATTGCTTTGAACAGGCAACTGCAATAGCTGACTTCAAATTAACTTCAGCTTTCAAAAGGCCTTCACCTTGTTTCTCATTGGCTGAGCTTTCAAAATAGCAACTTCCTTTTAATATCTGACATGCCTTATGGAAACAGTAGGATTTCAGAAGTGACATTAAGTTTATTGGATTAACAGAAAATATGCATCATAACAAAATTAGACAGGCACCCCAACAGAGATATGACATCAATACTTAGTTGAGCCTCCTTTTGCTCCTTTGAGCCTCTAGACGCTGTCCTCCTATAGCCTTTTATGAGTGTCTGGATTCTGGATGGAGGTATTTCTGACCATTCTTCATACAAAATCTCTCCAGTTCAGTTCAATTTGACGGACAGCCTGCTTCAAATCATCCCATAGATTTTCGATGATATTCAAGTCAGGGGACTGTGACGGCCATTCCAGAACATTGTACTTCTCCCTCTTTGCATGAATGCCTTTGCAGATTTCCAGCTGTGTTTTGGGTCATTGTCTTGTTGGAATATCCAACCCCTGCGTAACTTCAATTTTGTGACTGACGCTTAAACATTATCCTGAAGAATCTGTTGATATTGGATTGAATTCATCCGACCCTCGGCTTTAACAAGGGCCCCAGTCCCTGAACTGGCCACACAGCCCCACAGCATGATGGACCCTCCACCAAATTTGACAGGAGGTAGCAGGTGTTTTTCTTGGAATGCGGTGTTCTTCTTCCGCCATGCAAAGCGCTTTTTGTTCTGACCAAATAACTCAATTTTTGTCTCATCAGTCCAAAGCACTTTGTTCCAAAATGAATCTGGCTTGTCTAAATGAGCATTGGCATACAACAAGCGACTCTGTTTGTGGCGTGAGTGCAGAAAGGGCTTCTTTCTCATCACCCTGCCATACAGATTGCGCTGAATTGTAGAACGATGTACAGATACACCACCTGCTGCGAGATGTTCTTGCAGGTCTTTGGAGGTGATCTGTGGGTTGTCTGTAACCGTTCTCACAATCCTCTGCATATGCCGCTCCTGTATTTTTCTTGGCCTGCCAGACCTGTTGGGTTTAACAGCAACTGTGCCTGTGGCCTTCCATTTCCTGATTCCATTCCTTACAGTTGAAACTGACAGTTTAAACCTCTGAGATGTCTTTTTGTAGCCTTCCCCTAAACCAGGAGACTCAACAATCTTTGTTTTCAGATCTTTTGAGAGTTGCTTTGAGGATCCCATGCTGTCTGTCACTCCTCAGAGGAGAGTCAAAGGGAAGGAAGCACAACTTGCAACTGACCACCTTAAATACCTTTTACCACTCATGACTGGACACTCCTGTCTATGAAGTTCAAGGCTTAACGAGCTCATCCAACCAAGTAATCAGCATTGAGCAGTGACAGGCATTCACATCAGCACAATGACAAGGGGACACACATTTGTGCACAGCCAGTTTTTCACATTTGATTTAATTTCATACAACTAAATACTGCGTCACTAAAAATCGTTGATCGTAAAACACCCCAGTACTCAGATGTTCCTAGGAAATGAAAGACAATCCACTGTTATCTTTACTGTTGAAAGGAGAGTCAGTTATTATGCAGGCTGAGAGGGGTTCACAAACTTTTTCATATGACTGTATAAATATATCTCTCTATTATAAAAAAAAATCTTGTGACAAGACGTGATCTTTTGAAGATAGACACTTTCATGTCCCGCGAGATGGGCAGGTCACGTCATATTTACGACCTTCAGAGGCAAGTCCTGTGATACACATGCAGAGCAGGTTAGAGATAATGGAGATAGGAAAATTCGAAAGTCTCCAAAAAAAATGAGAGCAAAGATCGCATTAGCAGAAACAAACGGAAAATAGCACTCGGTGAAATAACGGAACAGCGGAAAGAGATCAAATAGTGTTTGAGGATGTCTGGGGGACAAGAAGGTGCTGTACAGGCTTTTAAACGATCACAGCACCGCACAAAATGCCAATCACGTGGCACATAAGCAGCAGCAAAGCCAACAGGTGATCGAGCAAAGTGGAGGTCAAAAACCAACTGTTATTTGTTTTCCATTGTATCACCGCTTAAGAGGGGCAGCCACGTCTCCTTGGGGTGCGTTCAGACCCCTTTTTTCACAATGGTGCGTAACACTGGCGGTGGGGGGAGGGGTTGCTGAGTGAAGCCCCCTAATATACATAAATATGCATACTGTGCACAGTTTATAAATATATTTATATATATGTTTGTATGTTAATATTTTGAAACACATTTAAGTATTTATACTCACATTTCATGTTGTTATTACTAATTTATTTATTTGTCACAGTTAACTTGTGTAATTAATTCATTGATTTCGCCAGAAATATTCTTCAATACCACCCTGGCATACATTATGCAAACGTCCAGTCCAAGACAAGCTCAACTCATCCTTTCCCCTGCTCTCACCAGTTGGCCTCATCTGCACTTCTTTAAAGATGACGGGAGGAAAACCTTCAGCGATGTGGGGAAAACATTCAAACTCCAGCGGGACAATGAATGACCAACGCAAAGGATCTGTGAGGTGGATGGACTGCTCACTGTGCCACCCTGTGTCATTTCAGATCATCTTAAATATACTACGAAGAAGTAATACATATAAAACATTGTTGAGTGTTGACTGCGTTATAGTGTGAAACAGGACAAAAGAAAATCACTTGTGGTGTACACAAAAAATACGAGAGGTTCGACCAACAGCTCAGTTCACACACAAGTCTGTTCAGTGTGACGGCCGTTTATTTTACCTGCGCTGCTCCTCTCCCTAAAAACCAATGTGACACTGACCTTGACATTTATGGGTGAATAGTATAACCCCCCCCTCTCCCCACCACCTTATGTTGTCCCCATTTGTCCCGTCTTAATTTGAGAATAACAAAATGACACTAAAAACAAACGCCACAATGTCCTTGAACAGAAACTCCCGAGTAGCGATGATACACCTGGAGCTGAGTGAAATCGCACCCCTCACGGTCCCGCACTTCCAGAGAGCGGCAATTCCACTTTAGGCATAACAAGGAACGTAAAATACAGGAATCAGTGCGATTTAGGACTAGCTGAGCTCCTATGAACCCAATGTGAGCTCACAGATGCCGATCGTGGGACCGCCGCCTCTCATGCCGCCCCACTTGTGCGTGTTGCTCCCCTCGTCAGCTGTCGCTAATTAAACACAGGAAGTGATGGGCTCCGATTTGAGCGCCAATGAGGAAGTCAGCAGCTCGGTGGTCATCTGAGACCCGCATGTGGTTGTGTGGCGTCCACTCCCCACGGACACTGCAGCCTGACCTGACGCTAAAGATGGGGGCACGAAAAAAAGAAAAAAAGATGGCAGCATCTGTCATGTTGGGTGGATAATATAAAAAATATTCTGTTCTTACGTCAGATCTGTAAACCCACAGGTTTTTAAGTTATTTTTAAAATCACATTTGTAACCCTATAAAAAGAAATGATGGTGTGTCAATCAACCGGAGAAGAATGCAAATATGAAGCAAGCGTGCGCGTGGATATATCAACAAATATATGATAGATAGATAGATAGATAGATAGATAGATAGATAGATAGATAGATAGAAAAGGCACTATATAATAGATAGATAGATAAAGTGAAAGGCACTGTATAATAGATAGATAGATAGATAGATAGATAGATAGATAGATAGATAGATAGAAAAGGCACTATATAATATTTTATTTTTAAAAACAAACATTTATTGATTAAATTTTTAAAAAACAGTATATAACATCACCCAACAGACACAAAAAAAACAAATATATACAAAAAATAAATAATTATTCAATATAACAAATGAAGAAAACATTAAAAAAAAAACTCTAATTAAGCATATGTGGGAAAATATTATAACATCAAGTGTAACTCGTCGTCTTCACATTCACATAACACACTATTTACACACCATATATCCCTAAACCTTTCCAAATTCTTTGTACATTTATAAAAATTAAAATCCACTAAGATTCTACTCTTACATAACTGTCTGAAAAACCCAATAGTATCCTGAAGCCCAGTCCCACTGATCTTATTTTTGCGGGTTTTCCATATTGTTAGTTTTGCTTGCCCTATGATGAAGTTCACCAGATTCACGTTATTCCCTGTTTTTTTTTGTTGTCTTCCACCCAAATAAGAAGCCCACCTCGTTATAAACCATACCCAATCTAATGATCAGATTTCTGATCACAGTAAAAAGAGGTTGAAGTCTCATACAAAACATAAAACAATGAAACACAGTTTCTCTTTCACCACAAAAGGGACAAGTATCAGTAACCCCAGGACTAATTATTGCTAAAAAGGAGTTCACCGCTAAAATGCCATGCAACAGCCTCCACTGCAGATCTCCCACCCGATGAGCCAATGGTGGCCTGTACAGCGACCTCCAGGCCGGCTTCGCTCCCTCTAGAACAGTAAGTTTGTCTCTCCATGGTGTATCAGGATGCGTCTTCAGCTGAGTTTGATGGTTGACAGTCGCACACATTCTGTAAAGCTGTTTTCCAGTCACACACTGCAGTGGTAAGTCCAGCAGGTTATTTATGAACAGTGAGCCATTCGTTTTACTGTCAGTCCACTCACATGCCGGGGACACCACAAGTGTAGGAAAATCACAATCACTGGGAGGGCAAATCTTTGTAACAAACAGATGTTCTATTTGTGTAAAATAGTTCTTGAGCAATGATGTTCTCAGTCTATCTAAGAATTTCCCTAATAATCGCAGAGAGTGCACTCCTGTCTCTTCTGCTATTCTTGTTGTGTTTTTCCAAACAAATCTGTCCCAATCAATTAAATGACGAAGTTTAGTAACATGGCACTGTACAAAATTATGAGCAAAGTGTTGTAAATCCAAAGAGCAACTGACATGATGGTTAAATAGCAGCGGTTCCTCCAATACCCAAAACAATGAAGTACTTTTAAAATCCCGTGTGACTCTCAGTAGAGACCAAGCACTTAATAAACTTTTATAAAAGTCCGGTAACTGTGAGGTATTGATCTTGTCCACTTCACACAGCACTATGTTCTTCCCCAGTCTCATCTGTCCAACCTGGTCAAGAAAAAAACGAGCTAAAAAAATCCATGGGTGCTGCTCCTGTGAATATAACAGTTTTTGTACTGTCTGTAGACGGAAAGCAGCCACTCGACTCCCAACATCCATAAGTCCTTGACCCCCTTCCTCCAGTGGTAAGTACAGCACACTCCGTCTCAACCAGTGCATACCGTCCCAAAAAAAGTTCACAATGGCCTCCTGCACTTGTTTGATCAGCTGTGATGGGGGATCCAAACAGATGCACTTATGCCACAAGCTGGAGGTTATCAGGTTATTAACAACCAGCATCCTGCCCCTATAGGACATCTGGGGGAGGATCCAGCGCCATTTTGCCAGTCGATCTTGTACCTTTTGTAGCAATCCCTCCCAGTTCTTATGTACAAAGTGTCCATTGCCAAGGTAGACTCCCAGGTATAATAATCCTCCAGTGCCCCACTGCAGACGCCCCTCAAGCTGGGGTGGACTCATTCCGGCCCAGTCTCCCACTAGCAGAGCACTGCTTTTGGCCCAGTTTATTTTGGCTGATGACATTTTTTCATAAGTTCTTTGACAAGCTGTCAGCCTATCCACATCCTCCTGATTCTTGATGAGAACCACAATGTCATCCGCATAAGCTGTAACTTTAAATGGCTCCACTGTATATTCTGGGATAGACAAACCACTCAGCACTCTTCGCAGCTCCTTCAAAAATGGCTCCAATGCCAGTGCATACAGCATTCCAGAAAGAGAGCAGCCCTGACGAACTCCTCTTTGAACTGTGAAAGGCGCGCACAAGCCACCATTGACTTTCACTACACTAGAAATGTCACTATAGAGTAACTGAATATTTTTAACAAATTTGTCCCCAAACCCAAAAGCCCTCATCACATCCCATAAGTAGGAATGACTGACCCGATCAAATGCTTTCTCTTGATCTAAGGAGAGCAAGCCAACTTTAAAATTAAGAAGCTCTGAGGAAGCCAAAATATCCCGAATTAAAAAAATATTATTAAAAATAGTTCTGCCAGGGACACAGTAGCTCTGATCTGGATGCAGCACTTTAGTCAGAACAGTCCCGAGTCTGTTGGCCAGCGCCTTAGAAAAAATCTTATAATCTGCGCACAGCAGTGACACAGGCCGCCAGTTTCTAATTTCACTCAAATCTCCTTTCTTAGTGAGGAGGGTTATCACTGCTCTCCGACAGCTCTGGGGTAAGACACCCGTCCTGATGCTCTGTGTGAACACTTCTAGTAAGTCTGGACCAATGAGATCCCAAAATTCTTTATAAAATTCGACTGGGATCCCATCAATACCCGGAACCTTTCCAACATTAAGCCCCCTTAAAGCATCTGAAAGTTCCGATAAGGTTACAGCTACTTCCAGGTTTGTGACATCCCCTTAGGAAGCTGAGGAAGATTCTGTAACAACTGATGGCAGTCCTTATCATCTTGAGCCGTCTCTGCAGCATATAAAGTCTTATAGAAATCCCTCACAATCTCCCTGATCTCCACTGGCTGTTGTCGCTCTGTCCCATCTGCTGCCCGCAAACAATATAAAACTTTACTTTGTGAGTTCTTTTTTTCCAGACTAAAAAAATACTTTGTTGGTGCATCCATTTCATTTAGGCTCTGGAATCGTGATCTCACCAGAGCCCCTTTAACTCTGGTGTCCAACAGCTGGGCCAGACCCCTCTTTTTATCTTTGAGGCTCTCTGTAAGCTGTGAGTTTGGGCCCAAATCGAGAAGCCTCTGGATCTCTGTGACCTCCGCTTCTAATTCAGCCATCTCAGATTTTAAACATTTAGTGACATTTCTAGTGTATTGCTGACACAAACCTCGAATCTGCACCTTCCCTAAATCCCACCATTGTTGCAGGCTGATGAACTCCCTTTTTTTAAGTTTCCATGTGTTCCAAAAAAACCTGAATATTTCTTTGAAATTCTGATCGTGAAGTAAAGCAGAATTGAAGTGCCAATAAGCACTTTTAGGTGTGTAGGCTGTAAGCAGCACACTACAGGTTAACAAACTGTGATCTGAGAGCCCAGTAGGTGTGATGGAGCTCGATTTGAACAGTCCAAAGTGATGTTTGAATGTGTAAAAGCGGTCCAGTCTGGCCAGTGACACCTCCCCACCACTTACTCTCCCCCACGTGTATTGCCTGCTCTCCCCATTCTTCCTCCTCCATACATCCACCATCTCCATTCCCCTCAGTATCCTCAGCAGTTCTTGGGCTGAGCGAGGATGAGGCTCAATCCCGTTATTTCTATCTAATGGTGAGTTGATGGTACAGTTAAAATCGCCTCCCAACACCACGAGTTCTTCCGAACTGCACTGTTCTAAAAGATCTTCAACTTTCTTAAAAAACTGTACTCTCTCATTTCCATCATTCGGAGCGTAGACATTTATGAAGTTAAAAACCTTCCCCTGGATCTGTGCCTTCACTCTCAATAATCTCCCCTCCAGTATGTTATCCACCCCACAGATGTCCGCATTGATGTTATTTGTCAACAGCACAGCCACCCCGGCACTGACATTGGACCCATTACTGTAAAATATCCCACCACTCCAGTCCCGGCTCCACTCCCACTGGTTTTCCTTATCAATGTGAGTTTCTTGTAAGAAAGTTACATCCAGATTTTTCTGTTTTAAAAACTCAAAAAGAGCCCATCTCTTGCCAGTATTTCTACCCCCATTGATATTTAAACTCCCAATTTTTATACTGGCCATAATCACAGATAATATAAAAAAACAATTCACGAGAAGACCCCAGTTCAGAAGGGGGTGAATCTTAATATTCCTATTCATGTTGGCTATTCATTTTAGACTTTCTCTTCAGTTTACTCAATATGTTCTTTAATCTCATCAGCTCTTGTGAGGTGAACATTGCAGATGAAGACGGACATTTTCTTAAACTGCGAACTGAAGAGACAAACAGATCAATATCTGGAAAGAATTCGGACTCATCGACTCTTTTTCGCCCAGCGGTCTCTAATAGAAAGTTTTTTATACTTTGGGCACTGTAACCCCCCCGGTCTTTTAGGTCTTGTGCTTCAGACACCGTGGATGAATCAGAAATACTGCCTTCCTCTTCCTCACTTTCACTAGCTACCGCGGCGTCTTCCTCCGTCACAGCAGCTAAAACTGCAAAGCTGCCCGCAGTGACGGGAAAGGCGGCCGCACTGCTCTCTCGGTCAGCAACAGGCGATTCTGCCGCGACGTTGCTGCGCTTTTTCACAGAACCTTCTTGAACTGTACTGTGATGGCGTTTCTGAGCTGGTCGTTTAAAACCGTCGTTGTTTTCAGGATCTTTAACTTCCTCCATTTCTACCGATCCCCAGACACTGTCATCCACCACCGCAGGTTGTTCTCCTGTAACCCCACTGCTCCCCTCCTCACTGTTCACAGTTTCATCAACATGCGCGCCCTTCTCCACCAGCGCACTAACAGAAGCCCCCTCACTGGCTGATCTCACCGGCACGGAGGACAACCCCTGCGCTGCACTTTCTAGGGCTGATGAGGGTCCAGCCTGCTGTACACCTTGTTCACCTTCTCCCTCTTTATGTGCCACTTTCCGATTCCCCTTTTCGGGGCACTGCTTAACTAAATGCCCCCCACTGCCACACGCTAAACATTTCATCTCGTCGGAAGTAACAAAAATAACGTAGTCGTGACCGTCAAGCCTAAACCGCATAGTAATGTCAAGCTCCACATCCATCTGGTTAAGCACCATATACACCTGCCTTCGAAAAGACAATACATGTTTTATTGCAGGAGCTTTGCACCCAAGGGGAATATATCGGATCTTTGATACCAGGCGACCATGACGCTCCAATTCTCTTTCAAGTACTTCATTTCTTAAAAATGGCGGTACATTTGATAAAATAACTTTACGGGCTGGAGCCGCCAGCGGATACACCTGCACGAAAACACCATCGACTACGACTCCTTTTTCGACAAGCGTCGATACCAAATCAACAGAACTTAAAAATAAAACTATGGATCCACTCATTCGAGACGCTGATTTAATGTTTTCACACCCTATAACTTCTTCCACGGCCAATACCCCACTCTCTAAAGGGATAAAATCCTCCGACACAAGTTTAACGCCATGCCGGCGAGTCAACTTTTCCAAGCCTGCAGCCATTTTGGCTGCCGTGGCCTAAAGCCACACAATAAGTACTTTAAAACTTTACCACCAACACTTAGAAAGAAAAGTAAGAAAATCAGAAAAGAAAAGAATAGTGATTTAAAGTTTAAACAAAACAACACATACCTCAGGATCCGCTCTCACACCCCACAACCTCCATCCGCTCCAACACAAACTCCCAACAAGCACTGCGACAGCGAAACAGGAAGGAAGCAGAGAGATAGATAGATAGATAGATAGATAGATAGATAGATAGATAGATAGATAGATA